>CM019705.1:31960041-32015041 GCA_009760885.1 Achatina immaculata | reverse complement strand
TGACTTGTTGTTTCTTTAATATACTGTCTGGTGGTAGTCTTGTAATGTGGACAAACTATTTGATTTGTTGTTTCTTTAATATACTGTCTGGTGGTAGTCTTGTAATGTGGACAAACTATTTGACTTGTTGTTTCTTTAATATACTGTCTGGTGGTAGTCATGTAACATGGACACACTATTTGACTTGTTATTTCTGTGGCACACTGTCTGGTGGTAATCTTGTAACGTGGACAAACTATTTGACTTGTTATTTCTGTAATATACTGTTTGGTGGTAGACTTGTAATGTGGACAAACTATTTGACTTGTTATTTCTGTGGCACACTGTCTGGTGGTAATCTTGTAACGTGGACAAACTATTTGACTTGTTATTTCTGTAATATACTGTTTGGTGGTAGACTTGTAATGTGGACAAACTATTTGACTTGTTATTTCTGTAATATACTGTTTGGTGGTAGACTTGTAATGTGGACAAACTATTTGACTTGTTATTTCTGTAATATACTGTTTGGTGATAATCTTGTAACGTGGACAAACTATTTGACTTGTTATTTCTGTAATATACTGTTTGGTGGTAGACTTGTAATGTGGACAAACTATTTGACTTGTTATTTCTGTAATATACTGTTTGGTGATAATCTTGTAACGTGGACAAACTATTTGACTTGTTATTTCTGTAATATACTGTTTGGTGGTAGACTTGTAATGTGGACAAACTATTTGACTTGTTATTTCTGTAATATACTGTTTGGTGATAATCTTGTAACGTGGACAAACTATTTGACTTGTTATTTCTGTAATATACTGTTTGGTGGTAGACTTGTAATGTGGACAAACTATTTGACTTGTTGTTTCTGTAATATACTGTTTGGTGGTAGACTTGTAATGTGGACAAACTATTTGACTTGTTGTTTCTGTAATATACTGTTTGGTGGTAGACTTGTAATGTGGACAAACTATTTGACTTGTTATTTCTGTAATATACTGTTGGTGGTAGACTTGTAATGTGGACAAACTATTTGACTTGTTATTTCTGTAATATACTGTTTGGTGGTAGACTTGTAACGTGGACAAACTATTTGACTTGTTATTTCTGTAATATACTGTTTGGTGATAATCTTGTAACGTGGACAAACTATTTGACTTGTTATTTCTGTAATATACTGTTTGGTGGTAGACTTGTAATGTGGACAAACTATTTGACTTGTTATTTCTGTAATATACTGTTTGGTGATAATCTTGTAACGTGGACAAACTATTTGACTTGTTATTTCTGTAATATACTGTTTGGTGGTAGACTTGTAATGTGGACAAACTATTTGACTTGTTATTTCTGTAATATACTGTTTGGTGATAATCTTGTAACGTGGACAAACTATTTGACTTGTTATTTCTGTAATATACTGTTTGGTGGTAGACTTGTAATGTGGACAAACTATTTGACTTGTTGTTTCTGTAATATACTGTTTGGTGGTAGACTTGTAATGTGGACAAACTATTTGACTTGTTGTTTCTGTAATATACTGTTTGGTGGTAGACTTGTAATGTGGACAAACTATTTGACTTGTTATTTCTGTAATATACTGTTTGGTGGTAGACTTGTAATGTGGACAAACTATTTGACTTGTTATTTCTGTAATATACTGTTTGGTGGTAGACTTGTAATGTGGACAAACTATTTGACTTGTTATTTCTGTAATATACTGTTTGGTGGTAGACTTGTAATGTGGACAAACTATTTGACTTGTTGTTTCTGTAATATACTGTTTGGTGGTAGACTTGTAATGTGGACAAACTATTTGACTTGTTATTTCTGTAATATACTGTTTGGTGGTAGACTTGTAATGTGGACAAACTATTTGACTTGTTGTTTCTGTAATATACTGTTTGGTGGTAGACTTGTAATGTGGACAAACTATTTGACTTGTTGTTTCTGTAATATACTGTTTGGTGATAATCTTGTAACGTGGACAAACTATTTGACTTGTTGTTTCTTTAATATACTGTTTGGTGATAATCTTGTAATGTGGACAAACTATTTGACTTGTTGTTTCTGTAATATACTGTTTGGTGATAATCTTGTAACGTGGACAAACTATTTGACTTGTTGTTTCTGTAATATACTGTTTGGTGATAATCTTGTAACGTGGACAAACTATTTGACTTGTTGTTTCTTTAATATACTGTTTGGTGGTAGACTTGTAATGTGGACAAACTATTTGACTTGTTGTTTCTGTAATATACTGTTTGGTGGTAGACTTGTAATGTGGACAAACTATTTGACTTGTTATTTCTGTAATATACTGTTTGGTGGTAGACTTGTAACGTGGACAAACTATTTGACTTGTTATTTCTGTAATATACTGTTTGGTGGTAGACTTGTAACGTGGACAAACTATTTGAAACACCAATTAATATTAGGTGCATTTGTATCAGGTTAATGTAGATTAAACACCAAGTTTCGAGAAATTTACTGCAACCATTTTTTTTTACAGGCTACTGAAGTGGTAAAGGGGTGGAAGAAATTGAGAAAATGGATACAATTTCTCATCGAGCAGTCATTCGCTACCTCTGCATCAAGGGCTTATCACCAAAAGAGCTCCATGAGGATATGGTAGAGAGTCTAGGGGAGAGTGCCCATTGAAGGGAGAGTCTGGAAGATGATCCCTGTCCAGGAAGACCAAGAACGGTAACTACCGATGAAACCACCGGCAGAATCCATGACATGATAATGGAGGATCGACAACTAACTGAGTGTACATTGCTACTGAGTTGAGAATCTCTCGGGAACATGTGCCATTATCACAAGATCTTCAAATGACAAAGGTCTCTGCTCGATGGGTTCCGAAACTTCTAGGAGCTGATCACAACGACAGCGTCTCAACATGTCAAGAGACATCTTGGCCAAATTTTTCTGCAGATACTAAAAGTTTCTTCAGCAATTTGTGACTATGGATGAGACTGGGTTCATCATTTTCAACCCGAAACCAAAGAACAGTCACATCAGTTGAAACATCATGGATCTCCACCTCCAAAGAAAGCAAGGATGGTTCTGTCTGCAGGCAAAGTGATGGCTTCCATCTTTTGGGATTCAGAAGGTGTGCTGTTAGTAGACTATCTTCAAAATGGCAGAACAGTCACCGGGGCCTATTACGCTAATCTTGTGAAGCAACTGCGGGTCAAATTGAAAAAAAGCTTGGAGGGAAATTGATGAGAGGGTTATCTTTCATCAAGACAATGCTCCAGTTCACAAGTCGGCGGTGGCAATGGCTGCCATTCATGAATGCGGCTTCCAGCTTCTTGAACATCCTCCTTATTCCTCAGATTTGGCCCCTTCGGACTATTGCCTGTTTACCAAACTCAAAAGAAGCTCAGTGGTCGCAAATTTACTTCAGATGATGATGTCATTCATTCTGTGGACCACTTTCTACTGGCACATGATGCTGACTTTTACAAAGAACGGATCCGTATGCTTCAAGATCGTTGGACTAAGTGCATAAACTTTGTAAGGGGACTATGTTGAGAAATAAAAGGTTGTTCACAAATAATACCTTGTACCTTAAACCGCGAATTTATCAATCTCTTCTCTCTCTCTCTCTCTCTCACACACACACACACACACACACACACACGCACGCACGCACGCACGCACGCACAGAGAAAGGCTTTTAAAGTTTGAAAGTAAAATCAATACACGTGACAAAAACATAAAAAGATTTTACCTGATTTGATAAGAAAACGATAATACTCTTCTGTGTCGATACTGGCTGGGGTGCACCTATTTATATGTCAGGTAAGAAGTCATGTTGTCCGCTGTATAAATGTACACGGCTTCAGAGTACGTAAATGTCACAGGAAGGACTAGCACCTGTAAAATGCAAAAGCAATCGGAGTTTAAAACTTGTGTTTTATATAACAAATTAAGATATCCGAGGAGAATACTAAATAACAAGAAGAGACAAAATCAGAAACGACCCATCAGAACTAGGATTTCAGAAAAAATAAATATTACACTACATCCAGAAACAACAAGTCAATAGTTTGTTTGACTTGTTGTTTCTGGATGTAGTGTAATATTTAATTTTTCTGAAATCCTAGTTCTGATGGTGTCGTTTCTGATTTTGTCTCTTCTTGTTATATTTAGTATTCTCCTCGGATATCTTAATTTGTTATATAAAACACAAGTTTTAAACTCCGATTGCTTTTGCATTTTACAGGTGCTAGTCCTTCCTGTGACATTTACGTACTCTGAAGCCGTGTTACATTTATACAGCGGACAACATGACTTCTTACCTGACATAATAAATAGGTGCACCCCAGCCAGTATCTGACACAGAAGAGTATTATCGTTTTCTTATCAAATCAGGTAAAAATCTTTTTTATGTTTTTGTCACGTGTATTGATTTTACTTTCAAACTTTAAAAGCCTTTCTCTGTGCGTGCGTGCGTGCGTGCGTGCGTGTGTGTGTGTGTGTGTGTGTGTGTGTGTGAGAGAGAGAGAGAGAGAGAAAGAGATTGATAAATTCGCGGTTTAAGGTACAAGGTATTATTTGTGAACAACCTTTTTATTTCTCAACATAGTCCCCTTACAAAGTTTATGCACTTAGTCCAACGATCTTGAAGCATACGGATCCGTTCTTTGTAAAAGTCAGCATCATGTGCCAGTAGAAAGTGGTCCACAGAATGAATGACATCATCATCTGAAGTAAATTTGCGACCACTGAGCTTCTTTTTGAGTTTGGTAAACAGGCAATAGTCCGAAGGGGCCAAATCTGAGGAATAAGGAGGATGTTCAAGAAGCTGGAAGCCGCATTCATGAATGGCAGCCATTGCCACCGCCGACTTGTGAACTGGAGCATTGTCTTGATGAAAGATAACTCCTCTCATCAATTTCCCTCCAAGCTTTTTTTCAATTTGACCCGCAGTTGCTTCACAAGATTAGCGTAATAGGCCCCGGTGACTGTTCTGCCATTTTGAAGATAGTCTACTAACAGCACACCTTCTGAATCCCAAAAGATGGAAGCCATCACTTTGCCTGCAGACAGAACCATCCTTGCTTTCTTTGGAGGTGGAGATCCATGATGTTTCAACTGATGTGACTGTTCTTTGGTTTCGGGTTGAAAATGATGAACCCAAGTCTCATCCATAGTCACAAATTGCTGAAGAAACTTTTTAGTATCTGCAGAAAAATTTGGCCAAGATTGTCTCTTGACATGTTGAGACGCTGTCGTTTGTGATCAGCTCCTAGAAGTTTCGGAACCCATCGAGCAGAGACCTTTGTCATTTGAAGATCTTTGTGAATAATGGCATGAACATGTTCCCGAGAGATTCTCAACTCAGTAGCAATGTACCACTCAGTTAGTTGTCGATCCTCCATTATCATGTCATGGATTCTGCCGGTGGTTTCATCGGTAGTTACCGTTCTTGGTCTTCCTGGACAGGGATCATCTTCCAGACTCTCCCTTCAATGGGCACTCTCCCCTAGACTCTCTACCATATCCTCATGGAGCTCTTTTGGTGATAAGCCCTTGATGCAGAGGTAGCGAATGACTGCTCGATGAGAAATTGTATCCATTTTCTCAATTTCTTCCACCCCTTTACCACTTCAGTAGCCTGTAAAAAAAAATTGGTTGCAGTAAATTTCTCGAAACTTGGTGTTTAATCTTACATTAACCTGATACAAATGCACCTAATATTAATTGTGTGTTTCAAGTATTTGTACTTTATCCCGCGAATTTATAAATCAATCCTCATATATATAGCTATATATATATATATATATATGCCTATTTTCTGCCCCATTCATCATAACTTGTGATATATCTGCGGATTTGCTTTCGACATTTACTACGTTAGTGATTATGTAAACTTCCTGTGAAATATTTCTTTTCTTTTATTAATCCGACATTTTTTTAATCGCGGTAACATGGCCGTTCTTCCAGTGTCCTTGTAGAACTCATTTCAAACCACTGCATGTGGTTTTACTTCAAGACAAGGAGGCTGCTTATTGTCAGAGTTGCCCTAAGTTTCGAGAGTTGCCCTAAGTTTCGAGAGTTGCCCTAAGTTTCTTTTTTCGATAAACAAATCTCTTCCCCGGCAGAAATTCCTACAAACTTTTATGGTGATTCCAGGACGAGTGAGTGGCGTAAGGTTAATGCCCTGGTATCTCATAAAGAGGTCGATGGTTCAAGTCTGGTCGGAGGCGTGCCAGTTACCCAACTGTAGAAATGAGTTCCTGGTTCTTTCCAGAGCTGGGGAAAGAATGGCTGCCGCGTCTGAAGCTTAATTACTGTCTCAGGGCCCTCTGTCTTGCCGACGAGTCAAGGAAAATATGGGCACTAACAGTAAATCCCTTACCGTGCTTCATAAACGTGATAAGACCTCGTTCTTTGTTTCTGATCTGTTTCCTTCCCTTCCCTGTTTCCTTCCCTTCCCTGTTTCCTTCCCTTCCCTGTTTCCTTCCCTTCCCTGTTTCCTTCCCTTCCCTGTTTCCTTCCCTTCCCTGTTTCCTTCCCTTCCCTGTTTCCTTCCCTTCCCTGTTTCCTTCCTTTCCCTGTTTCCTTCCCTTCCCTGTTTCCTTCCCTTCCCTGCTTCCTTTGGACACTGTGCAAACATCCTATTATAGACTCAGTAAACCTATATGTGGAGAGGAGCAGACAGAACCACAAAAATAAGATTTTTAAGGGCATGCATCTTTCCCATAGCAACATATGCCTGTGAGACCTGGACACTTAACAAAACAGCTGAGAAACACATAAATGCCTTTGAATGTAAATGCTACAGAAGAGTTCTCCAAATATCGTGTACACAAAAAAGAACAAATATATCTATACTACAAGAGCTTAATATTGAAGAAGGCTGGCTAGTGAAGAGGATTAAAGAGAGAAAACTGAAATATTTTGGACACATTAAACGTCATGATAATTTAGAGAAGACCGTATTGAAAGGATACATAATGGGAAAAAGAAAAAGACGAAGACGAAGACGAAGATGGCTGCAAGACATCGTTGACGATCTGTTAATGGATGCAACAGCAGCAGGCCATCTTGCTCACAACCGAGAGGCCTACAGGAGTGCTGTTTGGGAGGCAAAGTTCCGCAAGGGACATGCAAATGAATGAATGAATGAAACCTATATGAAATAATGTAGTGTGCTGGCTACAGTCTGTACTATTTACATGCTTGGCTGCTCAATAGCCTCGCTTCCGTGATAACTTGTGATGTTCGGTGCGTGGAGGAAGATGTTTCATTCTCTACGTCCGGTTACGTCCCTTACATCCCGTTCTCCGATCGGGATTTTAAAACTCTGTTATAACATTATAGGACCCCGGACCTATATATGGTCGAAATTTGTCGGAAAGAACGTTATGTGGCGAATGATTTGACCATACATCCAATAAAAGTGAATCGGGCATTGAGACCAAGTAACAAGCAGGGACGTCCATACAAGGCAGAAAGACCAGGGCTTATAAAGAGTACAAGAGCTTGTGCTAAAGAGTGGAAATAGTTCACTATTCCTGTTACGTGTCTTTTTTATGATATCTGTTACATTCAGTGTTGTACCCGTAACATTACAATATTACAGTATGTGTATGACGTTACATGTGATATTGTGAACACTCCCGGTCATTACATCAAACACACACACACACACACACACACACACACCGAAGGATAGCCCTTCCATGCCTCACATCTGAACATTTTGTTATAATTTCCTCCATGTCCTACATTTTGTTATAATCTCCCTCATGTCCTACATTTTGTTATAATCTCCCTCATGTCCTACATTTTGTTATAATCTCCTCCTTGTCCTACATTCTGTTATGACCTCTTTCACATCTTACATGTAAACAAGGTATTCAACTATTTGCCTAGTTCTCTAAAACTCTAATTCAGCCAATACTTGAATCCAGTTCAACATGGTGGACAAGACTATCTATTTCAGCTCATGCAAATAAAACCCTGCCACAATGCCATAGACGGTCCATAACTATGAATAGAACGCGCTATAGGCAGCTCTCATCTGGTCTATTCACGGTCCCCTGTCTGTATAGACTAGTCTTTCATGCTATTTCTTTCTGACTGTGTCCTATATTTGTCTGTACAAGAGATCGCTGAATACACGGTATACAGTTTTTGTTTCTTTTTAGAAAAACTCGGGCCTACCTGACAACCGAAAGAACTTACCGGCTTTGTTTTCAAACTATACCCCTTGTACTGGTACAGCGGTGATTTTTATTCATGAAAGCCGTGGGTAAAAAACCGTGCTTATGAATGAATATGTGCTTTTTAAAAATATATTTCCATTAAAGAAAAGCAGCTAAATTTATTGAAAAGGCCAAGAGACCTGTGTAGAATTTTATAGTCTCAGCCAGTTTGAAAAGACTGTGCATTAGAGATAAAATATGTACCGTTCTCGTATATAGTCCCCGAGAACTCTATACCTGTTTCGATTCAGTTGTCTTCTGTAATGTTTTTAACTTTCCTTTCTGGTAACAAATTTTAATTACAATCTTTGATGAAAGTTTAAAGAAAGAAATTGAATAACACCGTGTGGTTTGTTACTAATATTTGGTAACTTTGACTGTAGTAAGAAGTTCTTCAAATAAAGTGTCATGTAACTTCTAGCCGAGTCTACCAGCTCTCATTAATGCCATTAAGTTGTACAATAGGTTTTGTGGTATCTAGGTTATATAAAGTGTGGTATCTAGGTTATATAAAGTGTGGTATCTAGGTTATATAAAGTGTGGTATCTATGTTATATAAAGTGCGGTATCTATGTTATATAAAGTGTGGTATATATGTTATATAAAGTGTGGTATCTAGGTTATATAAAGTGTGGTATCTAGGTTATATAAAGTGTGGTATCTAGGTTATATAAAGTGTGGTATCTAGGTTATATAAAGTGTGGTATCTATGTTATATAAAGTGTGGTATATATGTTATATAAAGTATGGTATCTAGGTTATATAAAGTATGGTATCTAGGTTATATAAAGTGTGGTATCTATGTTATATAAAGTGTGGTATCTATGTTATATAAAGTGTGGTATATATGTTATATAAAGTGTGGTATTTCGGTTATATAAAGTGTGGTATTTCGGTTATATAAAGTGTGGTATCTAGGTTATATAAAGTGTGGTATCTAGGTTATATAAAGTATAGTATCTAGATTATACAGAGTGTGGTATCTAGGTTATATAAAGTGTGGTATCTAGGTTATATAAAGTATAGTATCTAGATTATACAGAGTGTGGTATCTAGGTTATATAAAGTGTGGTATCTAGGTTATATAAAGTGTGGTATCTAGGTTATATAAAGTATGGTATCTATGTTATATAAAGTATGGTATCTAGGTTATACAAAGTGTGGTATCTATGTTATCTCAGCTGCCTTGTTTGTTTTGTTAGTTGTCATCAATTTAGTTTTCTTTGGATTAAGATAGAGGTTCTGCTCTTCGCTGTTCTTACGGACTGACATAATTAGTTTTTCCATTCCCTTTTGTGTTGTGGACAGTAACACTGTGTCATCAGCATATCTAATATCTGATATTTCATAACCTCCAATTGTTATCGCATCGTAATATTCTTTGTCTACATGTTCTCTAACATTCCTCATTATATTTTCAGTATACAAGTTAAATAAGTAGGGTGACAATATGCACCCCTGACGGACCCCTTGTTTTATGTCAAACCAAGTTGTTGTTTCACCATTTATTCTTACTGCTGCCTGTTGATCTAGATACAGCAGTGATGTTAATTATATTAAATGTGTTGGAAAATGGGGAAAACTGGAAGAAGTGGAGAGTTTTGAATATCTTGGATCACTACTAACTGATGATGGAGATACAATGAGGGAAATTAAAAGGAGGACATCTATCGCTCTTCAGAAAGTAAAACAACTAAGGAATCTGTGGAGAGGAGCAGACAGAACCACAAAAATAAGATTTTTAAGGGCATGCATCTTTCCCATAGCAACATATACCTGTGAGACCTGGACACTTAACAAAACAGCTGAGAAACACATAAATGCCTTTGAATGTAAATGCTACAGAAGAGTTATCCAAATATCGTGGACACAAAAAAGAGCAAATATATCCATACTACAAGAGCTTAATATTGAAGAAGGCTGGCTAGTAAAGAGGATTAAAGAGAGAAAACTGAAATATTTTGGACACATCAAACGTCATGAGAATTTAGAGAAGACCGTATTGAAAGGATACATAATGGAAAAAAGAAAGAAAGGAAGACCAAAACGAAGATGGCTGCAAGACATCGTTGAGGATCTGCAGATGGATGCAGCAGCGGCAGGCCATCTTGCTCACAACCAAGAGGCTTACAGGAGTGCTGTTAGGGAGGCAAAGTTCCGCAAGGGACATGCAAATGAATGAATGAATGAATGAATCTATGGTATATAACGTGTGATATCTAGGTTATATAAAGTGTGGTGTCTATGTTATATAAAGTGTGGTATATATGTTATATAAAGTGTGGTATTTCGATTATATAAAGTGTAGTATCTATGTTATATAAAGTGTGGTATTTCGGTTATATAAAGTGTAGTATCTATGTTATATAAAGTGTGGTATTTCGGTTATATAAAGTGTAGTATCTATGTTATATAAAGTGTGGTATTTCGGTTATATAAAGTGTAGTATCTATGTTATATAAAGTGTGGTATTTCGGTTACATAAAGTGTAGTATCTATGTTATATAAAGTGACGTGTCTATGTAATAGAGAACATCTCCCTGTACTAGAATATATTCTATTGTTCTTGCCTCAGTGAAGATACTTGGTAGAACCGTTGATATGTATTTTCTTAGATATTTTTAACAGTGTTAAACTTCATTTAACTTTTGCTATATGGTTAAAAAATTTGAATAATTAACAAAATGATGACAAGGAAACTGGAAGGAACAGAAATGTTGTTTTAGGGAAAGGTACAACTATTACCCTAAATAGACAGAAAAACAAAACGAAGAGGTCCTCAAAGAAGTTTCACAACAATGAAAAATAGTTAAAATGATAAGACAAAAGACAGTCAAAATTTCTTGGACGTGCCATGAGAAGACAGAAGTTAGAGAACCTAGTAATTACTGGAAAACTCGAGGGAAAAAAGGGAAGAGCGGAAGGCCAAGAGAAAAATATCTCATTGGACTGAATAAGTGGCTTGGAAAAATCTGAATTAATCAGAAACACCAAGGATCCCACAAGAAGAAGAAGAAGAAGAAGTTTGATCGCCAACGCGATCGATTGCTCAGAATCTATAAATCTAAAGTTCATTCCATTTTATTATATGCAGCTGAAACAAGGAGAGGCCATCAGAGAACTGAAAGTAGACAGAAATGACTTGCAGGAAGATGCCTCGGACAAATCTAAGAATACACTGGGAAGAACAAGTGACAAACGAGGAAGTAACCAAACGAACAGGCATTGAGAACATTACTAAAGAGGTCAAAAGACGAAGATGGAAATGGAGGGACCACATAGTACGACTGGAAAAGATCAAGACACCTATATACCGCCTTGACTTGGACACTTCGAAGGAAAAGACAGAGGGACAGGTCACTGGTTACACGGAGACACACAAGACAGGAAGAACTAAAGGAAGAGGGACAGGTCACTGGTTACACGGAGACACACAAGACAGGAAGAACTAAAGGAAGAGGGACAGGTCACTGGTTACACGGAGACACACAAGACAGGAAGAACTAAAGGAAGAGGGACAGGTCACTGGTTACACGGAGACACACAAGACAGGAAGAACTAAAGGAAGAGGGACAGGTCACTGGTTACACGGAGACACACAAGACAGGAAGAACTAAAGAAAGAAGGACAGGTCACTGGTTACACGGAGACACACAAGACAGGAAGAACTAAAGGAAGAGGGACAGGTCACTGGTTACATGGAGACACACAGTACAGGAAGAACTAAAGGAAGCGGGACAGGTCAATGGTTACATGGAGACACACAGTACAGGAAGAACTAAAGGAAGCGGGACAGGCCAATGGTTACATGGAGACACAGTACAGGAAGAACTAAAGGAAGCGGGAAAGACATGGTTTGAGGTATCCCGACTTGCTCAAGACAGGATTGGCTGGGGAACCTTTGTTGATGATTTATGCTCCACTGGGAGTACAGAGGACTGATGATGATCTCTGTCCCGTATAATTCTGATAATTTTATTCTGGTTTTTTTTTCCCTGTTCGGTAGATGTAAAAATAAAAATACTCGCCTACGATAAAAAATGGCGTTTATACAATAAGGGCATAGAAATGTCGTATTTGTTTATTATTTTTTTTACTTCATATAATGTCTCAGTTCTAGCTTCCGTTGAGAAATAGCTTTTAATGTTGTTGTTGTTGTTGTTGTTGCTGTTGTTGTTGTTGAAAGAAATCAAGTTTTTTCTAGTTTTCTCCTGTCTGTGCTCTGTGACCTTTGACATTATAATAGCAGATTGGCCAGATTTCTTACAAGATGCGGCCAAATCATGTTCGTTTCCTTTGATTTTCTGACGGGGCTTTTACTGGATACACTTCCTTCAGTTTTGTTCTAAGTTTAGTTTCTTTATTCTAGAGAAGTAGTTTTACTTGGCCATGTGATCCCTGGTGTATACATTCGCCATTTCTTCCTGTTCCATTAGCAAAATTAACACTTCTTTGTGCTATGTATTATTGATTGTTATATTACAGGACAGCTTAGGCTTAGGTCAGCATTTCCAGAGAACTATACGGGACATAGCTTATACTGGCTTATTACCAAAGAAATATACGAGACAGCTTCTACTCTCTTACTACCATAAAAATGTACGGGACATAGCTTCTACTCGCTTATTACAATATAACTTTACAGGACAAAGTTTCTACTCGCTTATTACCAGAGAACTATACGGGACATAGCTTCTACACGCTTATTACCATATAACTTTACAGGACAAAGTTTCTACTCACTTATTACCAGAGAACTATACGGGACATAGCTTCTACACGCTTATTACCATACAACTTTACAGGACAAAGTTTTTACTCGCTTATTACCAGAGAACTATACATGACATAGCTTCTACTCGCTTATTACCAGAGAACTATACATGACATAGCTTCTACACGCTTATTACCAGAGAACTATACATGACATAGCTTCTACTAGCTTATTACCAGAGAACTATACATGACATAGCTTCTACTCGCTTATTACCAGAGAACTATGCATGACAAAGCTTCTACTCGCTTATTACCAGAGAACTATACAGGACAAAGCTTCTACTCCTTCATCACCAGAGAGCTATGCAGGACATAGTTTCTCCTTCATTACTTGAGAACCATACGGTTTCTATAACTGTTCCGTCCATCGTCATTGTTATATTCGTCGCTGCTGGTGCTGTATCGTCGTTTATAACACTTGTATATAAATTGAGGATCCGAAAAAATGATGAACAATAGCTGCACCGTCGACAGTGATTCAACTCATGTAGATTTTCTATGCGAATATTTCTTGTTAATCACCCGCCTCCCCCGACACACACACACGCGCGCGCGCGCATTTCGGGTCTTGTAACTCTTTTCAAATATACAAGCAGATAATGAACAATTGCCTTTCTTATTTGGTGCTTGGGAACCTCTGAAGTCATCCTCACGTTTTACGTTGGGACTGGTGGCCACCCAGAAAAGTGTGTCGCAATTCTGTCCGGATTATACGTAGTTTCTGGGTCATCATTTTCTGGAAAACAGGTGGTGGTGGTGGTGTTGGTTGTGCTAGTTGTGGTCGTCGTATGTGTTTGTATCGGTAATGGTAGTAGTAATGGTAGTATTTGCTGTCGTAGTAGTAATAGTGCAGTACTAGTAGTAGCAATAGCAGTAATAGTAGTAGTAGTAGTAGTAGTAGTAGTAGTAGTATTAACAGTAGTAGTAGTAGTAGTAGTAGTAGTAGTAGTAGTAGTAGTAGTAGTAAGCACTGTGAAAATATCTTCATTGCCATCATCTTGCATGTTTCTCTCTTTCAGAAAGCAGGCTATGGCGCCACCAGGAAGGCCGACAGCTAACGGTCAGCACAACGACGTCTACGCCGTGGCCAGACGTCATGGAGATGCTGGGGTCCTTGTGCAGCAAAACGGCAGACCGTACAGTTCTTACGGAGAGCTGACGGCTTACCAGAGACAAGCCATGGATCCTGCTGCACTCGCTCAAGCGTCAGCAGAGAAAGAGAAACACAGCAACACCCCCAAGGCCCACCAAAACGCTGAAGCTATAAAGAGATACAACCTGAAAGAAACGGGCAAAAATGGCAAAGTTCTACAAGGAAAGCATTCAGCTGCGGTGGATCAAATCCATCAGAACGACCTTCACAACATCGAGAAGGTCACCGAGTTACCGCAGACCGATGAAAACGGGGAGGCGCTGATGGCAAACAAGATGGCTGTTGGCAAGGGAGTCAAATCTAGCAGTTACATAACACAACAGGTCAATCTGCGGGGCAAGTACAGTCGCGCCCACAAAACCGGAACTCGCCCACAGTCCGGCTTAGGACCTCACCCCAGCTCGAACAATTCAGACCTCTGCACCTCCTTCGACCCCATGCGAGACCGTCACATGTGGACTATGTGGAGGACAGCCGTCAATGGACGAGTGGTTGACGAGGTCCTACGTCTAGAGCGCATAAAGAACGAGAGAGGGCCTGAAGCATTAGCAACCGCTGATCCGGACAACCCGAGCGTCTACGGGAGAGCTCTGGTTTCTACGCCGCTGAAACAGTTTATTAGATTTGAGAACGATGAGAGCAGAGCCGCCGCTGACATGTCCCGCCTGGGGCAAGGGAGTTTACATTCTTCACAGTTTGTCTACTACGGTCTACCCAGGGTACAGGTGCAACAAGCCAGGCATGAGATCAGCTACAGGCAGCCAGAACTCTAACTAAATATTTCCCTTTGTTAACTTGTAATAAACCACGTGGTCATTTTGTACCAAAATTCTTATCTAGAAATAAGAGACGGAATGAAGGAGCTTAGATTATTCAGCTAATAAGAGAAGAAAATGTTGGCTCTTTCATCTGTGTGTCGATAAAATTAATTCATGATTTTTTTTAATCCCTGTAAACTGGTAAGGATAGAATAGGTTGGGTTAGCATCATTATTTGTTTTTTTAATGTGTACATAGGCGCTCTAATCTCTCTCTCTCTCTCTCTTTTATTTTCTCTCTCTTTCTCTCTCTCTCTCTCTTTCTCTGATGGTGCCCACTAATTCTTCGTAAGTGTAAAGCACCTCTCCTTGATCAGCAGCTCAATCTGATCGTATGCAGCAACTCTCCATGATTTTAAACAGCTATTCTCCCTGATTGTATACAGCAACTCTCCCTGATTGTATACAGCAACTCTCCATGATCATATGCAGCAGCTCTCCGTGATCATATACAGCAACTTTCATCATCATCATCATCATGTGCCGTGCCGACTGGCGTTGGCTATTATGCTTCTCCAGAGTACACGATCCTTCATGCAGGCCATCAGCTCAGTTGATGATCTCCTCTCACACCATCCCGTCAGACTGTCCAGTATCATTTCTCTTGGTCTTCCTCTTGATCTTCTTCCTTCTATTTTTCCTGTTGTTATAATATTTTCAATGCCCCCTCTTCTCATTGCATGTCCTATGAAAGTACATTGTCTCTCTCTTATCTTTTTGACAAGGTTTTTTGTCTCTCCAGCTCTTCTCCTACATTCTTCATTAGTTATTTTTGCTGTCCAGGGGATTCGCAACATTCTTCTAATAAACCACATTTCTGCTGCTTCCAATGATTTTTGTGCAGACTTGCCTATTGTCCATGATTCACTTCCATATAACAAGATAGGTTCAATATAGCATTTTAGGACTCGTTTTCTAACATTCATTGATAAGGATGTGTTGGTCAATATGTTTCTCATTCTCTGAAATGCAGTCTTTGCTTGGCCTATTCTGTTCCTAATTTCTGTTCTGCATTTCCCATCTGAAGTTATTACTGCTCCAAGGTATTTGAATTTCTGCACCTGCTTTAGAACAGTTCCGTTTAATTTAATACTGCATGCTGGTGGATTCTGTTTCTTAGATATAACCATAGTCTCTGTCTTTTTTATGTTCAAAGTAAGGCCTTTCTGTTCACTTTCTTTGGCGACTTTATTCAAGAGATTTTGCAGGTCTTGTTGGTTCTCAGCTATCAGTACTGTGTCGTCAGCATACCGAAGGTTGTTAATATTGTATCCTCCAATTTTTATGCCTGGTTCTGTGATGATTGTTCTTAGAATATTCTCGCTATACAGAGAAAAAAGGTCTGGAGATAGTACACATCCTTGTCGCACCCCTTGTTTTATAGGTTGATATTTTCCAATTCTATTTTCAACTCGAACTGCTGCTTCTTGCTGCCAGTATAGATGTTTTACAATCCTAAGGTCTTTGCCGTCTATATTGATGTCTTCAAGCATTTTAATAATTTCATTATGTTTCACCTTGTCAAATGCCTTGGTGTAATCAATGAAGCATAAGTAGAGATCTTTCTGTACTTCTAAAGCTCTTTCTGTTAGTGTTCGTAAAGCATAAATGGCATTGTGTGTTCCCTTTCCTTCAACAAATCCAAACTGTTCATCTGCTATTTCCATTTTTATCTTTTTCCTTGTTCTTCTCATAATTATTCTCAGAAGTAGCTTCGTTATGTGACACGAGAGGCTGATAGTCCGGTGGTCGTCACATTCCTTTGCACCTGGTTTCTTTGGTAGTGCTATAAACGTGGATTTAATCAGGTCACTGGGAATATAACCACTGTTGTAAATGTCATTCAGTAACTTGGTTATTATTTTTATTCCTGTCTCCTCTAGTGCCTCTATTTCTTCTATTGTTATATTATCAGGCCCAGTAGCTTTTCCTTTCTTCATGTGTTTGATGGCATCTATGATTTCATCTTCAAGTATTGGTGGTCCCTCACAGTTTTCAGTATCTGGTGTTAATTCTGGTCTTTCTCCTCCATATAGCTCACCGATATACTCTGTCCACCTGTCCACAATGTCTTCTTTTCCCATTAACATTTTACCTTCTTTCGATTTCAGGCATCCTGTGGTATATTTTGTTTTCCTGCCTGTGAGTTCATTAATTCGTTTGTGCATGTTTTTGCTGTCTTTAATATGAGAGTCCTCTATCTGTCTGCACTGCTCATTTAACCACACTTCTTTTGCTTCTCTGCATTTGCGTCTTATTTCTTTATTTATCTTGTTATATTTTTTCTCGTTATTTTTACTCCTCCTCCTCTTGTCCATCAGTCCTAAGATGTCGTCTGTCATCCATTTATTTTTAGGGGCTTCTTTTTTTGGTGGTATTATCTCCTTAACAGTTTGGTGGATAGAATCTCTTAACATTTCCCATTGTTCATCTATACTATTTATCTTTGCTATTGCATTGTATCTATTTGTTATAATAACTTTGTATTGTTCTCTTAGTTCTTGGTCATTTTTAAGAAGTTCTGTATTCAGTTTGATGTTTCTCACTTTTCTGCCTGCTTTCTTTAGTTTTATTCTAACTTTTCCACAGAGTGGATCATGGTCACTATTGCAGTCAGCTCCTGGCATGGTTTTTGTTGTCAGTAATGCATTGCGGAATCGTTTGTTGATTAATATGTAGTCTATCTGGTTAAAAGTCTTTTTGTCTGGACTGCACCACGTTGCCAGTCTTCGAGGATGTTGTTTAAACCAGGTGTTTCCTACAACCATGCTGTGTATTCTTGCCCATTCAATTAATTTATAACCTCTGTCATTCCTCTCCCCCAGTCCATAGTCACCAACGATGTCTGAAGTTCTTCCTTTACCAACTTTGGCATTAAAATCTCCCATGACTATGGTAACTTCATGTGACTTTGTGTGTTTTAGTGCTGTCTCTATGTCATTATAAAATAGCTGTAAATCTTCTTCAGAGCTTTCAGATGTTGGAGCATACACTTGTATAATATTTATGTTTATTGGTTGTCCTTTCAGTACTTTCCCTGATCATATAAAGCAACTCTCCCTGATGGTATACAGCAACTCTCCCTGGTGGTATACGGCAACTCTCCCTGATGGTGTACAGCAACTCTCCCTGATGGTATACAGCAACTCTCTCTCTGATGTTATACAGCAACCCTCGCTCATCTTAAACAGCGACTCTCCCTGATCGTACACGGCAGAACTCATTCATCATAAACATGAACTCTCTGTGATAGTGTGCACATACAAATTTGTCAAAGAAGAAACAGCGCGATTTTTTGCACGGTAAAATAATTTAGCACCGTCTTGCTTGAGTCGACTTCGACAAAAACAAAGGGAATAAAACACTTTAGACGCGAGAGAACAAAAAGTAACAGGAACATGACCGTGACTCGAACCACGACCTCCGGTAGGGCGAGCAGCTGCCTAGCTACTAGAGTACAGGGCAGTTATCCATCGCACCATCTTTCATTTCTTATGCTTTGTCCACTATTTTTCTTGAGCTAACCACACAAATTGTGCGAAGCCACTCTACTGATAGTGTGCAGCATCTCGGCAACCAAGTACTCTGTTGAGTTCTATGTTGAGTTCTATGTTGAGTTCTATGTTTATTCTTCAGTATCTTACATAAAGCTGCTCTCTCACATCACTAACTTTTACCAGTCTCCCTCACCTTACCCCAAACTCTTTCAATCTATGTCATGGAGATTCTATGTCATGGAAATTCTATGTCACGGAAATTCTAGGACACTGGACATACACCACAGACTGCAGTTTGAGGATAGAAATCGAAGTCCTCACTGCTACAGTCTCTTGGCTGTTGAGCAGCAAGTACATTGTACTGTCACACTGATGGACTTTCAGAGCAAGTACACTATACTGTCATAGAGACAGACTTCCAAAGCAAGTACACTGTACTGTCATAGTGACAGACTTCCAGAGCAAGTACACTGTACTGTCATAGTGACGGACTTCTAGAGAAAGTACACTGTAATGTAATAGTGAAGGACTTATAGAGAAAGTACACTGTACTGTCATAGTGACAGACTTCCAGCGAAAGTACACTGTACTGTCATAGTGACAGACTTCCAGAGCAAGTACACTGTACTGTCATGGTGACAGACTTCCAGAGAAAGTACACTGTACTGTCATACTGACGGACTTCTAGAGCGCGCTCTGTAAGGAGTGGCCCAGTTTTCTCGCATACTCTCGAGTTACAGGCCTCACGGGAATCTACGGTCCTGGCCAACCATGAGCTCATGGTAATGAACAGGGACTGACCGACTGCCAGAACCCCCCCCCCCCCCACGCAAGGTGTGCTGAAACTGTGCAACATCTCGAAACCTGTTAAAAGACAAACTGTGCAAGTTGGAATGGGAGAATAACCTCTATACCCGGAGAGGGAAGGAACTGTGGGTGAAGCAAGGGGAGGGAATGATAAGATCCTCTTGTGGACAGAAGCGACGAACCCGCAGTCAACGCATGACACAGACAAGTCGCCTACACACTTTCTGTTGGTTACTGGAACTGCCAGTGGAGCAGGTATAGGAATGCTCTAACAGCAGTGATGGTATCAATCAATCAGTGTCATAGGGTCTAACCAGATCTTTGGTCCTGTTAATGAAACTTTTTAACGATGTTTGTTTGAACCCTTATCTTCTCACTTACTGCTGTAGAAATTCCTGTCAAAAAAATGGGTCGCTTAATCTTTCATGGGGATGTCTGACCACGTCATGAAAGATATTATTATGAGAATCGTCTCATCATTTCCATGGCGGAAAAAAAAGCTGGGAAATAATTCAATGAGACACGGTCTTCGACTGTCTTTGATCCATGTCTCAGTATCATAGCCTTGACCCTGGAGATAGACGTTCAACTCCTGTGGCTGGTGAGCTCACAAGAAAGAGATTCTGAATCTTAAGCAAGGTGAAAAACGGGCCAGACTTGATGATAACTAACGTATGATAACTAACGTATGATAACTAACGTATGATAACTAACGTATATGCAATACTTTTTTTTCTTCTCCCTACTGGTGAAATAGATAAAGAATTCCTGCCAGAGTTTTTCTGTGCTTCTGTTGGCTAAGTTTCCAGAGGACTTATGTTTCTGTGTGTAACTGACTAATTTTTTTTTAAACTTATAGAAATGCAACTGTAAACTATTAAACCTTGGTCTCTGTTGCTATAAACTATAAAACCTTGGTCTCTGTTGCTATAAACTATTAAACCTTGGTCTGTGTTGCTATAAACTATTAAACCTTGGTCTGTGTTGCTATAAACTATTAAACCTTGGTCTGTGTTGCTATAAACTATTAAACCTTGGTCTGTGTTGCTGTAAACTATTAAACCTTGGTCTGTGTTGCTATAAACTATTAAACCCTGGTCTATGTTGCTGTAAACTATTAAACCCTGGTCTCTGTTGCTATAAACTATTACATCTTCGTCTCTGTTGCTATAAACTATTAAAAATTGGTCAAGTGATGCTATAAACTATTAAACCTTGGTCTCTGTTGCTATAAACTATTAAACCTTGGCCTGTGTTGCTATATACTATTAAACCTTGGTCTCTGTTCCTATAAACTATTAAACCTTGGTCTGTGTTGCTGTAATTTATTAAACCTTGGTCTGTGTTGCTATAAACTATTAAACCTTGGTCTGTGTTGCTATAAACTATTAAACCTTGGTCTGTGTTGCTGTAAACTATTAAACCTTGGTCTCTGTTGCTGTAAACTATTAAACCCTGGTCTCTGTCGCTATAAACTATTAAACCCTGGTCTCTGTCGCTATAAACTATTAAACCCTGGTCTCTGTCGCTATAAACTATTAAACCCTGGTCTCTGTCGCTATAAACTATTAAACCCTGGTCTCTGTCGCTATAAACTATTAAACCCTGGTCTCTGTTGCTAGAAACTATTAAACCCTGGTCTCTGTTGCTAGAAACTATTAAACCCTGGTCTCTGTTGCTATAAACTATTAAACCCTGGTCTCTGTTGCTAGAAACTATTAAACCCTGGTCTCTGTTGCTAGAAACTATTAAACCCTGGTCTGTGTTGCTATAAACACCTGTGTGCCGTTTGCTTTGACTTTGTCGCTGTTAATTCTGATGGTAAGGTTGTGTGTGAGAAGGCAGTACAGATCTCATACCCTCTCCTTTAGCAACGATTGGTTTTTGCAACATGCACAGATTTTGATAGTATTCTCCTAATTGCTAGGAGATAATGTAGTACTGGTACTCAGGAAACAATTGTTTGAAAGGTAACTTAGTTAAAGGCATGGGCAAGGGTTCCTGAGATAAGCGTGGGGCATGAAAACCGAGTGGGCAAAGTTATGGTATAAGTACCACTCAAGATTAGCTTAAGGGGGAGCCTTACTTGTTTGATTAGACAAGCATTACTATGCTTTGGATAGGAGAATATCTTGTTTTGGATAGAGTTCTCCGTAGAGCAGTTTTTGGTAGAGGCAGTTTAGGTTAGTGGTTAGTTTTGAGACAATTGATGAATTTTGTTGTTAGTGGAGATTCTTCGGTTGGAATCTTTATAATTATGTCTTTTTTTTTATTTTTGTGAATAAATTGTGAGGTTTCTTCCCAAATGGCGTTGAATATTTCACGCCGGGAATTGCCGCTGTATTTGTCTTTCCAGCCTGACTGGCTACGTTTCCATCCTCATGATATCATCATTCATTCTACCATTAATAAATGCGGGATTCAGTATTTTCACATCAGTAGCTTTTCTTTAGTTTCTCGTGGAATGTTGTATGTTGGTGAAGTTGACTGACTGCTGGTTTCAATGTAGTACAGTTATTACTTGGTGTTCTGTTGTAGTATTGTGGAGAGCCTGGTGTTCTGCTGTAGTATTGTGGAGAGCCTGGTGTTCTGGTGTAGTATTGTGGAGAGCCTGGTGTTCTGGTGTAGTATTGTGGAGAGCCTGGTGTTCTGCTGTAGTATTGTGGAAAGCCTGGTGTTCTGGTGTAGTATTGTGGAGAGCCTGGTGTTCTGGTGTAGTATTGTGGAGAGCCTGGTGTTCTGCTGTAGTATTGTGGAAAGCCTGGTGTTCTGCTGTAGTATTGTGGAAAGCCTGGTGTTCTGCTGTAGTATTGTGGAGAGCCTGGTGTTCTGCTGTAGTATTGTGGAGAGCCTGGTGTTCTGCTGTAGTATTGTGGAGAGCCTGGTGTTCTGCTGTAGTATTGTGGAGAGCCTGGTGTTCTGCTGTAGTATTGTGGAGAGCCTGGTGTTCTGCTGTAGTATTGTGGAGAGCCTGGTGTTCTGCTGTAGTATTGTGGAGAGCCTGGTGTTCTTGTTGTGTTGCGGTGCGAGTAGTTAACCAACAGATTTTGCACATTCCGCTCAACATCGAAGCATTTGTAAAATATCAACAAGAGGAGAAAATAACACGAGAAAATAATAGGCAGCAGAGACAACGCCCTGTAAAAAATGCATTCTTTCATTGCAAGTCTTTCATTGCAATCTTTTATTGTAGTCTTTTATTTCAATCTTTTATTGCAGTTTTTTCTTGCAGTTTTTATTGCAGTCTTCTACTACAGTCTTTTATTGCAGTCTTCTGTTGCAGTCTTTTATTGCAGTCTTTTATTACAGTTTTTATTACAGTCTTTTATTACATTCTTTCACTGCAGTCTTTTATTACATTCTTTCACTGCAGTCTTTTATTACATTCTTTCACTGCAGTCTTTTATTACATTCTTTCACTGCAGTCTTTTATTACATTCTTTCACTGCAGTCTTTTATTACATTCTTTCACTGCAGTCTTTTATTACATTCTTTCACTGCATTCTTTTATTACATTCTTTCACTGCATTCTTTTATTGCATTCTTTCACTGCAGTCTTTTATTGCAGTCTTTTATTACATTCTTTCACTGCAGTCTTTTATTACATTCTTTTATTACATTCTTTCACTGCATTCTTTTATTGCATTCTTTCACTGCAGTCTTTTATTGCAGTCTTTTATTACATTCTTTCACTGCAGTCTTTTATTACATTCTTTCACTGCAGTCTTTTATTACATTCTTTCACTGCAGTCTTTTATTACATTCTTTCACTGCAGTCTTTTATTACATTCTTTTATTACATTCTTTCACTGCAGTCTTTTATTACAGTCTTTCATTGCAGTCTTTTATTACAGTCTTTCACTGCAGTCTTTTATTGCAGCCTTTCATTGCAGTCTTTTATTACATTCTTTCACTGCAGTCTTTTATTACATTCTTTCACTGCAGTCTTTTATTACATTCTTTCACTGCAGTCTTTTATTGCAGTCTTTTATTACATTCTTTCACTGCAGTCTTTTATTACAGTCTTTCATTCAGTCAGTTAGACAGACAGGTACACTTTTTCAATATGGGCCTCCGTCCTCTTATTTAACAATGAAAACGTTTATAATAAGAGCCCATATTTGTTTTTCACCTCGTGATCACGTCTATTTTTAGTCTGTTTTAAACTCACAAAAGTCCTGTTTTCGTTGTCATTAAAATAATACGGGATTCCGTTTCTCTCCAGCTCCCGGGACTAGAGAACTGAACCACTTTAATTATGAACGATTATTGGGATTAAACTTATCTGTTGAAAGCCCTGACGTTTACTTATTACTTTTTATAAAAATTTATCTTTTGTTTTTAACTTCCGTTAGGTCTACTGGTTTCAGATATATCGATCAAGAAGCCAAGAATTTTGTAGGCAACCAAGTTAAAGTTTTATTTCTTGGAGGATAAAAAGTTTAGTTTTTTTTTTTTAATGTGACAACCCAAACTCCCACGCGAACATTTGAGAAAGCAGACAACGGGAGAATAAGTTTCATTGTTAGATAAAACAGGTAAGCCAATCCTGTTTGTTTCTGATGAACTCGTGACAATAGGGACTGGTGATATAGACCATACTGTTCGACCAGAACATGTCGATAAAATGTGGAGTCATAATAATTTTTCTACAAAGTTCAGCGCTGCAGCTAGCAACCTTCGTCAGTGGCGGCCCTGGAATACGTCGAATATTACACGCGCGGGCAGGGGATGATGACGCCAGATAAGACAATCAGCGACCCATAGCTGATATGTCAGGGTTAGCGGCCCATAGCTGATATATCAAGGTTAGCGACCCATAGCTGATATGTCAGAGTTAGCGACCCATAGCTAATATGTCAGGGTTAGCGACCCATAGCTAATATGTTATAGCTAGCGACCCATATCTGATATGTCAGAGCTAGCGATCCATAGCTGATATGTCAGAGTTAGCGACCCATAGCTGATATGTCAGGGTTAGCGACCCATAGCTGATATGTCAGAGTTAGCGACCCATAGCTGATATGTCAGGTTTAGCTACCCATAGCTGTCAGCGTCAGGGTTAGCGACCCATAGCTGATATGTCAGGGTTAGCGACCCATAGCTGATATGTCAGGGTTAGCGACCCATAGCTGATATGTTAGGGCTAGCGACCCATATTTGATATGTCAGAGTTAGCGACCCATAGCTGATATGTCAGGTTTAGCGACCCATAGCTGATATGTCAGGGTTAACGACCCATAGCTGTCAGCGTCAGGGTTAGAGACCCATAGCTGATATGTCAGGGTTAACGACCCATAGCTGATATGTTAGGGCTAGCGACCCATATCTGATATGTCAGAGTTAGCGACCCATAGCTGATATGTCAGCGTCAAATTTAGCGACCCATAGCTGATATGTCAGAGTTAGCGACCCACAGCTGTCAGCGTCAGGGTTAGAGACCCATAGCTGATATGTCAGGGTTAGCGACCCATAGCTGATATGTCAGCGTCAAGTTAAGCGACCCATACCTGATATGTCAGGGTTAGCGACCCATAGCTGATATGTCAGGTTTAGCGACCCATATCTGATATGTCAGAGTTAGCGACCCATAGCTGATATGACAGAATTAGCAACCCATAGCTGTCAGCGTCAGGGTTAGCGACCCATAGCTGATATGTCAGGGTTTGCGACCCATAGCTGATATGTCAGCTTAAAGTTTAGCGACCCATAGCTGATATGTCAGAGTTAGCGACCCATAGCTGATATGTCAGAGTTAGCGACCCATAGCTGATATGTCAGAGTTAGCGACCCATAGCTGATATGTCAGGGTTAGCGACCCATAACTGATATGTCAGGGTTAGCGACCCATATCTGATATGTCAGGGCTAGCGACCCATAGCTGATATGTCAGGGTTAGCGACCCATAACTGATATGTCAGAGTTAGCGACCCATAGCTGATATGTCAGAGTTAGCGACCCATAGCTGACATGTCAGGGTTAGCGACCCACAGCTGTCAGCGTGAGGGTTAGCGACCCATAGCTGATATGTCAGGGTTAGCGACCCATAGCTGATATGTCAGCGTCAGGGTTAGCGACTCGTAGCTGATATATCAGGTTTAGCGACCCATAGCTGATCAAGACCCTGCCCCACATCTCCGTAGTACCCCCAGTAACAAGCCTAGCCTGGCTAACGGGGCAGGGATCGCCATAGTTCCCATGGTGGTGGAGTCTGCTAAAGAAACATTGCTCACCCCCTGCTTTTTAGCTGTACTCAGGGATTGAAAAAGTAGCCACTATAACCCTCTCCCACGCCGATACGATGTTGTGCCTTAACATCTCTACAACATCGGCTGCAAAGAACAGCAGCTCGCAGTTACAAGGAGTTCGTACTAGTACAAGTACAAGTAAATGCGCGGAAAACATATAAAGACGACCATTGCATCATTTGGTAAGAATGACTGACAATCAGCAGATGCTGGCAGCCTTTCTTTGCACTGCGTTATAAATCTAGAATCTAGTCCCTTGGGGCAGAACAGGGAGGCGTTTGTCTAAGAATACAAAGTTATAAACTCTACTCAATGGGATCGATGTTGGCTTGCCCAGAGCAATGTGGCAGTGCCATGAAATGGTTACATGAACTCTGGATTAACTTAAGGACTGAAAACTTTTAGATGTATTTGAGACTGTTTTCAGAATCGCTCTTCTGAAGATTATTCAGCAAAGAAGCTAAAGATTGTAGCCATTGAGTTCAAGTCAACAGTACAGTTGTACTTTTTTTTGTATACATGGCAAGTTTTATGGTGAATGTTTGCCGCTGTTTTCCACAATTTAAGACGCACTGGCGTAAAAGATGCACCGGTATATAACACGCACCGGTATATAGCACCCACCGGCATATAACATGCACCGGCATAAAACATGCACCGGCATATAACACGCAGCGGTATTAACAACCACCGGCATATAACACACACCAGCATATAACACGCACCGGCAAATAACATCTCCGGTGTATAATACGCACCAGTATATAACATGCACCTCATATAACACGCACTGGCATGTAACACGCACTGGCGTATAACACACACCGGTACATAACACGAACCGGCATATAACACGTACCAGCGTATAACACGCATCTAAAATTAGGCAAGTAATATTCTGGAACAAACATGTAAAATCCTATAGTTTTCATGAACTTCATATCCCTCCACTGAACACAGCTTTTGTCCTAGATCATATGCCTCTGGATATACTCCTGCTTAAGTAGGCAGGGCCAAATATCATCTAACTGGTCCTAGGTAGGTCATGAATGTTCTGGTATTAGTCCAGTATCGGCAACTTCCGCCTCCAAAGACCTACTCAAAATTAACCTTTGGGGTGTCCAAATTTTCTAGAAGTGTGTTTTGTTTTGTTTTTTTTTCGAAAAGAAAATATGTTTTATGTGGAGGGAAATATGGTACATTTTTATGTTTACATATGTAGTGTGATGATTTTGTCTTTAATATTTTATCTTTTAGCTTACATTGACTCATTTAAAAGATTTTAGACAAAAAAATACAATAAATAAAATTATATGGTTTATTGTAGGGCTGGGAGTTCATAATTGTAAATTGCCGCTAAAAAAAGTTTAAAATAGCTACCAGGTCATGTTCGAATAAAACATGGCGGCAATTATTTTATTGTTTAATTACAAACGAAAAATAATGTTGGTGTGAGGTAGATATTTCTCGGTAGGTAGAGAGCTATCGGATTCAGATTTCTTACTTCCTAACGATAATTCTCTTCCACGTTAAGTGGGCGATGTTTTCTAGATAAATTCTACACGCGGTTACGTCTACATCTTGATATTCTACACCTCAAGAAGATTTGTTTCTTTTCAACAAGGCCAAGTTAATTCATAAAATTCTATCGTGCAATGCTCCACCCTATCTGTGGTCGCTGTTCAAATCCAACCCAAAACACAGTCAACGCTTAAGCAATTGTATTCTCCTATGTCAAGGCTTCACCAAAAAGCTTCTCTTACTCAGCTGCCCACCTTTGAAATGCCCTACCAACGTACCGACAAGTAATATTCGTTCTTATAACTTCAAACTTTGTCAACATCTGTTTGATATGGACTATATGCCTATATGCCTCCCTAAGCATAGTCTAAAGTATTTTAAAGTATGGCTTGATTAATGTAATTTTAAAAGCTTTTCTAGTAATACTGGTTTTGAATGAATGTAAGAATATAAGTTTATTTCATGCTGTTGCATAAATCAGAGTGTGGAGTGTATGGACAGGAGATAAGTTCATTATTTTTTAATCATTTAACTGTGTCTTCACGATTATTAATGCTCATTAACAAACGCTGAATGACTGTGACTGAGTGAAAGCTGTACGATGAAGGGCAGAATGTTAGACGGGCCTGCGCGCCCAATTCTTAACCCTTTGAAAATAAAGTATGTTCGTTCATTTTTTCGTTACTACAACAGAACCAGTTTCAACTCAGTCGTCATTTCTCTTTCTCTCTCCGGACTTGTGTCTTGTTAGACTCACACAACCGCTAGTGTAATATTGATTTTCTGTACGAAGTTACCGTTCTTTGCTGCGTTGTCTATTCTGTCACATTCAATATGTTTGATGGTTCAGTTTTCTTCCACTGGTTAGCCACAGTTCTGAGTAATCCAGTGTATTCATCGTCTTCTCTTGTGTTTTGATATTAATTAGAATTTTGTGTCTTATCAATAAATTTTTTTTTTAAAGTTTGCTGAAGAGTGCTTGTTTTGATGAGATAAGCAAAAGATATTGAGTCTTATCCGATGACAAAACATAGAAGTGTTTTGGGCAGCGAAATTTTAGAGTTTTTAACTTTCAGAAGCCTAGCGGTGTCTGGGAGACTCTGGCCGTCAGCCTAACTTTCCGTTCTCCTTGAACACATGTATCAGGTAGACATTTTCAGTTAATCTGCCTGGATGGACTTTTCAAAGCATAAATCAACGCCCAACGTATTGAAGAAGTATTTCATTACCTGCCGTGCTGGACAGCGTTAGAGATCATGGTTTCCTTCTTATGCGATAGTTGATGTTTCCCATGAAATCAGCTGCTTTTATTTTTCCAAGCCACTTGGTCAGTGTAATGACAATAATTTAGTAACAAACAATAATTAGTCTATAACTATACACGGAGTCACTGCAGTAAAGCTGTGATACAAAAATGTATAAACTAGGGGGGAAAGTAGGATTTTATTATTACTTAACGACTACAAAGTTGTGACGTTTCGGCGTGAGCCTTAATCATGCAAAAAACATATAGAACAACGAAATAGAGAGAGGAAATAAAGTATAAATTCACATGAATGCTATTTTTAAAAAAATTAAATAAAATGAATAGAGCACTTAGCTGTAACTTGTAAGAAGTTGTGGCTTGTAAGAAGTTGTGGCTTAGGAATGGAAAATGTTAGAAAGAAAAAAGCAAAACAAAAAGGCACTTAGTTGTGACTTTTAAGAAGCTATGACCATGAGTGCGTGCGGTTGAGTCTTGTGAATGTTTAAATGGAGAGACTTGGGATGTGTGATAGGTTGGCAGTAAAGAGTGGGGTGGGGAAAGTGAAAGGGGGAGAGAGGGGAATACAGTGGTAATCTAGCAGATAAAAGGGTGGGTGAAACAGATGAATGTGGGTGGAGTATAAGTTACAGGTGAGGAAATAGTGAACTTAGTAGAGGGGGGCATATGATTTGGGAGAAAAGGAATTTTAAATACAGCTGAATTTCAGGTTCAGGTCTTGTGAGAGAGTTCAGAATGTGCTGTACCATCAGAATTTTTAAAAAAAACTGATGGACAGATGTGACTGTTTAATGGCAGCAAGGTTACTGCACGTCATTTCCTTGACATGTATTCACTCCATTGTGCATCACTTGAGCAAAAGAGAGACAATAGAAGATGTACTGTTCACAATTAGTACAGAACGCACTGTATGGTTTCGAAGAAAAAGGAAAAGAAGCAAGGGTGGGTATGACCTAGGCACTAGTTACCGAAACACTAGCAGACTATTCTACTCCGTCTGCTGGCTGACTACCAGAACATCAGTAGACTTTTCTGTTTCGCTGTATGACTGACTACCAGAACATCAGTAGACCTTTCTGTTTCGCTGTATGACTGACTACCAGAACATCAGTAGACTTTTCTGTTTCGCTGTATGACTGACTACCAGAACATCAGTAGACTTTTATGTTTCGCTTTATGACTGACTACCAGAACATCAGTAGACTTTTCTGTTTCGCTGTATGACTGACTACCAGAACATCAGTAGACTTTTCTGTTTCGCTGTATGACTGGCTACCAGAACATCAGTAGACTTTTCTGTTTCGCTGTATGACTGGCTACCAGAACATCAGTAGACCTTTCTGTTTCGCTGTATGACTGACTACCAGAACATCAGTAGACCTTTCTGTTTCGCTGTATGACTGACTACCAGAACATCAATAGACTTTTATTTGATTGTGAAAAAAAAAATTACAGTACAACAAACGTGGAAGTTACCAGAAGAGAAAATAACAACCCACTCTCCCGTGACAAGACAAAACAAGAATGTTAACGATCTACCAGTTTGTGAAAATAATCTGGGTACTAACACTCAGCTGAAAAAATTCATGCTCAATAACTGAAATGACAAGATACAAGGGATAGCTTCGACCACATTAAATATTTATGCAATGTCTCTTTTCACCCCAAAAAACACAGCGGTTCTCTTTTTTTCTGGCTTACCTCCCTTGGCTCTCAGGTCACATTGTTAGAGCAGCGCTCCCCCACCCCACAAAGTCCTACTGATAACATCTGCCTCCCCTTTTCTCTCTTCCTCACCCCACCCCCAAATCATTCCACTGCCCCTGGGGAGGGGGAATGGGGGGGGGGGTGGACGGTATGACCCACTTTTTAATCCACTGCTGTAACCCATTATTGTTTTAGAACCCACTTGCCGCTATCTTGAATATAAGAGAAGAGTCTGTTTCCGAGAATGAGCTTCTCTGTATAAGATAGAAAGATAAATCTATTGAAAGGAGATCAGCACGGACACGTGATGACTTCCAGCTGTGATGTCCTCCTTGCACGCAGCGCAGTCCGGTCGTTATTTATGTAAATATGGGGTATGGCATTGTATGCAGTCAATGTAAGCATTATATATAGATCAAAGGGGGAGAACACGCTGTCCGTTTTGACAATCAGCTACCCATAGCTGACATGCTAGCGTCAAGGGTTGACGAAGCATAGCTGATCAAGACCCTATCCCACCTCTCTGTTGGTATCCCCAGTAACAGGCCTAGCCTGGCTAAAGGGATGACTGGGGAGCCTTTATCCGTGGCCTATGCTCTCAGGGGAGTGAAAGCCGATGATGATGATGATGATGATGATGATGATGATGATGTACCGTTTCTCAGTAGTCATAGAAGGGCGCGGTATTTATAGTATTGATATCCCCACCAGCATAAATGTAAATACCGGCTTTTATTTGAGTATTACGGGTATTGCTGTAAACATGTACCCGCTCTGCCGGTTTTCTGTACCTTGACATGGATCATTGATATGCATTTCCAGCGACCACGTGGAGACGCAGAATAGGAACAGACAAGGGGAAACTATTCAAATTTCACATCGAATCTGTGCGGGAAGTGGTTCTGAAGTTTTCATGTCTAGTGTTTATCCAAACCCAGTTTGGTTTTTCTAAAGTAAATAAAAACCAAGTAGAGCAAATACTGAGGCCAAGAGGAGGTCTTTTCTTGATGTAGATCCCGGGATTGCAAATTTGTCGGTGAGGGTAAGAGGTGGTCGTTTGGAAAAGGGGGAAAAGGGGGTGAACAGATCAGAGTCGAGGTTTTAATAGAAAATGTTTTTGTACGGAAGGGTGAGGGCCGCCTGAGAACTAAAGGGGCGCTGTCTGTCTTTGAGCTAATGCGGCGCTAGCCGCCTGGGAGTTAAGGGGTCGCTGACCGCCTGAGCGCTGGCCCCCTGGGAGCTAAGGGGTCGCTGGCCGCCTGGGAGCTAAGAGGTCGCTGGCCGCCTGGGAGCTAAGGGGTTGCTGGCCGCCTGAGAGCTAAAAAGTCTGCAGTCTGAGAAAGTTTGAGAACCACTGACGTACGAGAGGGTGCTGAGAAGTTATCGGCCCTACCCACGTCCCAGAATCTGAGCGTGATTGTGTCGCTGTACTTGGAAGAAGTGTTACTTATAGCGTAAACTGCTCATTTCCGAGATCATAGATGGACTTTTTTCAAAGACAAAACCATGACAACGACAACGAGAAAACTTCATTTTAACGCTACAAACGCACTGATAAAACACGCTGTTGTATTACCAATGGGATGTCTAATCACAAGCTTCAGAATCATTTCTTTTTTAACATGTACAATAACAAATCAAAAGTTCCACCATTTTATCACGACAGAAATGCACGACCACAGACCAAGGGGCGCAATTCATTTTAATCATCCGGTGCGAAGGGAAGTAAGTCTTTAATTGAAACAGCACGGAAGACTTATAGAGGGGAAGTAACTCTTTAACAAGATCAAATTTGTTCACGCGTAGGTTATTGTCTCCGACATTCTCTCCCCTGTTATAAATAAGCGAACCAGATAATAAGTGTTTGAAACAGAAGTTGGTAGAAAGTGAACACTGAAGGTCACAGAGAACAGGGAAAGCGATTTTCTTCGATCAGAAACGTCTGTTAACATCAGTCAGAAATGTCCCCACGGAGGACAATCAGATGGGATGAGCCGCGGCTCCACCACCAGCAGCAGCCAGCTCTCACGCACCACTAGCCATAGTTCCAGCAAGTGCTCTCTCCCCACCCACCAACCCCCACTCCTACTTCTAGCTCCAGTGATGGCACAGCTCCCAGTCAGCCGGGTCTGTTTGCTCCGATGGCAGACAGTGAGTTTAATACTGGGTTGCGAGTAACAATGAGCTTAATACTGGGTTGAGAGTGACAAGGAGCTTAATACTGGGTTGAGAGTGACAATTAGCTTAATACTGGGTTGCAAGTGACAAGGAACTTAATATTGGGTTTCGACTGACAAGGAACTTAATATTGGGTTTCGAGTGCGAAGGAACTTAATATTGGGTTTCGACTGACAAGGAACTTAATATTGGGTTTCGAGTGATGAGAAACTTAATGCTGGATTTCGAGTGACAATAAACTTAATAACTGGTTGCGAGTGACAAAGAACTTAATATTGGGTACGAGTGACAATTGAGCTTAATAACTGGTTTCGAGTGACAAGGAGCTTAATACTGGGTTGCGAGTGACAAGGAACTTAATACTGGGTTTCGAGTGACAAGGAGCTTAATACTGGGTTGCGAGTGACAAAGAGCTTAATTCTGGGTTGTGGGTAACACGGGACCCGATCCTGCACTGTTAGGGACAAGGAGTTTAATCTTCGGTTCCGAGTGACCAGTGCTTAACCTTGGATTGCGTCTGACACAGAGCTTAATCTCGGGTTGCGAGTGACACAGAGCTTAATCTTTGGGGAATGACAAGATATCTAGGGAGAGAAGGAATAGACGGAAGATTGAAAGAATTGGGGGTGGGGGATGTATAGAAGGAAAGTGACTGTAAGAAGAAATGAGGAAAAGAAAGTGAGAGAAAATAAAGAAAAGAAGTTGAAAATAAAACAGGGAGGAATTATAGACGAGAGAACAAGAAAGGAATTGAACTGATTGAACTGAAACGAAGAAAGAGTTGCCGAGAAAGGTATAAATGAGAGGAAATAAATGGAAAGATTGTGATAAAAAATAACAAATGTTGTTTTGCTTTTTTAATAGTTTTTAGATCATTATATTTTGTGCTCGGTTTAAACTGGAAGAAAGATCTCAACACAAGTGCACTAACTCCGTAGCAGAATCCTTAATTAACAACAGCAGGGCGACCACCGTCTGGATATGACCCAATGTCTGAAGTCCGAGAAACTGCGTCGCTTTTGATTCGGCCATTTCTATCTACGACTAACAGAAACTAGGCACATATAAACTAAGTACAGAGAAGCAGGGAATGACACTCATGTACCGATAACTCCATGTTAGCAAGCACTGATTGTTTGATTGACACATTAAAAAGACCACATGGCAGTTAGATACCCATCTATTAGAACTGGGGCCGACTCTTTTGAAAACAAATGCCTAAGGAAAATACTCGGCATCAAGTGGAACGAATTCAAGAACAATGCAGAGATAAGACAGATGACTGAACAACAACCAGTCTCACGGGTGATCAGGAAAAGGAGATGGACATATGTTGGTCACTTGATGAGAAGAAATGATCAGAGAATCCCATAACAAGCTATCAAGTGGAACACAACAGGTCAAAGAAAAAGAGGCAGACCACGTGAAACTCTGAAGAGGACATTGTTAAGAGAGGCCAAATTAACTGGCATAAAATCCTTTGATGAGGTTGAAAGGATCGCCAAAGACAGGAAAAATTGTCTGTGATTCAATTAGACATTAAGAAAACAAGAAATATGGGAAAAAACTCGTGGTGGACTATAGCCTCCAAGGGAAACAATCAAGAATATTAAACGCCCTCAAAAATATAATTCAAATCGGAGATAATTCATGGTCTATAACTTATTTTATATATTCCAATGACGTCTCATAATACATACTAGCTGCTGTTTATATTTCGTTTCACAAATAGCAAAAATGTTATCACATATTTTGTTTGCTAAGTTCCCTATGTTCTGCTGTAGGTACAGCTATTGTTTATATTTACTGCAGGGTATTGTGAATTTATTGGTGGATCTATTTCCACAATTTGGCTGCTGGGCATTTTGTGGTGGGATTTTTACTATGTATATATATATGGTTTCTTTGCAAATTATGTATTTCTGTGCGTGAAATCTTCATTTAATTCAGAAATTCTGTTATTTCCTGCTCACTTCCCGTAAGAAATATTTCCATCACCCAAGAAGAACCGGCAAAATACCGTGTCTGGTGAAGAATGAATCAGCACAAGATAAAGTAGAATTTTGTTGTTTCTTCTTGTATTGGTTCTTTCTAGAGGCGAATCATTGTGCCTCTAATGATGTGTTCTTGATGGTTTTCTTCTTCTATGCTGATGACTGTAATTGTTCACTTGTTGAATACTTTGGTCCCTTTGATTGATCTAGCAGCCTCATTTCTGTTACATTGATACTCTCTGTGTCAATCAATCAAGTGCTATGCCGCGATCACAATTCCCTGTCTTTAGACTTGATTATGAGATCCGCCGGTGACTTTCTTTCTAGCCACGCTGATAGCTCATCCAGTAACTTCTCTCTCTCTGTCTTTCTCTGTCTCTTCTTCCTTACGGTGACTTTCTTTCTAGCCACGCTGATAGCTCATCCAGTAACTTCTCTCTCTGTCTTTCTCTGTCTCTTCTTCCTTCAACTTTCCCAGTTGCCACAGCGTGTTTCAATTTTCCTCTTATCAGAAAATGTCCTACAAATCTTGCTTATATGCCTCTGATCTTTGTTGTACTTTGCCTTTTAACTCCAGCCTCTCTTAAGACTTCTTCATTGATTTTCTTAGCTGTCCATGGTACCTTCAACATCCTTCTTATGAACCACATTTCCATGGCCTCCATTTCTCCCTGTACTCTCTTATTCATGGACTATGCTTCACATCCATAAAACAAAATTAGCTCCATGTAACATTTAAGTACTCGGAATCTTGTTTCCATTGATATAGATATGTTGCATAAGATGTTTCTCATGTTCTGGAATGCTGACTTGGCCTGAGCACGTCTGCTTTTTTATTTCGTTGTGACATTTCCCATCAGCTGTTATAATCGTTCCGAAGTACTTGAATCTATCAGCTTGTTTTAGTTCTGTGCCGTCGATGGTAATGCTACATGTTGGTGGTATTCTTTTCTTTGAGATGACCATCACTTCAGTCTTCTTTTTGTTCAGGCTGAGACCTTTACTTTTACTTTCACTAACCACGACGTCCAGAAGAGCCTGTAGCTCCCCTTCACTTTTAGCAATCAGAACTGTGTCGTCTGCATATCTTACGTTGTTAAGGTTGTAACCACCAACTGATATTCCTGGTAATCTCTCTATATTTCTCGATATGTTTTCGCTGTACAATAAAAGAAGTCAGGAGATAGAACACATCCTTGTCTCACTCCCAATTTTATGTTTTAGAATGCTCCTATTTGGTTCTCAGCCTTCATTGCTGCTGATTGCTGCCAGTATATGTTTTTGATAAGTTTCAGATCTTTCCCATCTATGTTGATGTCTTCCAGCATTCTTATAATTTCTGTGTGTCTCACCTTATCGAATGCTTTACAGTAGTCTATGAAGCATAAGTATAGGTCCGTCTTTACTTCTATTGATCTTTCCATCAATGTTCTCTAAATACATATATAGCATTATTTGTGCCTTTTCCTTCAACGAAGCCGCACTGTTCTTCAAAGATTTCTGGTTTTATTTTGCCCCTGACTCTTCTCATGACAATACGAAGCAGGATTTTGGTAACATGGCTCACAAGACTAATGGTTCGATGGTCTTCACATTCAACTGCATCTTGTTTCTTTGTTAGGGCAATGAAAACTGATTGCAAAAGATCTGATGGGATATAGTTACTGTTATGGATGTCATTCAGCAATCTGTTAATTATTTATATGCCAAGCTCTCCTAATGCTTCCAGTTCTTCCTTTGTGATTTTATCTGGTCCTGGTGCTTTGTTGTTCTTCACGTGTTTGATGGCTTCTTCCACTTCTGCTTTTAATATGTGAGGCCCTTCATTATTATTTCGTACATCTATTTTGCTTCTATTGTCCTCATAGAGTTCTCTAATGTATTCGCTCCATCTTGCCATTATTTCATCTCGGTCCATTATTGTATGCCCCTCCTTTGACTTCAGGCAACCAGTCTTGTGGTATGTCCTTTTGTTTGTTAACTCCTTTACTTGTTTGTACATATCCCTTGTGTTTTCATGTGTGTGTGTGTCTATTTCATTACATGTCTTATTTAGCCACTCTTCTTTAGCTTTATTGCATTTATTTTTTTTTTGGTCATATTCATCTTTATCTTCCTTAAGACTTCTCACTTTCTCTCTGTGTAACATTACATAACCCAGGAACACTTAAGGTAGAGTTCATACATGAGTGTGGATTGTTTAGAGAAATCAGCTACACATGTCACTTCACAGTTGCACTACAACATAAATCAACGACCAGCTAACTCGGGGTACTACAAGAGAAATCAAATTTATTAATGAAAGCCATTTGTTGTGAATGTTGCCAGAATGGGAGTATGTGAAAGGACTAATGAAGTTTTACAATAATATGAGATGGTGTCTGTGTGACTTTTATCGTCATGGGACGACCTTTTCTACAACAAGATGATGAAGAGTATTGCTTGTTGCAGGTATTCTACACTCGAAACTAATAAATCTAAGAAAGTGTTCTTAAAAAGGACAAATCTTGACAACCACTAAGTATTTCTATAAGGACAGACTACAATTTACCTACTATCATTACGAGACCCCAGCTAACTATTAACTATCAAGGAAAACTTCTCTAAATCTACATTTTTGAAGGCTTCTCCTTTTGCCCGTTCTAACCGTTACTTTTCTACATGTCGTCTTCTTCTATCAATACGTTCATTACAAGTACAAGTACGTGCGACTTTACGGCGGATTTTCCCCCTGCACGCCTACAAATTCAAATTTAGCTCTCTACAACGAGACTACTACAAGATATATATATATAATATTTGCAGAATAATCATCAACGAAATTGTACCAACACTTGAGGAAAAACTTCGGAAAGAGCAGGCAGGATTTAGGAAAGGAAGATCATGCATAGACCACATATTTGTACTTAGTCAAATATTAGAACAGGCAAATGAGTGACATAGCACAACATATGCATTATTCATAGATTTTGAGAAAGCCTTTGACAGTATCAACAGAGATGCACTGTGGAAAATCCTAAGATGCATTGGCCTCTCCCATAAGACAGTTAATGTAATCAAAGCCCTATATGAGGGTTTTCAGTGCAAAGTTATCTGTGGAGAACATACCTCCAGCAGCTTTAGGGTAAAAACAGGAGTGAAACAGGGATGTGTACTATCACCAACATTATTTATCTTGCCAGTAGACTGGTTAATGAAGGAAGCAACATCAAGCAAACGCAGAGGATTACAATGGACCCTTCGACACAGTGCTGGAGGACCTTGACTTTGCGGACGACATTTGTCTATTATCAAGCAGTCACAAAGATATGCAAGATAAAATAAACAAGCTAACTCAGAATGCAAACAACATAGGACTAAAGATCAACGTAGGAAAGACAAAGTTAATGAAGCAAAATGTGAACAACAGAAATGTACTCACAGTAGATAGCAAGTTAGTGGAAGAGGTCAACGAATTTGTATACCTTGGCAGTAGAATAGTAGAAAATGGAGACAGCACAGAGGACATCAACAGAAGACTTACTAGAGCAAACCAGGCTTTTGCAATGCTGCAGACTATATGGAAATCCAAAAAACTAAGCATAAATATGAAAATCAGGATATTTAAGAGTAATGTTCTAAGTGTACTACTCTATGGAAGTGAATGCTGGAAAATCACCAAAACCATAGAAAACAAGTTGAATTCTTTCCAGACTAAATGTTTACGTAGAATTAGAAAAATATTTTGGCCAAACACCATAAGAAATAACATCTTACTGGCAGAAATGCAGATGAAGCCACTGACAACAACTATTGAGGAAAGATGCTGTCGATGGTTGGGACATGTGCTCCGAATGACTGACAACTCACTACCAAAAATAGCACTAAGATGGACACCACAGGGGAACAGAAGTAAGGGTAGACCAAAAGAGACATGGAGAAGAACAACAGAAAGGATGTTGAGCAATAGAGGGCTCACGGGGCAAGAGCAGAAAAAAGGCAAAGGACAGGCATTTGTGGAAAACCTTTGCAGAAGCCCCATGTGCCCTGGGCACTTAAGGTTCAGATATATATATATATATATATATATATATATATATATATAATATATATATATATATATATATATATATATATATATATATATCCTATGCTGTTACAAAAAGCCACGAGTCGTCTAGCGAATATGTGTGTGGCGGACTAGACGAGAAAAGTGCTCAGAGACTGGACTCGACAGCTATGAATTACTGTTAGTGTGGCAAATTGCGTCGGTCAGGCTCTGAATGCTTTAACAGTTGGGCACCTTTTCTTAAATACGGACCTGTGTCTCAGCTGAAATAATCACAACTTTGTATCCATTTATCTTCAACCAGTGCCGCTTCCAGTTATCTGCAATCAGTGTCGATTCCATTTATCTATAACCAGTGTCGCTCCCATTTATCTGTAATCAGTTTCACTTCCATTTATCTGCAACTAGTGTCGGTTTCATTTATCTATAATCAGTTTCGCTTCCATTTATCTACAAATAGTGTCGCTTTCATTTATCTACAACCAGCGTAGCTTCCACTTATCTACAGCCACCACTGCATCCGTTCATCTACAGCCACCACTGCATCAATTTATCCAAAACTAGTGCAGCTTCCATGTATCTACAAACAGTGTAGCTTCCATGTATCTACAAACGGTGTAGCTTCCATGTATCTACAAACAGTGTAGCTTCCATGTATCTACAAACAGTGTAGCTTCCATGTATCTACAAACAGTGCAGCTTCCATTTATCTACAAACAGTGCAGCTTCCATGTATCTACAAACAGTGTAGCTTCCATGTATCTACAAACAGTGTAGCTTCCATGTATCTACAAACAGTGTAGCTTCCATGTATCTACAAACAGTGTAGCTTCCATGTATCTACAAACAGTGTAGCTTCCATGTATCTACAAACAGTGCAGCTTCCATTTATCTACAAACAGTGTAGCTTCCACTTATCTACAAACAGTATAGCTTCCAATTATCTACAAGCAGTACTGCATCCATTTATCCACAACCAGGACAGCTGTCATGGGCCCAGACGTCAGCGGTCCGGAAGAGAAGAAAGTAACACACAATAATTAGCGTATGACTATACACGAAGCACTGCAGTAAAGCTGTGATACCAGAATGTATAAACTAGGAAAAATGTAGGAAGAGCTTTACTACTTAACGATTACAAAGTTGTGACGTTTCGGCGTGAGCCTTAATCGTACACAAACATACAGGACGAAGAAATAGAGAGAGGAGATAAAGTATAGTTTCCATTCATGACACACACCGCCGGGCAAGCCACACCTTACAATTTACAGCTAAGTACTCTATTTAATTTTTTTTCTTTTTAATAGTATTCATGTGAATCTATACTTGATCTCCTATCTCTATTTCTTCATCCTGTATGCTTTTGTATGATTAAGGCTCACGCCGAAACGTTACAACTTTGTAGATGTTAAGTAATAAAGCTGTTCCAGCATTTGTCCTAGTTTATACATTCCAGAAGAGAAGAAAGATGTTTTCACAAATTGTTTAGCCTGGGAGTTAGCGCTGCCTAAAGCGCTAAACAATTTCTATTTAAGGGATACGGTTTTCGAGCCCATATTTTCCTTGACCTGGCGGAGATAAACTCAACAACAAAGCAAAGAGTGATGTTTCGACTCGCGTCTTCGTCAGAGGACAATAACAAAGAAGAATGAGAGAAAATCTACAACTTCAAAGGAATATATCATATCACATTTAAAAGTTAGGTATAAAGAAAATTAACTTAACATTTAGAGCTTCCTTTTAGTGCACGGAGACTGGCTGTAAACCTTCTTCTTTTTCGACTTCTTCTTCTTCTTCTATCTTCTTCTTCTTCTTCGCCTTCGCTTTCCCTGAAAAGATCAGTGGCTAAGTTGTTCCTCTGCGATCCCTATTTACATGGCCGGCCTACTGTCTTTATCGGGGATACCACTAAGAAGTATCTTACATCCTTCCCGTGTCGTTAAACGTCAAATAGGGCTCGCATAGTTGTTTGCCAAGATTTCCTGTTCTCGGCGAGTCTTTCAGCTTCATCAAGGGATGTTATGCCCACTAATCTGGCTTCTCTTAATAATGTCCTCTTTAGATTTTCACGTGGTTGAGCTCTTTTTCTTCGGCCTGTTGTGCTCCACTTGATAGCTTGTTTTTGGTATTCTCGTTGTTCTTAAATTTGTTCCACTTTATACAAAGTATTTTCCTGAGGCATTTGTTTTCAAAAGAGTCTAATTTCTTGTCCAATTCTTTAGTTGTTTTCCAGCTTTCGCATGCATAAATGAGGGTGGATATTGAATTTGAACTGAACAATCTTAACTTGGTTTTTGTGCTTATAAATTTTGAATTTCATATGTTCTCAAGATTTTTGAAGGACAATGCTGCTTTTGCAATTCTAATTCTAACTTCCTTCCTGGTGTCACCATCCTGGTCTATGTAGCTGCCAAGGTATGCAAATTGGTTTACTTCATCAACAACTGTTCCTTCTATATATATTTTTTCTTCTTGATTAATGAGAAGTTTCATTATTTTTGTTTTGTCTTTGTTAATTTCAAGACCTATTTTTCTAGCCAAGGAAGACAGGGAGTCTGTTTTTCCTGCATCGATAAGATAAGAGTTATGTCATCAGCAAAATCAAGATCTTCTATTTAGGTCCCATGTACCAAATCAATGCCGGTTTTAACTGTACAGCACCTTTTCATTACAAAGTCTATGGCAATTCCAAAAAGCAATAGAGATAATATACATCCTTGTTTCACGCCTGTTTCAATCTGAAACTATTCGCTCATTCCTTCTTCTGTCTTGACTGCAAAAACATATCCATTGTAGAGATCTCTAACGATGTTGACAATTTTAGATGGTATTCCATATAGTCTTAAAATTCTCCACAATGAAACTCTGTGTACGCTATCAAATGCTTTTTTAAAGTCTATGAAATTCAGGATTAATGGTTTCTGTTTTTCAATATGTTCTTCAAGTATTATTCTTAGAGTAAAGATCTGGTCGAGACAGCTTCTCTATTTTCTAAATCCTGCCTGTTATTCTCTCATTGCAGTATCCACTACATCCTTAATTCTATTCAGAATCACTTTACAAAACACCTTTGACACAACTGATAGTAAGGTTACACCCCTCCAGTTACTGCAGTCACTAAGGTTGCCTGCTTTTTTGGTTGTATTAACAATGATTCCCTTTTTCCATTTAAAAGGGACTTTTTCTTCTTTCCAAATTTTATTAACCATTTTTTGTAGTTGGCTCATGTTGTCACTGTTAATAGCTTTTAACATTTCGACGGTTATTTCATCTTCACCTGCAGCTTTGATGTTAGCCATTAGAATCACTGCTGTTTCAATTTCATTCAGTGTAACTTCATTTAAGCTGACATTTAGTTGTGGGACTGGTAAATTGGTTTCAAGATTTATTAATTCATTCAGGTGTGGTCGATTAAGTATTTCTTGGAAGTGTTCGGCCAATTTTTGCTTTTGGTCTTTACGTGATGTTAATAGGTTGCCTGTTTTGATAAAGACTGGTCTTTCTCTGGAAGTAATAGCACCCTGTTAGGTTCCTCTGTATGTTATACAGAGTTTTGCTGTCTTCTGTTTTTGCTGCATTTTCTGCTTCTTTTGCCATATTGTCCATATATTCTCTTTTGTCTCTTCTAGGTGAACTTTTTACCTTATTGCCTAGTTCTTTGTATGTTGCTTTTGCCAAAACTTTTCGAAGATCTGTTTTTATATTCAACATGGCTAATTTGGCTGCTCTTCTTTTATGTATGTATTTTCATGTGTTATCTGATATCTACACTTTTCTACTTGTTGACTGCAGTTCAGCACTTGCTTTTGTTGTCGTGATTATGGCTGTGCTGTATGAATTCCATAATACATCTATATCTCTCTCGTCTACCTCTTTGAGTGCTGCGAAATGTTTGGTAAATTCCAGATTGAAATTACTGTTGGTATTTTCTTCTTGTAGGCTGTGACTGTTTATCTTTCTGAGTATTGATTTCTTGTGTTGACTTTTAAATCTTATCCTCCCTATACACAGGTTGTGATCACTGTTGATATGTGCACCCCTATATGCTCTTACATCTATCAGAGATGTTCTGACTTGTTTTCTAATACAAAAATGATCTATCTGGTTCTGGTTCCATCATCTGGAGATATCCGTGTTGTTTTATGTATCTCTTAGCGTGGAAATATTGTTCCTCCAATGATCATGCCCTCCGTTAGACATATTTCAATTAATCTTTCTCCATTCTGATCTATTATATCAATTCCTTCTTTCCTTACTTTTTCGACGTCGGTGTTATCTTTTCCTACCTTGGCGGTGAAGTCTCCCGTGACAATTAAGATGTTGTGTTTAGGTACTTTGTTGATAAGTTGTTGTAGTTGGTAAGAGAAATCGTCTTTTATTTCATCATCTGCATCGTTCGTGGATGCATAGCATTGTATGATTGTCATTCTTCCGTACCTTATTTTGTATCGTGCTCTTATCATACGACTGTTCACTGGTTCCCATTCTGTAAGGCTCTTTGTTGCCACAGATGACATAATTATACCTACTCCTTCTTGATATTTCCCATCGTCTCTGCCGGAATATATTACTAACTTGCGGTTTTCTGCCGCTCTTTTCCCTGCTTCTTTACATCGCATTTCACTGATGCCCAACACATTCCGGTGATTACTGTTGAAAAAAAACAGAAACGCAAAAAATACGATGTTGAGATTTAAACTGAAGTTTGCTGATCAGACGAGGGAAAATTGCCTGAATCGTTCACTCGGACATAGACTTCACGTACTGATCTGAATTGTACTCGGCAGATGATTCATGAGCACAGAAATGCGACACTAGTTAAAAGAGCATTTTTGACAATAACTCATGACAGGTTCACGAGAATCCCGTGAAACGTACTGAACACAAAACTCACTGACCATGTTATTGAATGGCTATAACAGATTGACGCTCCTCGAAACAATTCATTTGAAAATTTAAATGCGCAAGTATGGCTCACCTCACTACAAAACAACGACTCATCATCACTGGACGTTTACAGACTGGACAGTCACAAAGTGTAGTGGCCAGACAATTTAATGCACCATAAGTGGCCTTTGGAGACTGCACGACGCTGGTCTTTGGGCTAGAAGAGATGTCCTCTTCTTACAGACCAGCTTCGCCAGAACCAACTGCAGTGGGCGAACCAGCATCGTCAATGGACAGTTGCGAATGATTGGAGAAGGATTTGGTTTAGTGATGAATCATTCTATCGGCTCCAGCAACACGATAGACGAAGAAGAGTTTGCCGTAGAGCTAGACCCAGAACTGCGTGGATGAGGCTCCTCCACATGGTGGTGGAAGTGTATTGGTGTGGGGGATGATCAGCTTCATGAGAAGATGTGACCTGGTGCAAATTAAAGGGCGCCTGAATACCCAACTATACGTCGCTGAAATTCTTCGTCCTCACGTCCTCCCACTTCAGGCTGCACTAGGGTCGATTTTTCAGCAGGATAACGCTAGACCTCATGTGGCACAACTCACCACCCAGTTCCTCTCTGACAACAACATCCAGACCATTCCATGGCCATCCATGTCATCAGACATGAACCCAATAGAACACTTATAGAGTGAACTCAACAGACAAGCCCGCCAGCGAGACGTGGCGCCAACCAATCTCAGACAGTTGTCTCTTGAACTGCGGGAAGATTGAGCAGCCATCCCACAGCAACAGATCCAACGGCTAATCTGATCCATGTCAAGGAGATGTCGTTCTCTGATACAGGCCAGAGGAGGCCATACGCCTTACTGAAACGGAGGCCTCAGTCGCAAAGAATAAAAGTCCAAACTAAATTTATTGAACATCATTTCATTGTTAAAGTATTAAAGTTTCTTCACGCCAAGATTGAAACATTAATTTCGTAAAATCAAATTTTGACACAAGTTTGAAATTTGGTGTCTGTTACGACTACAGTAGTGTTGCGTTTCTTTCTTTGAACAGTATAGAATAGGGTCTTGGCCGCCAGACCTGACTCATGCACCCGCTATGGGTCGCTGACCACTATCTCAATGAGCTTGAGTTGAGCGTCTTCGCCCCTCTCAAAACCTCATTCAATTAACCTCATTCAATGAACCTCATTCAATGAACCTCATTTCTTTACTTTTAGGCTAGTAACCCCAGGTTTCCGCGTCCCTCCCGAAGTGTTTTTTTTTTTTTTTTGCATACTTGGACACAACCCACGCGAGACTTTGGGTAACTCTAACATTTGCCTGCAGAGTGACTCGAGCCTGCGCAAATGCAGACCCACGTGCTTTCATGTTCGACCCCTTGGAACTGCAGCCCGCTTGTCGTTTCCGTCGTGTCACCGTCGGCGAACTTATCAGTGATAAATGAAGAGAAATCTTTCACATGGTAGGAGTGATATCTCTTGAAGTATCTTTATTTTTTATTGCATTACCGACAACATAAACTACTACATTACTTCGAGTCTGTATTTCTGGGATAAGGCAAGTTTATATATCACGTTTTCTTCAAGAAGATAAGGTAAATAAAGATTTTGACTGTTGTTTTTTTCTTTTCTTCCTCTTATCACTAGTCTATCACGAGTCCTTAAACGATTAAAAGAAAAAATGAATAACTCCTGTCACATACATTCTACATTCTGCAACTGTCACTTCAGAAATTAAAGTTACCTGCAACGCTAATGACAGGCGTCGCCACATTTCGCAGTACAATATAACAATCCCAATGTTTAATCACAAAAAGTGTTCGTGTGTCTCTGGTTTTATTTGACAGGATTAGAATTAAGAGATTAGTATATGGAGATTATTTGCTGAAGAAGCCCTCTCAGAATTTTGGAAATCTGCACATGATGAAAGAAGAAAGCTGGTTGGGGCTGGATGAACTGTACATTTATGAAGATCTGCTACTCAGAGCTGGCCAAGACCCTATAACAACTATTCGTAGCGGTTATAATAACATGCTTTAGTGCACATTCATCTAACAAAGAAGGATGTACATCGGTTTCAAAGTTAATGAAATCTGTCCATGCGTCTACTTCTTCTTCTTCTTCGCTCTAGCCCGAGACTTCAAGAAGGTGAATGTAACTCACTCCTTATCCGGCACGATCAGCATAGCGCTGAGAGCAGAGAATTCAAGGTAAATGGACATCAAATAATCCAGGTGTAGGCCACATTAACGAATATCAGTTAACTTGCAACTATGAGGTCAGCATGGACTCGCCATCATAACTTTTGTCACTTGGACATTTAGTCCCGTGGCAATGATAATTTGAGAACCATCGAAACCTGGATCTGGAAACTGAAAAAAAAGACAGACATAATTCTTAATTTACTCTATCTCTTTTAAAACCGTTTGCCATCTGCTATAGAAGTCAGAGCTTCCACATATAACAATTCTGTGTCATGATATTTCATCTTAAATATTTTGGACACATTAAACGTCATGATAATTTAGAGAAGACCGTATTGGAAGGATACATAATGGGAAAAAGAAAAAGAGGAAGACCAAGACGAAGATGGCTGCAAGACATCGTTGACGATCTGGAAATGGATGCAACAGCAGCAGGCCATCTTGCTCACAACCGAGAGGCCTACAGGAGTGCTGTTTGGGAGGCAAAGTTCCGCAAGGGACATGCAAATGAATGAATGAATGAATGAATGATATTTTATCTATCTTTGGCTCATCAGCTCTTCTCTGAGTTACGGGTATTATTTGGGGGGGGGGGGTGGGGGGGAGTGGCACAGGAAACGAAATACGGGAAGAGAAATGTCCTTCTCTACCAGCAGTAGTCAGACAGGGCAGATGAACTTTCCTTAGTGAGGCCACGTCACTTCTCAAAACTGTCCGCTTTGGTTTTAAAATCAAAGCAGGCAACATCATATTCTGTTTTCTTTTATGATCATATTCTGTTTTCTTTTATGATTATATTCGGTTTTCTTTTATGATTATATTTGGTTTTCTTTTATGATTATATTCGGTTTTCTTTTATGATTATATTCGGTTCATCGTATTCTCTTAGTTAATCTATACTCACTTTATTTTCTTCGTTTAGACTCTCTAACTTCTATTTCTTTCTATTCTATATACTCTTTAAACTCCAATTATTCTATTTTCTATACTATTTAAATTTCATTTATTCTAATTTTCTATACGCTTTAAACTCCATTTATTCTATTTTCTATAAACTCCATTCATTCTATTTTCTATATTCTTTGAACTTAGTGTATTTTATTTTCTTTGTACTCTATTTATTCTATTGTCTATGTACTCTAAAATCTATTTATTCTATTATCTATGTACTGTAAACTCTATTTATTCTATTGTCTATGTCCTCTAAACTCCATGCATTCTTCATTCTGTTAATACCGTCTAACACTGACTATAATTCACATGTACTCGGTTTTGCCTGCGTCATGGCAAATCTATTTTCCATATAAACTTTTCAAATTATGTTTTAATATTTTACACATTTTGTTTTCTTCTCAGTCTTATTAAGTAACTGTTTATTGAATGTTTCTCACAAAAGAAATGCACGCACTCTCACACGTGCAATCGCTCACTCACTCTAGATATATACGTATATATATCGTTTGAAACCTTTTTTTTCTAAATTAAATAGAAAATATAAGGAAAAAAAACTTAACTTCTGTAAGTCACAGAAAGTTTAACATAATGTGAATCAGACGTCAATAAATGTGTCAAAGCGTTAAAGATTTTTGTTTTTTAAAAGTATATCCTATTTTAACAAGGTGCGTGACTTTACGACATTTCGCAATACCCGCCATCTCAGAATACGAAAGTGTTACTACGCGGGACTATTTCCTTACATTTTCCATAAAACCGTTTGGCTGCAACTTGTCATGTATAACTTCAGTGTGTGTTCCGCGTACAAGAGTGGGTTTATTGCCTCTGTACCGACGCAATATGTTCCTTATTATTGCCGTTCTTGAATGTAAAGGGTCACAAGAAAAAGAGCGTATAGATGCAATAAAACGCTTTAGTGGTAGTATTATACGGCTGACTTTAGCGATCTAGAATATCCTTATACTTAATATTAAGGCGTGAAGTTCTGAGTCTCTATTGAAGGAAAAGCCCCAGAACCGGGCGCCCGGGTAGCGAAGTGAGTAGTGAATTAGTCTCTCATGAGTGGTTTAGGTCCAGCCTCTAGGTCTCTCTCGGTCATTTCACGCAGTACCTGGCTCCCCTCTGAGCTTGAGGAGTAAAGGTGGCCAGGTACGACGCTGACCACATCACTCTCTGATGTCCTGGTAGGTCAAGGAAACTCTGGACACTACCAGGTGTGACGCTGACCACATCACTCTCCAATGTCCTGGTAGGTCACGGAAACTGTGGACAGTATGTCTCCTAGATGCCTCCATGCAGTGACTGGACTACCGTTGTTTTTATTTTATTAACAAAAACTGAGATACAAATACATTTTTAAGTCATCCGTTAGAGTTTTTATTTATAGGCCACAAGAAGTGGGAAGAACTGGCGAAAGATTGTGCCACATGAGGAACGACTAAGTTTGGACACTGCGTTCTGTTAGAAGTGAAAGAGGATAAATACTGAAGTGAGAAGACAGAAAGCGCCAGCGAAAGCGGAAGCAGAAAGAGACGGACCTTGTAACATAAATACGATGTCTTGTTCCCGTATCCCGTTGTGCAAATAATGGTCGAATCAGCAATTAGAAAACCAGCTGACAAAATGATGTCTGGCGATCTCCACAAACAGCTGAAAAAATGATGTCTGGCGATCTCCACAAACAGCTGAAAAAAATGATGTCTGGCGATCTCCACAAACAGCTGACAAAATGATGTCTGGCGATCTCCACAAACAGCTGACAATTGGAAGCTTTCAAGCAGTCTTCTAGTACGAAATGAGTCATTATCGCTAGAACGATCTGTAGAAGATAACGTACAGTTTCCTTGTGTTCCTTTTATCTGTGTTTTGTGCATTTAATTTATGGTATCGTCAGTACTGGATTTAACTCGTACTCTCTCTCTCTCTCTCTCTCTCTCTCTCTCTCTCTGAACCTTAAGTGCCCAGGGCACATGGGGCTTCCGCAAGGGTTTTCCACAAATGCCTGTCCTTTGCCTTTTTTTCTGCTCTTGCCCAGGTGAGCCCTCTATTGCTCAACATCCTCTCTGTTGTTCTTCTCCATGTCTCTTTTGGTCTACCCTTACTTCTGTTCCCCTGTGATGTCCATCTTAGTGCTATTTTTTGATAGTGAGTTGTCAGTCATTCGGAGCACATGTCCCAACCATCGCCAGCGTCTTTCCTCGTACACGCAATAATAATAATAATAATATTAAATAATATTAAATAATAAAAATAATAATATTAAAGCAAACTACAGATTAGGGCCTCACACGACCTCTAATGTAACTTTGTCCCGAAGGGATTTCAAGTTTTTTTTATAGCGTAGGCCTCACCAAGTCTAAATCTGGCACTTTGACTTAGAATCTCAGATAAAGATAGATAGTCCCATGGCAAATGCCGTCGGGGATGAAGCGTTAGAGACCTCATTTTGCTGGGCCGTCAGGGTATGGGGTAGGGTGGCAAGCTCCTTTCTTCGCTGCCTTTACTTCCCAGATTTTCTCTGGTACCCATCTTACGAGGCTGGCTCGACCTCGGGGGGGGGGGGGGGGGGCCGTATTGGTCGGGAAAAAAAGCCTGCTCAGCCGGGGATTCGAACCCTCGACCATTCGGTTGCTAGACGAGTGCACTTAGAATCTCACCAAGTCTAAATCTAGGACTAAGAAATCTCACTAAGTCTAAATCTGACACTAGGACTTAGAATCGCAACAAGTCTATAAACATTCGTTTTTTGTCTAAATCCGGTACTAGACCTTAAGATCTCGCAGCGTAAGCCTCAACGCGTCTAAATCCAGCACTGGGTATAACCTTGCTTGCATGAAGAAATCAGTTGAATCACAGGATTTTCCTGCAACTTTATTCCATCTTTCTTTTCATTGTACCATACACCTCATCCTCTCATTCTTCTTTCTTTTCTCTCCCACAATAACCTGAAGAAGATGACGGGCGGTGGTCTGCTGTTCACGTGAACATCTTCCTTTGTTTGCTCTTCTCATCCGCCTGTGCTCGGTCAATACCGGTTCTGTCTTCTCCCTGAATCGATTCTGAAGTATCCAGTACCGCTGTTCAAGGACCTCTGTGAAAGTATCACGCAAAGTTAAACTATGCAAAGTTAACTAACTCGTTCAGTAAGGTTTAGCAGAATCGAATATGTTATAGCACCGAGTCTCTTCAGCGACGGCTCTAGACAAGGCAGATACCGGTTTTGTTAAGATAGACTTGGTTTTCTCAATGGATGCGTTGCTCTAGGTTTGGTGCGTATTGACGGTTAAAAGCAATATCGCAATATGTTTATGATTTATCTGGATGTATGCGTGTATGCTGGACACTGCTGGGAAATAAAAACATAGATGGCAAGGACTTGTGAGTTTAATTTAAAGACATACACTGGCATCAGTTAGCTGCAGTAAGTGTGGGGCATAAGATTGTGGCACATGGCGGGAAATCAAACCTGGAGTTCGCCAAGGGTGCGTGCTGTCTCCAGACCGATTTCTTTTCATTCAATCACGTGACATGTCCTTTCCAGAACGTTGCCCACCTCACAGCCTCCCTGAATGGGATACGGTCTTACACGAGTTGACCTGCTTCTCGCATTGACACCATTCAGGCTTTCTGTGATGTCCTGAGTCCGCCTGCGACTAGATCGTCCCTTTTCTCTTTTGCTGGCAACTATGCCTTCTTCTATCAACCTCTCCAAGCTATTGTGTCTCTTGGTGAGGCCGAACTATCTCAGCTTTCTAATGTTTATGCTGTAAACGAGTCAGTTTTCTGCGACACATAATTCCATTAGTGTCTCTTTGTTTGATTTTAGCTCTATCCAAGATATTCTAGATGCCCTTCTATAACATTTCATTTCAAATGCTGTTATTCTCTATGCTAGTGATTTGCTAAGTGTCCATGTTTCGCATCCGCATGTTGCCACTGGGAATATGTAAGCTCTTAGTAAATATAACATTGTTTTCTTTTTGGTACCTTGTCACACAGTCTTCATCTGTGCTAGTTTCTGTGATGCATTGACTAGTCTTCTTTATTCTCTTTATACAGTGAAAATATAAAGCGTTACCTAGAAGAAGAAAAAAAAAACTATCGGGAATTTCCCCAGGAGGATTCATCAGAACAACCTGAGCTTTGCAGGTGACACAGTTTTAACAGTAAAGAATGAGAAAAAAGGGACTCAGCCTGAATGAGAAGAAAACAGAGGTCATGGTCATCTCTAAAAAGAAAACAGAGGTCATGGTCATCTCTAAGAAGAAAACAGATGTCATGGTCATTTCTAAGAAGAAAACAGAGGTCATGGTCATCTCTAAGAAGAAAACAGAGGTCATGGTCATCTCTAGGAAGAAAACAGAGGTCATGTTCATCTGTAAGAAGAAAGTGATTGCAAGCTGTAAAATAACAGTCAACATAACAACACTGAAGCAGGTAGATAAGCTCAAATACTTTGGGACATTAATAACTTCACATAGAAGATGTGAAATGGAGATAAAGAACAGAACAACACAGGCTAAAATAATGTTTCACAGGATTAAAAATATTTTATGTAATCAATCACTAACACTAAAATGAGGAAAAGAGCTTTTCAATGTTATATTGAAGCAATCTTCTTTTATGGTCGCGAAACATGGACAGGCACCAGGAAAGAACAGCGCCGTCTGGTGGCTGCGGAAATGAGGTTCCTCGGAAGAATGATAAAGATTACTATAGGAAGAAGAAGAAGAAGAAGAAGAAAAAGAGAAGAAGAAGAAGAAGAAGAGGAGACAAGCAATAACAACATTCAGGAAGAGACAACCCACATTCATAGGACAGGTCATGAGAGCGGGTGGATTGGAATATCTTATAACAACAAGGATGACAGGAGAAAAAACAGACGGAGGAAGACAAAGAGAGAAGATGGTAGATGATGAAGTGGCATGCAGTCCAGCTCATAACTAACACCCGGAACAGAGAAACTGTGACAAAGCATAACCGCCAGAGTGTCAAAGTGTGTGGGAGCGTTAGAGTGTATCAAAGTGTGTGGGAGTGTTAGAGTGTATCAAAGTGTGTGGGAGTGTTAGAGTGTATCAAAGTGTCTGGGAGTGTTAGAGTATATCAAAGTGTGTGGGAGTGTTAGAGTGTATCAAAGTGTGTGGGAGTGTTAGAGTGTATCAAAGTGTGTGGGAGTGTTAGAGTATATCAAAGTGTCTGGGAGTGTTAGAGTGTATCAAAGTGTGTGGGAGTGTTAGAGTGTATCAAAGTGTGTGGGAGTGTTAGAGTATGTGTAAAAGTGTGTGGGAGTGTTAGAGTATGCGTCAGACTGTGTGGGTGTCAAAGTGTCTGGGAGTGTTAGAATATGTGTCAAAGTGTCTGGGAGTGTTAGAGTGGGTGTCCACGTGTTTGGGAGTGTTAGGGTGTGTGTCAAAGTGTTTAGGAGTATTACTTGTGAGTATTTAGTGGCTGTCTCTAAATCTGTGTGAGTGTTAGTGCCTGTCTTTAACTGTCTGGGTGTATAAATGTCTTTTTTCAAATTTCTGAGAAAGTTAGTGTCTGTGTGGTGAGTGTGTGTGTTCAAATGTCTAGGAGTGTTAGTGTCTTCAAGTGTCTGAGAGTTCAGAGTTTGTATTACAGCAGTGTTTGGTCTGTCCATCACGTTTTAGTGTCATCGGTCAGAAAATTTATAGTACTTCTGCAAGGGAGAATGGCACGACCTGTGGAATTTTGCATAAAGAGAAAACAGACCGACCAGATTAATGAACTTATATTGTCATGTCACGTGACGTGCCCTTTCTAAATCGCTGTCCCTATCACGGGCTCCCTTTATGCAATACGGTCTTGGGAAGGTTGACCAGAGCCTCTCGATGACACATTCGTGACTTTCCGTGATATCCTGCGCCCACCTGAGGCGAGTTCGCTCCCCCCCCCCCTTTTGCCTGTTGCTGGATGCTGTGTACTATCCGAACCACTGTGTCTCTTGATGTGGCCGAAGTATCTCATCTTTCTAATGAATTTATATTAGAACAAAAAAATTAATTAAAAGTCCAAGTTTAATTCTATAAAAACGAAAATATAAATGAAAGTAAAATTGAAGAAAACTTAAGAGATAGATGGAAAAAAATGATTGGAATTGTAAAAAGGTAAATGAAATTCGGAGATATAAATGAAAAATAGAGTTAAAGAAAGAAAGAAAGAAAACATTGAAAATAGTGCGTCTTTAAGATCTTACAAAAATTCTAAGACAAAGCTAGAGTTAGATATTGTCTCTTAATCTTATATTGTAATGTTTCTCACTTCACCAACTGTAAAAGAGAAGTGGAGAAGTGTTAAATGAGAGAAACAAGAACTGATAGTAACAAATGGGCTTTAGTTTTCTTTTACAGAAGAGCTTCAAGAATTCAGCAATTTCCAAAATATCTTTCTCAGTCCCCTATTGGATGCCCCATCGGAAAAAGCATTTAACACTTTTGTGTTTCTTATACTAAAGAGCTACACAACGCCATTAATCACTGTATTCATTAATTCGTGCTGAACCGCATCTTTGACCTCCCAAAGCCAGTTATTGCTCTCTTTTCTTCAAGATTTTCGGCAGTTCTTTCAGCGAAACGAGCACGGTTAAAACGATGTTTCTCAACATACAGGCAAGTAGCTCCCCAGGTTGGGATCTCAAGTCTAAGGTGAGGAATTTTGTTACCTGATATGAAAGTACTTAGAACCAGAATAGCAAAAGCAGCTTAGAACCAGAAATAGTAAAGGCAGCTTAGAACCAGAATAGCAAAGGCAGCTTAAAACCAGAAATAGTAAAGGAAGCTTAGAACCAGAAATAGCAAAGGTAACTTAGAACAAAATACCAAAGGAAGCTTAGAACCAGAAATAGCAAAGGCAGCTTAGAACCAGAAATAGCAAAGGCAGTTTAGAACCAGAAATAGCAAAGGCAGCTTAGAACCAGAAATAGCAAAGGCAGCTTAGAACCAGAAATAGCAAAGGCAGCTTAGAACCAGAAATAGCAAAGGCAGTTTAGAACCTGAATAGCAAAGGCAGCTTGAACCAGAAATAGCAAAGGCAGCTTAGAACCAGAAATAGCAAAGGCAGCTTAGAACCTGAATAGCAAAGGCAGTATTGGCAACAATCAATCTTGAAAAAAAATATGGGAAATGAAAACTACTACGAAAGAGAGCTTAGCTTAGGATTATTCAAGTCAAATGTGATACCCATCCTTACGTATGCATGTGAAAGCCGGAAAACAACCAAAGAAACAGAGACAGTTTGACGCAAATGTCTAAAAGAAAAAAGCTCTATATACAATGTAAGGAATTCAAGACTAAAGCAGGGATAAAGGAAATGAGCAATGCAGCAAACAGTCTCAGCGGTGACCAAGGAAAGAAGGTGTCCATATGCAGGCCACGAGATCAGAAGAAACAATCAGAGAATCAAAAAAGAAGTCATCAAGTGGGAAACAAAAAAAGAGGACGATCTCGAGAGACCCTAAAGAGAACACTGGCAAGAGAGGCTAAGATGGCTGGCATCAAATCCCTTGATGAGATTGAGAAGCTGGCCGAGAACAGAAGACTCATGGCGAGACACATTGCGAGCCCTATGTAACGCCTGACAGCATGGGAAGCATGTAAGATGTACAAGGATGTATAATGGTGGCATTTCTGGATGATGATTTATAATGGAGCGTTCGGGGGGGGGGGGGGGGGGGCAGTCTGGGTTGAAAATGGAGGACTGGGACATAGAGAACTAGTTTCAAGCAAACGAAGAAGTTGTGTAATAAATTATTTTAAAGTATTTTTTAAAATTAATTCAGAAAATAAAAAAAACAACAGAGAACTAATACCAGCTGCGTTGATTATCAATGTAACCACGGCTAGTGCGATTAAAAGTAGCAGTTATGATTAATAATACCAGCTGCGTTAACTTCAACATTCCGTTGATTATCAATGTAATCACGGCTAGTGCGATTAAAAGTAGCAGTTAGGATTAATTTATTTATTAAGTGTTAAGGTATTAACCAATTCAATATTTGTTCAATGATTTCACGTGTGCGAGCTGTTGTTGGAACATTACTTGAGGAAAGGCTACCAAAAAAACAAAAAAAAAGAAAAAAAGGCGCAACAAGTTTACTTGTACTGATTAGTTGCAAGAGATTAAGTTTTCTCTATTTATCTCAATGTTTACTTTCAATATTATGTTTTCATATTCATTTACGAGATTGCTACGCATTTCAAAGAATGCAAAGAATATTTTTATTATGAACTGTTTTTATTATTATTTTTTTGCCTTGGCATAAAGTCCGCCCCGAGTTAAGATGTGGTGAGGCCCTAAACTGTGGAGTCCAAATTAAGACTTATTAAGGCCCTAATCTACGATGAAAGACTTGGGGAGACCCTAAACTATATAAAAATTTGGAGCCCGCGTTACCAGCTATACAGCCTACTCGGCCAAAGGACCTGGATAGACCCCAGCCCCTTACAAAAAAAAAAAAGCTCAACTTTGATGCCGAAAACCTGAGATGAACTGTCGTGTCTATGAGAGACTCTGGAAGCGATGTCTGAGCTAAAGACGAAGAAGAAGAAGAAAGAAGATGTGCGGGCCCTTGTTAAGGCGCTAACCTGTAGCTTGTCTGCCTTACACACAAGTCCAGACCTGCTTAAAGCGTTTAAAGAAAACAAATAATTCACCCTTCTCACATCAGTTCCCATATTTTAAAACTGACGCCGTATTGTAAAT
>CM019705.1:31632541-31955041 GCA_009760885.1 Achatina immaculata | reverse complement strand
CCATGCCCTCCATTATTGTTCCCTTTATGCCATCGTATGGTTTAGCACAACCAAAGAAGGATAATTGTCTTTTCTTGGCGGAACTGAAGAGCCAGTCTTCAACCATGTTCAGTTCTAAGAACTGCTCCTATTATTTGCCAAGTTATTATGAGGGTTATAATTAAAAACTAACTATATATCCTGATTGCGGCACAGTTTGAAAAGCCCTGATCAACGACATATGAACTCTGCTTGATTCAGTGAGTAGTTTACTGCATGGAGGAGCCGGATAAATATTCAATTGAACCTTAAGTGCAGGGAGATAACTGGATCAGACAAGATAGGGAAACTCCGTATTTATTTGTTCGGTTTTTTATGTGATAGGGTCCAGCAGCAGACGGGGGGGGGGGGGGGGGGTGACCGGGGCGGGGGGAGGGTGATTTATCAGTTTCAGACTCTGCACAGGTAGTGGGGCATGTCATGTAGTAATTTTTCTTAATGTCTGAATTTTCTTTCCTTCTGCACGCGTGAGCAGTACATATATTTATGGAACTGAAATGAACGAAAAACCATATCTTTTTTCCGTTCTGTGAAAGGCAACGTTAATGCAATGTAATCCAGTGTGTCTGGCCATACATGCAATTTTCTTGAAACAGTGAGTGGAAAACCCATTTTTGCCACTGAATCAACTGGAGAGCGACAGCTGCAGCAGGAGTATAAGCATCTGTTGTCAGACGTAGAAACTCCATCGCTACAGCTTCTGCCACTCATACCATCGCTGCATCCCATGATGCAACTTCCACTTCCACTTCCTGCGTGTGATTAAACGCTAGCGTGGTTTTTCACTACAGCTCGGTCGTGGTGGCTTTCGGGATAGCAAGGAGCAGAAGTGTCATATATCACCCAAATACAAAATATAACTTCTTCTTCTTCTTCTAACAGTTTCAGGCCTCGGATTGTATACTTCTGAAGCTGTTGGTGGTCATCTGGAGGACGTGGACATCCCTATACAGTTTTTTTCTGGACTGGTCTGGTAGTTGGCCATATTTGCCTTCTCTGTTGCTCATATGTTAGGCACTCCTGCAGTATGTGGTCTGTTGTCCTCTTTTTGGTGCCACCACAGTCGTCAGTTGATCCTATCTTAACTTTGTTGTACAGATGGTGTCTTAACCTGTTCTGCCCAGTACGTAACCTCTTGCTCTTCACAGACACCAGCATATCATTTGAGGGGGCCAAAACACTGATAAATCTCGGCTACAAGAACAAATAGGAGAAAGAGCTCACAGACCACCAAAGAAACGATGCCTACTACCAGTTAAAAAGAGAAGAAAAAAATATAAGAGTCAGTCAGTCAGTCATTTGCATGTCCCTTGCGGAACTTTACCTCCCTAACAGCTCTCCTGTAGGCCTCTCGGTTGTGAGCAAGATACCCTGCTGCTGCTGCATCCATTCGCAGATAACCAACGATGTCTTGCAGCCATCTTCGCCTTGGTCTTCCTCTCTTTTTTTCCCATTATATACCCTTCCAAGACCGTGTTTTCTGAACTATCATGATGTTTAATATGTACAAAATACATAGTTTTCTCTGTTTAATCTTCCTTACTAGCCAAGCTTTAATATTAAGTTTTTGTAGTATAGATATATTTGTTCTTTTTTTGCGTCCATGATATTTGAAGGACTCTTCTGTAGCATTTACATTCAAAGGCATTTATGTGTTTCTCGGCTGTTTTGTTAAGTGTCCAGGTCTCACAGGCATATGTTGCAATGGAAAAGATGCATGCCCTTAAAAATCTTATTTTTGTAGATAATCAGGGCATTATTAGTCAAATTAGCTGTAAATGTGTTAACAAGAGAGAGATGTTTGATGATATTTAATCCTGGTACGTGAAATGCTCAGTGACAAGCCCGCTAGGATGGACAAGGGGTCGAGGGTTATGGAAGAGCATGATAGACTTGACGCAGAGTAACGCAGGATAAATGCATGATAAAGCAGAATATCCTCGACAACCATTCTTATCTTTCTGTGTTTTTCCGTTCCTTCCCTCAGGTATGCAACCCTCCAACCAAATATGAAATGTTGGACAAAACTCTCAGAATAGATGACACAAACTGCAGTCTTGTGTTTAGTTCAAGGACGACTTTAATCCTTTCCAGTTAATTCAGGGCTCCATGGCCAACCAAATTTGTGACAACACGTAACACCACGATGCGTGACCCCTAATCTCTGAACCATACCCCGTTTTTATCTACTTTTTTTTTCTATGTTACGTCAAGCTTCCATGATTTTTTTTTCGTCAATCCTTGTTACAATGATCACTCCCTCTTACTCTCTAAACAAACGACTTTTTGGTGCTACATTTCATTCTTACTTCCCCTTATGTTCTGACCAACTGCTTTTGGGTAGTAGATTTCATGTTCTGTTCTTTTGTTCGTAAATTATCCCCCGGATTCCCTAATTCTGTAACAATTCGAAGCCGGCAGGGACTTTCAGAGAGTGACAGAGTTAAAAGCAGACTATCTGCAGCGTATTTTCGCTCAGAATCGCTCCATCGTTTTGTCGGCTGCCGTTTTTCTTCATAAATGTATGTATTTCCTAAGCAGGCCCTCATTTCGTCCAGACTTTCTTGTGCCTTCTTCCTGGCAAGTCGTTTTGTGTGTTTTATATTTGACTCACAGGCCCGCGGTTAATGAAGGGCTCTAGCAAGTGATAGTTTACTGCTGTCAGGGGCGGTAACTTTTTTCATATTGAGCCTCCAATGTAGGGATGCTTTACGATCAAGCCACCAAAGTTTTGGCTAGAGTTATGTCCTCTCTTGACCCGACAGGAACTACTACACGGCAAGGCTGGGGTCATTGTCCAGGAAAATCCAATCAGAGAGGCAATTTTTTTTTTTTTGGTTTCTCGTCCGCAAATAGATTGGTTTAATTAAACTTGTGATAATGTTTTCTGGCCGTAGAAATTGACAATGAATGTATCCTCCACAGCTGCATGAGATCCCTATGTGGCCTTCAAATTATCTAGTGGCACAAAATCACGACTTCTTAAACAAAAATTCATCTGGATACGGTATGTAGTTATTTTCTTTTTCTAATTTAAACACCAGCATGACTTCCTGGCAAATGGCAGTATGTGTTCCCAACAAAAAGTCTTACAGTCTACCAAGTATGATTATTTTAATGTATTTTGGTTAACTTTTCTCTTAATCTAATGTCTCAGTTGTCTCCAAATCTTGTATTTATTCTTTTTTTTATCTTTGATTAGTTTTTACCCTTCGTTATTGCATTTCAGATTCTCTGACACGAGAATGTAAACTTTTGTTTTCTGTTTTCATGGCGTGTACAAGAAAGTGTGTGCATTTATGATGGGAAGCGAACTTCTTCTCTCTCCATGCAATTGTGAGTTGGGGTTCTTTGCAGTCAATACAGTGAAGATGTTGATATACAGAATCGTATTTGATTCGGATAGGGTTAGGGTTAGGTTTAGGGTTAAGGTTAAGGCTAGGGTTATGGTTAAGTTTAGGATTAGGTTAAGGCTAGAGTTAGGGTGAAGGTTACGGTTAATACTAAGGTTAGGGTTAAGTTTAGAGCTAAGGTTAAGGTTAATTTCAGGATTAGGATTATGGTTAAAGTTAGAGTTAGGGTTAATGTTAGGGTTAGGATTAATGTTCGGGTTAGTGTTTAGGTTAGGGTTATTGTTATGGTTAGATTTAAGGTTAAGATTATGTTTAGGGTTAAGGTTAGTGTTAGGGTTTGGGTTAGGGTTAAGGTTAGGTTAGGCTTAGGGTTAAGACTAGGATTAGGGTTAAGGTTAGGTTTAGGGTTAAGATTATGTTTAGGGTTAAGGTTAGTGTTAGGGTTAAGGTTAGGGTTAGGGTTAAGGTTTTGATTAGGGTTAAAGTTGGAGTTAAGGTTAGGGTTACGATTAAGACTGTTTTCCTTGCGAGACGCTGGTCCACTAGCTCAGTACGACATGGAATTCAGGGAGGCTGTGACAGGGACAATGTCCCGAGGAAGGACAGAAAGATTGCGATAAGATGGCTGAATCGTTCGTATCTTTTCTTTCTCGTTCCAACTTGTGCAAGATCTAGTTATGTCTTATCTAGGTCTGTTTATAGCTGGTACAAGATCTTACATCTGACAACACTCTGACATTTAACACTGGTGTCGTGGAAGGTCTTCTTCAAAATGTTGAAATTTACGTAGCAAATGTCAGCTCAAGAAAAGCTCACTTTACAGACCTTAGCAAATATTGCCGTACATTCTGATGACCAAAAACTATATACAGCATTTGTCTGTGAGCCATAGTGCTGTACACCCAGGTATATACAGACATGTCTGTGAGCCATCGTGCTGTGCACCCAGGTATATACAAACATGTCTATGAGCCATCGTGCTGTGCACCCAGGTATATACAAACATGTCAGTGAGCTATCGTGCTGTGCACCCAGGTATATACAGACACGTCTGTGAGCCATCGTGCTGTACACCCAGGTATATACAGACATGTCTGTGAGCCATCGTGCTGTACACCCAGGTATATACAGACATGTCTGTGAGCCATCGTGCTGTGCACCCAGGTATACACAAACATGTCTGTGAGCCATCGTGCTGTACACCCAGGTACACACAAACATGTCTGTGAGCCATCGTGCTGTGCACCAAGGTATACACAAACATGTCTGTGAGCCATCGTGCTGTATACCCAGGTACACACAAACAAGTCTGTGAGCCATCGTGCTGTAAACCCAGGTACACACAAACAAGTCTGTGAGCCATCGTGCTGTATACCCAGGTACACAAACAAGTCTGTGAGCCATCGTGCTGTATACCCAGGTACACACAAACAAGTCTGTGAGCCATCGTGCTGTGCACCAAGGTATACACAAACATGTCTGTGAGCCATCGTGCTGTATACCCAGGTACACACAAACAAGTCTGTGAGCCATCGTGCTGTATACCCAGGTACACACAAACAAGTCTGTGAGCCATCGTGCTGTATACCCAGGTATACACAAACAAGTCTGTGAGCCATCGTGCTGTATACCCAGGTACACACAAACAAGTCTGTGAGCCATCGTGCTGTATACCCAGGTATACACAAACAAGTCTGTGAGCCATCGTGCTGTATACCCAGGTACACACAAACAAGTCTGTGAGCCATCGTGCTGTATACCCAGGTACACAAACATGTCTGTGAGCCATCGTGCTGTACACCCAGGTACACACAACAAGTCTGTGAGCCATCGTGCTGTATACCCAGGTACACACAAACAAGTCTGTGAGCCATCGTGCTGTGCACCAAGGTATACACAAACATGTCTGTGAGCCATCGTGCTGTATACCCAGGTACACACAAACAAGTCTGTGAGCCATCGTGCTGTATACCCAGGTACACACAAACAAGTCTGTGAGCCATCGTGCTGTATACCCAGGTATACACAAACAAGTCTGTGAGCCATCGTGCTGTATACCCAGGTACACACAAACAAGTCTGTGAGCCATCGTGCTGTATACCCAGGTATACACAAACAAGTCTGTGAGCCATCGTGCTGTATACCCAGGTACACACAAACAAGTCTGTGAGCCATCGTGCTGTATACCCAGGTACACACAAACATGTCTGTGAGCCATCGTGCTGTACACCCAGGTACACACAAACATGTCTGTGAGCCATCGTGCTGTATACCCAGGTATACACAGAAGAGAAGAATGAATATTGTTGGTCCAGACCTCAGCTTTTGAGTCGTTACCAAATAATTAGGAACTGGACAAAAGTTCAAGCTTTGGAATGTTGCACATTAATTTTAGACGTCTATTTTCAGTCCGACCTGAACGTTTGATCTGATTTATTTTCTAAATAAAAACTATGGTTTCAGTTGAAAATCTATCTTACCGTTTCCTTTTTCTCGAGTGTGCAGAAGAACGTAACAAACAGCGTGGCCAAACATGTACCTCTGTGACACTCGCAACTCCAGGATTAAGATGAAATGACCCTCCCCCCTAACAAAAAAAATATGGCCATCTTTTGGAGGAAGAGATGAAGATATAAGAGGCATGACAACAGGTTAGACCGCGTAGAGAAAAACAGTAGAAAAGATAAAGAAAAGGAAGACTACTGAAGATGCCAGTCTCCATCAAGAACGGAAATGATCAAGGCAAGTAGTCCGGGTAGCATTAGAGGAGCATTGTAAAAGACGCTGAATATGTAAATATTAGAAGAACATTGTAAAATATGCTGAATATCTAAATATTAGAATAGCATTGTAAAAGGTGATGAATATGTAAATATTAAAAGGACATTGTAAAAGATGATGAATATGTAAATATTAGAAGAACATTGTAAAATATGCTGAATATCTAAATATTAGAATAGCATTGTAAAAGGTGATGAATATGTAAATATTAAAAGGACATTGTAAAAGGTGATGAATATGTAAATATTAGAAGAACATTGTAAAAGATGCTGAATATGTAATATTAGAAGAACATTGTAAAATATGCTGAATATCTAAATATTAGAATAGCATTGTAAAAGGTGATGAATATGTAAATATTAAAAGGACATTGTAAAAGGTGATGAATATGTAAATATTAGAAGAACATTGTAAAAGATGCTGAATATGTAAATATTAGAAGAACATTGTAAAATATGCTGAATATCTAAATATTAGAATAGCATTGTAAAAGGTGATGAATATGTAAATATTAAAAGGACATTGTAAAAGATGATGAATATGTAAATATTAGAAGATCATTGTAAAGATGCTGAATATGTAAATATTAGAAGAACATTGTAAAATATGCTGAATATCTAAATATTAGAATAGCATTGTAAAAGGTGATGAATATGTAAATATTAAAAGGACATTGTAAAAGATGATGAATATGTAAATATTAGAAGATCATTGTAAAGATGCTGAACATGTAAAAATTATAAGAACGCTGTAAAGATGCTGAATATGTAAAAATTAGAAGAAAATTATAAAAATGCTGAATATGTAAAAAAAAAAATGAGAAGAAGCGAAGAGAGAACAAAGAGGAACAAAACTCCGTATTTCCGGCACAGCCAGTAAAAACAAAGAAATCATAAAAGAGGGAGCACAGAGTCCACCCTGGGTGCTCCGGTGAAGTCAGTCTCCATGGTAACAATGAACACACCTAAACTTCACGGACGGGAAAAAAAAAAGCATTTCTTTGTTAAGAAAAACCGTCAAGGTAAAATGACTGAGACTTTCCTAAACGCGACCGTTTTCAACAGTCGTCATTTTTTGTCTGTAAGGGGTGAGAGCGCCCCAAGATGCTGCCCGTGGTGATAATCAGTGACCTACTCACTGACATGACAGCATCAGGGCTGGCGAAGCATAGCTGACCAAGACCTCGCTTCACTTCTTCCATGTAACACCACAGTAACAGGCCTAGCCTGGCTAACGGGGCAAGGATCGCCATAGTCCTCAGGGTGGTGGAGCCTGCTTAAGAAGTACTGCCAATTCCCTGGTTTCTGGCTCCAATCCGGGACTTGAAAAAGAATAGCCGCCCTAAAAATAACCCTAAACCTAATCCTAAAAATAACCTTAACCCTAAACTTAACCCTAATCTTAACTCTAACTTAAACCCTAAAACTAACTTTAACCTTAACTCTAACCCTAACCTTAACCATAACCCTAACATTAACCCTAAACCTAACCCTAACCGTAATCCTAACCCTAATTTTAAAACCAAACCTAACCCTAAACATAACCCTAAATCTAACCTTAACTCCAAACCTAAAACTAAACCTAGTAATAATCTAATCCTACACCTAATCTTAACCCTAAAAATAAACTTAACCTTAACTCTAACCATAACCGTAACCAGAAACCTAACCTTAACCTTAAAACTAACCTTAACCTTAAAAGTAACAGTAACACTAAACCTAATTTTAAACCTAAACCTAAACGTCACCATAAACATAACCATAATCTTAAGCTTAAACTTAAACATAACACTAACCCTAAACCAAACCCTAACCTTCATCCTAACACTAACACTAAAACCAACTCTAACTCTAAACTTTACACTAACCTTAACCTTAACAATAAGCTTAACCATAAACCTAATTCAAACCCTAACCTTAAACGTAACAATAATCTTAACCCTAACTTTAACCTTAACCCTAATCCTAATCTTAACACTAACACTAAACTTAACCTTAACCCTAACCCTAATCCTAAACTTAACACTAACCCTAAACTTAACCCAAAACCTAACCTTAATAATAACACTAAATTTAACACTACTCCTATCCTTACCCTAATCCTAACCTTAAACTTAAACCTAACCCTAACTTTAACCCTAACATTAAGCCTAACCCTAACCTTAACTCTAACCTTAACCCCAACCTTAACTCTAACCTTAACCCTAACTCTAATCCCAAATTTAACCTTAACCCCAACCTTAACCCTGACATTAAGTTTAACCCCAACATTAACCCTAACCCTAACCTAAACCCCAATATTATCCCTAACCCTAACTTTAACCCCAAACTTAAACCTAACCCTAACCTTAACCCCAACCTTAACCCTAACCTTAACACTAACCTTAACCCCAACCCTAACCCCAACCTTAACCCTAACCCCACCCTTAACCCTAACCTAAACCCCAACCTTATCCCTAACCATAACCTTAACCCGAACCTTAAACCTAACCCTAATCTTAACCCCAACCTTAACCTTAACCCTAACATAAACCCTAACCTTAACCCTATAATTGGTGTATAAGTATACAACTATACACTAAACACTGCAGTAAAGCTGTGATACTACCCAGAAAAGGTCCTTCGTAAAGCCTTCAACCGTATCCAACTAGTGAGCCGCAAAGAAGTATTCAGGAAAAAGCCTGTTACTCCATCTGACAGAGTTAAGTTGGTACTGCCTTTCCACCCACACGGTCAGATGGTTAGGAAAATCCTTTATCGTCATCTGCCGATAATCCAACTCGACTCCGACACTCGTAACATTTTCTCTGAAGCACCCCTATTGGCATACAAACGTGAGCCAAACCTTAAGGACATCCTCGTCCACAGCCACTTGAAGCAGAGCCTTACGTATGCTGGCACCAGAAAATGTAACCGCCCCCGCTGCGTTACCTGCCCTGTAGTTTGGGAAACGAAAACAATCACCTTTCCCAAAACTATCCTCACTCTTCATGAGGGATTCACATGCGAGTCCCGAAATGTGATATATGTCATCGTGTGCAAAAGATGCAGGATAACATATATCGGTGAGACTGGCCTCAGATTAGGGGACCGCATGCAAAAACATCTGTACGACATCACTCAGCATGCTTCGAAACCAGTCCCAAATCATTTCAATGGCCCCAACCACAGAGGCAAATCTGATTTTCTGGTAGCAGCCATTAAACAATGTCACGCAGATGATACAAGCCACCTGGCACTTGAGAACCGCTGCATTCAAAATTATGGGACGCTGGAACCACATGGGTTAAACTCGCTGTTTAGTTACACGTAACATCATCTTCTTCAATCATTATAGTACCTCTCCACTAAATGCACCCCTTTTTACTTTTCAAACTTCCTCACAGCATCACTCTGCAACCCCGCTATTTTCTCTGCAACACCTCTTCCCCAATCACCTGTTTCAAATTCTCCCAGCTAGGCCAGTAGTGCGTCACTCTCTCTCCCCTCCCCGGTTCCCCATCCACCACCCCCAGTTACAACCCACCAACCACATGTCACAGGTCTCTATTTAAACAATTTCCACGTCCTACCAGATCCATTCCTGACACACACCGCCAGACAAGCCACACCTTGCAATTTACAGCTAAGTACTCCTTTAAAAAACTTTTTTTTTAAATAGTATTCATGTAAATCTATACTTTATCTCCTCTCCCTATTTCTTCGTCCTGTATGTTTTTGTATGATTAAGGCTCACGCCGAAACGTCACAACTTTGTAATCGTTAAGTAATAAAGCTGCTCCTACTTTTTTCCAATTTTATACATTCTAACCTTAACCCTAACCCAAACCTTAACCCTAACCCTAATCTTAACCCTAACCCTGACCTTAACCTCAAACGCCATGAACAAAGATTTGACTAGATATAATATACAGCATAGCTTGATTTTGAAAATGGAAAATAAATTAAGTGGCATACGTGTTTTTGGTAAAATATGTTTTACATTGTTCTTCTAATATTTACATATTCAGAATCTTTTACAATGTTCTTCTAATATTTACATATTCAGCGTCTTTTACACTGCTCCTCTAATGCTACCCGGACTATCTGCCTTGATAATTTCCGTTCCTGATCCCGGACTATCTGCCTTGATCATTTCCGTTCCTGATCCCGGACTATCTGCCTTGATCATTTCCGTTCCTGATCCCGGACTATCTGCCTTGATCATTTCCGTTCCTGATCCCGGACTATCTGCCTTGATCATTTCCGTTCCTGATCCCGGACTATCTGCCTTGATCATTTCCGTTCCTGATCCCGGACTATCTGCCTTGATCATTTCCGTTCCTGATCCCGGACTATCTGCCTTGATCATTTCCGTTCCTGATCCAGGACTATCTGCCTTGATCATTTCCGTTCCTGATCCAGGACTATCTGCCTTGATCATTTCCGTTCCTGATCCCGGACTATCTGCCTTGATCATTTCCGTTCCTGATCCAGGACTATCTGCCTTGATCATTTTCGTTCCTGATGGAGACTGCGGCATCTTTAGTAGTCTTCCTTTTCTTTATCTTCTCTACTGTTTTTCTCTACGCGGTCTAACCTGTTGTCATGCCTGTTATATCTTCATCTCTTCCTCCAAAAGATAGCTCACTGACATGTCCGTATATACCTGGGTGTACAGCACGATGGCTCACAGACAAATGCTGTATATAGTTTTTGGTCATCAGAATGTACGGCAGTATTTGCTAAGGTCTGTAAAGTGAGCTTTTCTTGAGCTGACATTTGCTACGTAAATTTCAACATTTTGAAGAAGACCTTCCACGACACCAGTGTTAAATGTCAGAGTGTTGTCAGATGTCAGATCTTGTACCAGCTATAAACAGAACTAGATAAGACATAACTAGATCTTGCACAAGCTGGAACGAGAAAGAAAAGATACGATCGATTCAGCCATCTTATCGCAATCTTTCTGTCCTTCCTCGGGACATTGTCCCTCTCACAGCCTCCCTGAATTCCAGGTGGTCTTGAGCGAGTGGACCAGCGTCTCGCAAGGAAAACAGCCTGTTTTATCTAATTCCGAGGAAAACAAGGTTCAAACTAGAAGTTAAATGTCAAACAGAAAAACTATTGTATTAGGGGGCAAGCTCTGTTTCAAGAACTGTGTTAGAGCATTTCTTCTTCGTCGTCGTTAGCTGGAATATTGATGCCGATTTGTCTAACAAAGCTATCGTCCTTCCCTGGTTTTTATCATCGTCGTAGAGCGTCTCCTATAGGGAGTTTAGATCTGGCCAGGACCTTTTCCTGAATGGGTTGTTTAGCACACATACGTAGAGCTCATGTTCTGCTATCTATGTCTTTGTGGGCCCAGCACATAAGTCTGTACAGACAATTTTTTTTCAGTATGTGCTACGCATCAGGGGATACAACTTTCCTGTCGGAAGTATGAAAACAAAATAGAGCATAACCACTGCTTTTTTTTTATATAGGAGTGACTGCACCTTTTTTTAAGGGGCCTGATGCGATATTTATGTTTATAGCCAATAAACAAACGTTATAATAATACGGTATTATAAAACTTTGAATAATAGTTATTTGTTTTATATAATATTGTGTGATAACGACACCATAATCAGTGCGGAACCCTGCTACAGGTGGTAGCTAAGACAGTAGTGGCTACTTCTCACACGGAAGATTTATAGCTTGATCATTTCTTGAAGCTTCACCGATTTCGTCATCCGTAACGGAGCAATCAAGCGTAGCAGAAGTATATTTTTTCTGGAAGAGTGAACTAAAAAATATGAACTGATGAAAGATAGTGGGGGAGGGGGGATAATAAGGAGTACATTTGAGGAAATGGTTTACTAAGAGCTAACGAAAGTTGAGAGAGAGAGAGAGAGAGAGAGAGTGGTTTACGAAGACCAATTTTTAAAACAAAATTCTGCATATCATCATTATCATCATCATGTGCCGTGCCGACTGGCGTTGGCTATTATGCTTCTCCAGAGTACACGATCCTTCATGCAGGCCATCAGTTCAGTTGGTGATCTCCTCTCACACCATCCCGTCAGACTGTCCAGTATCATTTCTCTTGGTCTTCCTCTTGATCTTCTTCCTTCTATTTTTCCTGTTGTTATAATATTTTCAATGCCCCCTCTTCTCATTGCATGTCCTATGAAAGTACATTGTCTCTCTCTTATCTTTTTCACAAGGTTTTTTTGTCTCTCCAGCTCTTCTCATACATTCTTCATTAGTTATTTTTGCTGTCCAGGGGATTCGCAACATTCTTCTAATAAACCACATTTCTGCTGCTTCCAATGATTTTTGTGCAGACTTGGCTATTGTCCATGATTCACTTCCATATAACAAGATAGGACAAGAAAATGAATATGAATAAAAAAACAAAAACTACGCGCTTATCTTGAAGTTTACGGTAAACAAAGCTAAACAAAACAGAATTCATCGCCATTAAACTCTTTCTGGTTCCAGAACTCTTGTATTTTCTAAAAAGGCGGGGAAAAAAAACAAAACCTAGCGCTGGATGAAAGAAGATAAGATTATTTTTTGACATTTCAAAGAAACCTTTACAGCCATGTACGAGGAAACGACACTTGCACTTTTTGGTTTCAATACGTTCAGGACGTTTTTTTCTGCTCGGGAAAGTGGCTTTATTTGTGGATCTGTAACGACTGCAGACGCAGAGTATTTAGCTGCACTACCACGCTCACAGCCAAACAGAGGAAAATCATTCCTGAAATTCACTTCGGACAGTGGTGCCCAAACTGGGCGGTGTTGTCCGCTTGGGTAGTATTGGGAAATTAGAGGGGGCGGTGGGAGAAAAAGGGCAGGCAGGCGACATAAGAATCAACTGACAGAAAAAAATTGGGGGGGGTGGCGGACAGTGTCTGGGAGCGTGCCCGGGGGGTGGGGGGTTGAGAGGGTGGTCCCGGGTTAGGATTCGAAAAAGCTTGAGAATTACGGCCTTAACAGAGCATGCAAAGGGGGGCGGGGGGGGACAATTCTAAAAACCTTGAGAATCACCGGCTTAACAGGGCGTGCAAGGGGGGGGGGCGGGGCGGGGGAACAATTCTAAAAAGCTTGAGAATCACCGGCTTAACAGGGCGTGCAAGGGGGGGGGGGGGCGGGGCGGAGGAACAATTCTAAAAAGCTTGAGAATTACCGCCTTAACAGGGCGTGCAAGGGGGGAGGAGGTGGGGCGGAGGAACAATTCTAAAAAGCTTGAGAATCGCCGGCTTAACGGAAAATTGGAAATGAATATCGAACACAAAATAAAGCCTAGAACTACTTTTCCGTCTCCTTAGCCACGGCAAATCACGCACTTTTGAAATGCCAGGATTTTACAGAACGATGCAAAAGATAAGAAACCTAGTTCCTAGTATATTTAGACTGAAATTGTGAAAATGTATCGATTATATTTTTCACATACTGAAACTAAAGACATGCTATATTGCTCATGAACATGCGCACATCCCAGAAACCAAGTAATGAATCTAATAATGTTGAAATTCTGGCCCACATGGATTTCCGTAACTAGGCTTCGGTGTAGTAATATGAGACGCACGACGAGGTCAAAGTGTTACCCTCGTTAAAATATACGGCGTCGCATTTACAAACAAAGAACAAAGGAACTATTTTTTTTCTTTTTTTCAAAACAAGGGGATCGTAAAGATATTTTCCTAATTAGAATAAATATGTATATGCCACTTCTTTTTGTTATCTTTTTATAAATAATTGAATAGGATAACAACAGTCGAATTTATTCTTTTGTTTAGCAACATTTATATTTCTGAGAGACAGAGAGAGAGAGAGAGAGAGAGAGAGAGACGTAGACGCTGATAGATCTGGATAGATCTTTTGAACTCAAACCATGAAATTAAAGGTAAACAAGCAACGTTTGTAATCTTCTGTTTCTAATCTTCTGCATGACGCCTCGTGCGGCATATCTTTGCCTTAATGACGCAGGATCTATACTTATATATATCCCCGGGATATTTTCTCAGGAATCTGTCCTAAACGTCTTCAAGAGCTCATTACACGCTGAGTAAAATCATAACTGGAAAAAAATATTCCAGAATATGCAATTGTTACTGCAGTAAGCAGTAGTGGGAAAAATAGTATTTAAAAAATATATACTTCTTCAGTAAATATTTGGGAAAGAGTATAAAAAAATGTGTTCCTTTTGGATACTTTGTCGGAAAATTGCAGAAAATGTTAATTTTTTTCAATAAGTAGTCGGGAAATCGCAGCCAGAAAAATGTAAAATTCTTCAGTACGTAGTTCTGAAATTGCGACAAAAAATATATAATTCGTTACTTAGAAGTAAATCGCAACCAGAAAAATATAAAATTCTTGAATTAGACAGTCGGGAAACCGCAACCAGAAAAATATAAAATTCTTGAATTAGACAGTCGGGAAATTGCGACAAAAAAAAAAATATATATATATAATTCTTCAATTAGATAGTCAGGAAATTGCGACAAAAAATATATATAATTCTTCAATTAGACAGTCGGGAAATTGAGACAAAAAAATATATAATTCTTGAATTAGATAGTCGGGAAATTGCGACAAAAAAAAAATTATAAAATTCTTGAATTAGATAGTCGGGAAATTGCGACAAAAAAAAAAATAAATAAAATTGTTGAATTAAATAGTCGGGAAATTGCGACAAAAAAAAATTATAAAATTCTTGAATTAGATAGTCGGGAAATTGCGACCAAAAAAAAATAAAATTGTTGAATTAAATAGTCGGGAAATTGCGACCAAAAAAAATATAATTCTTGAATTAGATAGTCGGGAAATTGCGACCAAAAAACTTATAAAATTCTTGAATTAGATAGTCGGGAAATTGCGACAAAAAATATATATATATATATAAAATTTGTGAATTTGAAAATGCAACAAAAATAAACATGTTGAAGGACAACTGCATTAAAGCTACTTACAGCTTGAAGGACGTAGTGGAGAAATATCAGTTAAAAGATAACTGCACCTGGAAGAACAATAAATGCAATTATAGACGGGTACGTACAAAAATGGTAGTCTAGAACTAGGAAAAAAGATTAGGAATTGGGACCCAACAAAAGTAGTTGCAGTAGGAAGAAATAATCGGAAATTTGCAGTGAAAATAATTATGCCTTTTCTTTTAATGTTGATAATATTAAATAAAACTTCTGTTTGTGTAACAATCTCATCTTTTTTGTGTTTGTTAATTTGTTTATGGCTACATTAATTCGTTGCTATGGTACTTAATCTTTATTTATATGTTGTTGTTGTTGTTGTTTTGGTTTTCATTGAAGCACTATGCATCCCGCGCTTACGGTCTGTCTCATTAATTTCTACTTTTCTTTAGTCCTCCCTAGCAGTTGTCCTCCTGGCCAGTCTTGATCACCGCGGCCAGCTCGCGAGAAGCGTTGGTGGTAGCGTGGGTAGCGTTTCTCGTCAATAGATAAAAGCAGCGATTAAATCCTTTCAAACTTGGAACTATCGGACGCTGCTGCTCCTTATAAAGACACGTAGCCCCTTTTACTGGAAGGTCTGAAGATATTGGACCTTTTTCTTTAAGTGGCAGTTCTACACTGAAAGTGGGGAGGGAGAGAAGGTGGGGGGGGGGGGGGGTTCGCCTCGTCTAATGAATAAAGATAGGCAATCGAAGATTAATCATGAAATGGCGGATTATATACACAGGAGCACTCACGAAAACGGAGAAGCTTAAGAGAAGGAAAAAAAAACTTCTCTCCTCGAGGACTGTGTAATCTACCCAGAGTAAACGAGGCGTATCTCTTCGGCATCTTTGAACTCGTCCATTAATGGTTTGGCTTGCGTTTTTAAACTTCAATAATGCGATGTAGAAAATAATTTTTTCTGCAAATTATTTGGACTGTTTCCTTATATCTGAACTTTGTTTTGGCCTTCCTAATGTAATGATTTCTTACGTTCGTTACAAAAAAAAATATATATTAGTCTCGAGGATTGTCTGTATGCCCTTTCTGGGGTCCAGTTGGGGAATGAAAGAGGGATGGTTTTTTCTGTTTTTATGGGTCACGTAGTAGCTGAAAACAGAATGGGTTATGACTGGGATGGGGATTGGGGGAAGGAGAGAGAGAGTGAGAAAGGAGAAGAAAGAGAGAGGAGGAAGAGAGAGAGAGAGAGAGGAAAAAGGAAGTGATGAGAAGAGAAGGGGAGAAAAGAGGAAAGAGAGAAAGGGAGAGAGAGCGAAGGAGAGAGATCGAATGAGAAAGAAGGAGAGAGAGGAGAGAGAGAGAGAGAGAAGGAGGGATAGAAGGGAAGAGAGTTATGAAAAGAGAGACGAAAAGAGTGACGGGGATAAAGAAGAGAAGACAGAGGAAGAGAGAAACAATTTGCACCATATTAAAAAATTCCCCTCTAAAGCCTGTACGACTGGAACATATTTGTTTTTCTATCTGAACTGCTCACCTAAGAGACTTTGATACTGGCTAGCATGAACAAAGATTTGACTAGATATAACATACAGCGATATAGCTGGACAGCATGGACAAAGATTTGACTAGATATAATATACAGCTCTGTAGCTGTACGGCATGGACAAAGATTTGACTAGATATAATATACAGGTTTATAGCTGGACGGCATGGACAATGATTTGACTAGACATATACAGGTTTATAGCTGGACGGCATGGACAATGATTTGACTAGACATATACAGGTTTATAGCTGGACGGCATGGACAATGATTTGACTAGACATATACAGGTTTATAGCTGGACGGCATGGACAAAAATTTGACTAGATATAATATACAGGTTTATAGCTGGACGGCATGGACAATGATTTGACTAGACATATACAGGTTTATAGCTGGACGGCATGGACAAAGATTTGACTAGACATATACAGGTTTATAGCTGGACGGCATGGACAATGATTTGACTAGACATATACAGGTTTATAGCTGAACGGCATGGACAATGATTTGACTAGACATATACAGGTTTATAGCTGAACGGCATGGACAATGATTTGACTAGACATATACAGGTTTATAGCTGGACGGCATGGACAAAATTTTGACTAGATATAATATACAGGTTTATAGCTGGACGGCATGGACAAAAAATTTGACTAGATATAATAAACACCATAGCTTGATTTTAAAAATGGAAAATAAATTAAGCGGCATACATGTTTTTGGTAAAAAAAAAAAAAAGTGAAATGAAACTCAGAAAAGTGGATAATTTTATTATTCTTGACAATAATATTTAGGTTTTGAAAATTAGTCCGGTTAGATAATCGCCATTACATTTGATACATTCAGCCAGGCGTCTGGAACATTCCTACATAACACCATTTAACATGTTCAAAGGGATATTTTGAATCCAGTGTCGGATAGCCGAGGGCTACTCAGCAATGCATTGCGGACTTCTTGAATTCGTTCAGGTGTCTGTTGAGTTCTTGGACGACCAGTAGACTTGTTATGAAGGCAATTAGCGGTTTCCTTAAATTTTTTGACCCACCTCAAAATTGTTTTGTCCTCCGATCGGGAACATTATCACAGGGATGCAACTCAAAATGGCGACGAAACTTTCGTTGTACAGTAATAGACCATTCTCCACTTTTAAAATAAGTTTCAACAGTGAATGCGCCATGTAGTGTTTGCCAAGAAGCCATTGTTAAAAGTTACCGTTTGTCTGCTGCATCTCTGACGTCATGGTTTTTTTTCACACGTATTCAGTTTCTGAATAACCAAGTCAAGATTAAAAACCAAGTTGAAAAAAAAACAAAATGAAAAACCAAGTTAAGATTATTCAATTCCACTGTGATATCCACCCTCATTTTTGCATGCGAAAGCTGGAAATCAACTAAAGAAATGGACAAGAAATTAGACTATTTTGAAAACAAATACCTAAGGAAAATACTTGGTATAAAGCGGAACGAATTCAAGAACAACGCAAAGATAAGACAGATGAGCAAGCAACAACCTGTCTTGTGGGTGATCAGAAAAAAGAAGATGTACATATGTTGGCCATGTGATGAGAAGAAACAGTCAGAGAATACCAAAACAAGCTATCAGGCCGAAGGAAAAAGAGGTCGACAATGTGAAACTCTAAAGAGGACATTGTTAAGAGAAGCCAGTTTAATGGGCATAACATCCCTTGATGAAGTTGAAAGACTCACCGAGAACAGGAAAACTTGGCAAACAACTATGCGAGCTCCATGTGATGTTTAACGGCACTGGAAGGATGTAAGATGTAAGATTCAGTTTCTGCGTACTGCGATAGTGAAATCCAGCCATGCTTTATGCTGGACCCTGTAGCAAGAGAACGCTAGCAGTTGAAGCAAATCAAAATAAAAAGCCAGATTTAATATACTTTAAACAAAAGAAATCGAAGACTTGAGCTTTTAAATGAGAAGGGAGGGGAGATATCCAGTCCCATTATATGTATGGCAACAGAATTATGAAGATATTATACTCGATCTCTTAACAATTTTTTTTCTTATTGTCCCATCTGTTCTGATCCTTACATCTTACATCTGATCCATATATAAAAATGAAACCGAATATAACAGTACAAGGTATTGTTAAAATGTATAGAGGAAAATACAAACCATAACACCGGAGAGAAGGGAATTACAAAAAGTCACGTGGCCTTGAAAACCGGAAGAAAATTTTTTTTAAACTGTTTTTTTTTTTAAAGGATCCCGCTACATTTTGTTTTGCCAACTGTAAGGTTGCGTAGAAGAAGCCTTTGAGTGAGTGGTACTCGGTTTTCAACATCTTGTTTATGCTTGGCTACAGTAAAGTGCGGTAAACATCTGACAAGTCTGAATGACAATCTACTTCAACTTTTATCTTAACGGCTCTAATGTCTAGAGGTCGGGGCTTGGAGCTAGCAGAAATGAACATCTCTGTTCGGGCTCAAACCATACACCTTTTGCTTCTTGGTATCTGAATTTAATGGCTAACAAAAAAGCTGCAGGTGAAGATGAAATAACAGCCGAAATGCTAAAAGCTATCAATAGTGACAACATGAGACAACTACAGAGAATGTTTAACAAGATTTGGAAAGAAGAGAAGGCACCTTCTAATTGGAAAAAAGGAATCATTGTTAAAATACCAAAAAAAAAGGCAACTTTAGTGACTGTAACAACTGGAGAGGAGTAACCTTAATATCAGTTGTGTCAAAAATATTTTGCAAGGTCATTTTGAATAGACTCAAAGATATAGTGGATACTGCACTGGAAGAAGAACAAGCAGGATTTCGAAAATGGAGAAGCTGTCTCGACCAGATCTTTACTCTCAGAATAATACTTGAAGAACATATTGAAAAGCAGAAACCATTAATACTGAACTTCACAGATTTTAAAAAGGCATTTGATAGCATACACAGAGAGTCATTATGGAGAATTTTATGTCTATATGGAATAGCATCTAAAATTGTCAGCATCATTAAGGACTTATACAATGGATATGTTTGTGCAGTCAAGACAGAAGAAGGGATGAGTGAATGGTTCCAGATTTAAACAGGTGTGAAACAAGGATGTATGCTGTCTCCTCTACTTTTTGGGATTACAATAGACTTCATACTGAAAAAATGCTGCACAGGTAACACAGGTATTGACTGGGTACATGGGACCCAACTAGAAGATCTTGATTTTGCTGATGACATAACTCTTATCAGTAATAATGTGAATTCCATGCAAGAAAAAACAGATAGCCTGTCATCAATGGCTAGCAAAATAGGACTTGAAATTAACAAAAGACAAAACAAAAATATTGGAAATTCCCATTAATCAAAATGGAAAAATACACATAGAAGGGACAAATATTGAAGAAGTCAATCAATTTGTATACCTTGGCAGCTACATAGACCAGGATGGTGACACTAGAAAGGAAGTTAGGATCAGAATTGCAAAAGCAGCATCAATCTTCAAGAATCTTGAGATCATATGGAATTACAAAGTTATAAGCACAAAAACCAAGTTAAGACTATTCAATTCAAATATAATATCCACCCTCATTTATGCATGTGAAAACTGGAAAACAACTAAAGAAATAGAAAAGAAATTAGACTCTTTTGAAAACAAATGCCTAAGGAAAATACTCGGCATCAAGTGGAACGAATTCAAGAACAATGCAGAGATAAGACAGTTGACTGAACAACAACCAGTCTCATGGGTGATCAGGAAAAGGAGATGGACATATGTTGGTCACTTGATGAGAAGAAATGATCAGAGAATCCCAAAACAAGCTATCAAGTGGAACACAACAGGCCAAAGAAAAAGAGGCATACTACGTGAAACTCTGAGGAGGACATTGTTAAGAGAGGCCAAATTAACTGGCATAAAATCCTTTGATGAGGTTGAAAGACTCGCCGAAGACAGGAAAAATTGGCAAACTACTTTGCGAGCCCTATGTGACGTTTGACAGCACGGGAAGGATATAAGATATATAAGATAATATCTGAAGAGAAGGACTGGAACCCACTTACTGTTATATGAGGTACTGACGTCTTTTCAAGTTAAATCACCCTCTATCTCCTCCTCCTCCTCCTCCTCCCCGCCTTCTTTCCTCCTATCTGGGGCATAGGCAATCATGAACAAGGTCTCTCAATGTATTTCTATCCTGGGCTGTTCCTTCTATTATTCCTCTAGATCTTCATGAAGAAGTTTCCAGCTCTCCTAGTATAAATTTGTTCATTTTGCTGAGTTCTTGTTGAGGTATTCACAGCTGAAGTATTTCTGACAGAATATGGTAGCTGGCCCCATCCCCAACCCTTCTCCACTCTCTCCCTGGCTTGGGACCGACCATGACTGAGTTTTTCAAAGTTATATAATATATAAAGCAATAGGACAAGCGTCAATGATTTCTACAGTCAGGTGAAGTGGATATGGAAGTTGTTTATTGGGTGATTCATTAATTGTGGGTCTCTGCGGAAAATAAAATGTTAAGATCCTTTGGTTTAGGGCAGATTAAACAAAGAAAGATAATGTTCAAGTGGGAAGGAAGAACCTCAGATAATTGTATCTCATAAACTGAAGTAGAAGGTACTATCAAATAATGATAATAATAATAACATGAGAAGAAGAATAAGAAAAAGAAAGAAAGAAAGAAAGAAAAAAGAATGATGATGATGATGATGATGATGATCTTTTTCCACCTGAACAAGTTGAACGCATGTTACACTAACAGTTTTCCTACCCTGTAGTCCAACTGGAAAGTCCGGACTATTTAAGCTTGTGCAGATCCGGCAGTGTTCCAGGGTAGAGAAGAAGCTGAAAGAAGACACCGCCACTTTATTTTTTGAAGATCATCGTAAGGGACTTGCCATAGATAGAGAGTGTTGATGACATTTGTAATAATATATTAAGCGTATGCTTGTTACAGCTTTTGTTATTGCCTGTAAGCAGTAGGACATATGCTGTAAGCAATAGGACATACACTGTAAGCAGTAGGACATATGCTGTAAGCAATAGGACATACACTGTAAGCAGTAGGACATACAATGCTACTGAATACTAAAACACGTTTTTTTTTCACTTTTACACCCATGTCTGCACACAATAAGTGATTCAATGAGTATGATCTGGAAGGTCGAGGCAGGTTCTGTACACAGGCAGTGGCTTGAGTCATTGCAGGAATCAACGATTCGCAGTCACCTTCATTTATGTTCTTGGGCACGTGGCCATCCAGGGAAATGAGAGAGCTGATGGACTGGCTGGCTCCGCCATCATTGTAGATGGACAACGACTGGATCGGGCTGATATTGTTAAGGCCCTCAGAGAGATAAGCAGAGTGGAGGACTTCGAGGGCAGGAATCTACGTCGCTACTCAGACTGAGAGAGCTGATAAAACAGATCAGAACGGCCAAGAACGAGAGGAACACTGGACATGCGAGACAACTGGTCAACCAACACAGGACAGGCATTATTAGTCGCAGGACGAAGGTGAGGGATCTGAGCACTTACTGACACGTCTAGAATGCAGTGATGATGACCCAGGCCATAAACTATGAACCAGAAACCAGTAAAACACTGACCTTTAGCCCCTGATGTGTAGTATATATTACGGTTGAGTCCTACACTGCTACTGAATGTGAAAACACTGACCTTTAACCCTTGATGCATAGTATATGTTAAGATTGTGTCCCTCGAAAGTTATTATCAGCTCTGAGACAACAGAAGTTAGTTGTTAACTCTTTTCATATGAATGGGAAAATAAATGAAATGGGTTAATTTCATAATGAGAAAGAATTATTTAACTCCTTTCGTATCTTGTGTCCAAGTTGTCCTAAGCAAACAGCTCAGTTTTTATAAAATTAAATCGTTGTAAAAATTTCTTTCATTTCAGCTTTTTTAGTTCCGGTGGTTTTAATTTTTTTTTTTTAACTCATCTATCGATCAAAATGCAGAGAAAGAGAGATTTAAAACAAAACAAAACAAAAAACCCACATAAATTGAGGGGAAAATCCGAAGACAGTTGCGTGTAATATTGATCCAATAAAGTGTACTTATGTCTAGAAAAATAGATATAAATGGATTAATTGGGGTTTTTTTTTGTAGCATTTTACAACAGTTATTTGTTGGTCTAAAAAATAAATAAATAAATGCAAGCATCGAAGGTTTAAAAAAAAAGCAATAAAAACTTTTATAACATACATTTTATTAACATAAAAAATTGTCAGTAGAAATATCGAAGGGCTGGCTTTGGCGAAATTTAGATTACCAATTTTCTTAACAAGAAAAGAGACGGCAAACCCTCAACCCATTGAAGAGTATAAGCTTATCTGAAGGATCCACGGTAAAATATGGCATTATTCTGAAAGCGTCAAGGTTTACAGAGAATTTGCTGCTGTTAAACTGACAACACAGCTACCACTCTCTGCACTGGCAAGGATTATTTTTGGAAAACGTGGGTTGGCGAGGCAAAAAAAAAAACAAAAATCTTACTTTATTCGGGGTAAAGTGATAAAATGAATTAACAGTATTGATGTACACGGGAGATTAGATTAGTATTCTGTAGCACAGGGCATAATTTTGCTATATCTTGCTGGATAAATCATATGAACCATTTGCTACATTGTCTCTGCGAGTTACGGCAAGATTACATCCCTCCAACGTCTAACTCAATATCAGGAAAGACTCCCATTTCTTACAGCATGTTAGGGACCTCTGCTTGATGCTGTTTGCAGCCCCTGTCAAACTAGCTTATCGTGAAATGCTGCAGATTTTAAAGAAAGAAGATTAGACATAAAAGCAACTGAGGAGGTTTCCTGAAAGTGCTTTCTGTAACTGGCGGCCTGGTTGGCTGAGTGGTTAGCCGCTCAGTTTACTAATCAGGTGGTACCAGGTTCAAGTCCCAACAGGGGAGTTTTTTTTTTCCCCTCGTACACACCAAAAAAAGACCCCCGGGGCCCACCCAGCCTCTAAAAATTGGTACCAGAATATTCTGGGAAGGTAAACGCGACCGGGAGTGATACTAACCATGAAGCAGAATCAACGGCACCAGTGTAACAGGATTCCCCTTACAAGGCAACTACTGGATTGTATGACTACTTCTTGTGGAGTACAGTTTCAACTTATAAGTTTCTTCTTGTTGCTGGTGTTCTAACCATCACCTAATTTTCTGTATTATACACTAAGAAAATACAACAAGACACCCAGGCTTTCAACTCCACAAAAGATAGTACAATACAACAACTTGAACATAACTTGGCAGTCTTCCGACCAAAACAAACTGGTCAACAATGAGAATTTCCACAAAGCCAATTGGTGTAGTTTATCATCAGACAACACACATTTATTACAGAAATTCACAGTAACAAATGCCCGGCGTGAAATATCTACGCCACATGGGCAAGGAAAACCTTACAAATCATTTATTCATACCAAAAACCATACTTACAGGCTTACCAAGGACTGCAGCCACACAGAAAAAAACAAACTAAACTAATTCTGACAACAAGACTCGCTCTACCCCATTCTCGTTCGCCCAAACACGTCCTTCCCCTTCAACGTTCACTCAAAGACTGCCCAACGACCGGCTTTTTCACACGGACCTTTCTAACGACTTTTTGCACACGGGCCTTCCTAATGACGTAGTCTACGCAACACAATTTATTAGCGCTACACAATTAATCTCTGAACAGAATTGCTATTCTGTTACAACCACATCACACTTTTATGTGTCGAAGGTTGTGGAAAATACTGGCCTAACACCGTATAGTATGGAAAACGGGATTTTACCTTACATTTCACCTTCTTTAATAGCTGAAAAACTGCAGGATAATTTACTGCTAGTTTTCGCTTTCATTTCAAATCACCACTCTTCTAAACAAACTTCTTAATAAGCTCCGTCACCCGCTTAAATTCTTCGCATCTTTTCTATTGATCAGGCTGACTGTAGCGTCACGATAGCCTGTTTGCAGGCAACGGTACCTTAAGTCGTCTTTATAAAACAACTTTTAAATCACAGGGTTACAAAAATCAAGTCTAAGCCAGGATGAGTCACAAGAGTTAATCATGTCCGTCAGAGAAAAGTATTTCAACTGATCGGAAACAGGCCAAGGACCTCACAAGATGGAGAAGCATGATGGCCAACGAGATAAAGCATTCACATAATAGTAATAATAATATACTTAGGAATAAAAGACCCCACCCAAGACCCTGGAGATTTGGATGAAACTAAATCAAGTAAAAGAATTTCGTGGTTTTGGGGGGGGGGGGTGTTTCTCTAGCACACCGGGCTTTTCTCTGTTGCAATGGGCTTTTCTCTGCACAGTGCGTTTTTCTCTATCGTAATGGGCTTTTCTCTATCGTAATGGCCTTTTATCTATCGTAATGGGCTTTTCTCTATCGTAATGGGCTTTTCTCTATCTCAATGAACTTTTCTCTATCGTAATGAGCTTTTCTCTATCGTAATGGCCTTTTCTCTATCGTAATGGGCTTTTCTCTATCGTAATGGCCTTTTCTCTATCGTAATGGGCTTTTCTCTATAGTAATGGGCTTTTCTCTATCGCAATGGCCTTTTCTCAATCAGTGAATGCTTCATATTTTTTTCCTTTGAACACCCCTTCAGGTCTGTCGTAGCAATTCTGATCATATTTTAAAAGCTCCTTTATTTTATTTTAGTATCTATCTATCTATATCTATCTATCTATCTATCTATCTATCTATCTATCTATCTATCTATCTATCTATCTATCTATCTATCTATCTTTCTTTCTTTCGATGTTGTTGCTTGTAGAGATGCGGAATGAAGGAAAGGAACTCATACGTGGAAGGAGGAGCCTCCTAGTATCTGGTCCTAGTATCTGGTCCTAGTATCTGGTCCGAGTATCTGGTCCGAGTATCTGGTCCGAGTATCTGGTCCTAGTATCTGGTCCTAGTATCTGGTCCGAGTATCTGGTCCGAGTATCTGGTCCGAGTATCTGGACCTAGTATCTGATCCTAGTATATGGTCCTAGTATATGGTCCTAGTATCTGGTCCTAGTATCTGGTCCTAGTATCTGGTCCTAGTATCTGATCCTAGTATCTGGTCCTAGTATCTGATCCTAGTATCTGGACCTAGTATCTGGTCCTAGTATCTGATCCTAGTATCTGGTCCTAGTATCTGATCCTAGTATCTGGTCCTAGTATCTGGACCTAGTATCTGGTCCTAGTATCTGGTCCTAGTATCTGGTCCTAGTATCTGGACCTAGTATCTGGACCTAGTATCTGGACCTAGTATCTGATCCTAGTATCTGGACCTAGTATCTGGACCTAGTATCTGGTCCTAGTATCTGGTCCTAGTATCTGGTCCTAGTATCTGGTCCGAGTATCTGGACCTAGTATCTGGTCCTAGTATCTGGTCCTAGTATCTGGTCCTAGTATCTGGTCCGAGTATCTGGACCTAGTATCTGATCCTAGTATCTGGTCCGAGTATCTGGTCCTAGTATCTGGTCCGAGTATCTGGTCCTAGTATCTGGACCTAGTATCTGGTCCTATTATCTGGACCTAGTATCTGGTCCTAGTATCTGGTCCGAGTATCTGGTCCGAGTATCTGGTCCTAGTATCTGATCCTAGTATCTGGTCCTAGTATCTGGTCCTAGTATCTGGTCCGAGTATCTGGTCCTAGTATCTGATCCTAGTATCTGGTCCTAGTATCTGGTCCTAGTATCTGGGCCTAGTATCTGATCCTAGTATCTGGTCCTAGTATCTGGTCCTAGTATCTGGTCCGAGTATCTGGTCCTAGTATCTGGACCTAGTATCTGATCCTAGTATCTGGTCCGAGTATCTGATCCTAGTATCTGGTCCTAGTATCTGATCCTAGTATCTGGACCTAGTATCTGGACCTAGTATCTGATCCTAGTATCTGGTCCTAGTATCTGGTCCTAGTATCTGGGCCTAGTATCTGATCCTAGTATCTGGTCCTAGTATCTGGTCCTAGTATCTGGTCCGAGTATCTGGTCCTAGTATCTGGACCTAGTATCTGATCCTAGTATCTGGTCCGAGTATCTGATCCTAGTATCTGGTCCTAGTATCTGATCCTAGTATCTGGACCTAGTATCTGGACCTAGTATCTGGACCTAGTATCTGGACCTAGTATCTGGACCTAGTATCTGGTCCTAGTATCTGGTCCTAGTATCTGGTCCTAGTATCTGGACTTAGTATCTGGTCCTAGTATCTGGTCCTAGTATCTGGTCCTAGTATCTGGACCTAGTATCTGGTCCGAGTATCTGGTCCTAGTATCTGGTCCTAGTATCTGGACCTAGTATCTGGTCCTAGTATCTGGTCCTAGTATCTGGTCCGAGTATCTGGTCCTAGTATCTGATCCTAGTATCTGGTCCTAGTATCTGGTCCTAGTATCTGGGCCTAGTATCTGGTCCTAGTATCTGGTCCTAGTATCTAGTCCTAGTATCTGGTCCGAGTATCTGGACCTAGTATCTGGACCTAGTATCTGGACCTAGTATCTGGTCCTAGTATCTGGTCCTAGTATCTGGTCCGAGTATCTGGACCTAGTATCTGGGCCTAGTATCTGGACCTAGTATCTGGTCCTAGTATCTGGACCTAGTATCTGGGCCTAGTATCTGGACCTAGTATCTGGACCTAGTATCTGGACCTAGTATCTGGGCCTAGTATCTGGTCCGAGTATCTGGGCCCAGTATCTACCCCTCAAGAAGAGAATTCGTTTCAACAAAGCCAAGTTAATTCATAAAATTCTATAGCAAATGCTCCACCATATGTGTGGTCGTTGTTCAGACCCAACTCTCAAACACAGCCAACACTTAAGCAGCTGTATTCTTTCAAAACCAAGGCTTGACATGTTTTAAAAAAATTATCCTACTCAACTGCCCACCTTTGGAATACCCTACTAACTCATGTAAAACTTATACGTAATATTCGATCTTATAACTTAACATTTGGTCAATATCTCTTTGATATGGGCTATATACCTCCCTAAAATTTGTGTTTATGTGTATTTGTATACATGTATGAATATATATGTAAGTGTGTACTTGTAAATGCTACAGAAGAGTTTTTCAAATACCATGGACATAAAAAAGAACAAATATATCAATACTACAAGAACTTAATATTCAAGAAGGTTGGCTAAAAAGGATTAAACAGAGAAAGTTTAAATATTTTGAACATATGAGAATTTAGAGAACACCGTCTTGGAAGGATACATACTAGAAAAAAAGAAAGAGAGGAAGACCAAGGCGGAGATGGCTGCAAGACATCGTTGATAACCTGCAAATGGATGCATCAACAACAGGGCATCTTGCTTACAACCGAGAGGCCTACATGAGAGCTGTTAAGGAGGCAAAGTTCCACAAGGGACATGCAGATGACTGAATGACTGACTGATGTACTTGTATTTGTGTGAATTTCTATATATGTGTATGCGTATGCATATATGTGTGTGTATGTATGTGTATTACAAATATATATGGATGTATATGTGTGTATATACATATATAAGTATGTATACATTATATGTGTGTGTAGACTTAGCCGGTGCTAGATCTACAATTGGGGACAATTTAGGGAAGGGACAGGACCAAAAACCCAGCTGCAACCTACAAATCCATGGCCTATGTATTACCGTACTGGGTGGCCTGGCTCAAACCTCATCTATCTGCAACAACCCAGGATTTCCCCTCCAAGGATCCTGTGTGCCAGTTATGCAGCATATTACATGCATTCATACAAATTGTGTCATCGCACTTATTAACATTGCAGCTACTGCTGCTTTTATGCAACTCGCATCTCCCCGTATCACCCGGTGCCACTGCACTTCTGCACTTGCAACAACTGCTGCCATGATCCCCCTCCTCATACTTCACATAATCTCCATTGTGCTAATGCACTGAATATCACAACATATCTCCTTTGTGCTAACGCACTGAATTATCACACATATCTCCCCCTTGTGCCAGTGCACTGAATTATCATACATATCTCCCCCTTGTGCTAACGCACTGAAGTATCACACATATTCTTCTTTGTGCTAACGCCCTGTATTATCACACATATCTGTCGTTATGGTGCCTCCCTCCCATCTCCATGAATTACCATGTGCTAGACACATAATTGATTGTGCAGCTGGCTGCTGCCGGGTTAGGTATCTCCTGATATTAGTGACACAACATTATCCATGCACATGAACACGATGGATCTTGATGTGTGCCGATCCAATATACATATCGAATATTATCGGAATCAGAGAATTTCCACATAAGACGAGAATAACATAATCCACAGCACGCTATGATTTCACAATGCATTATCACACAGTAGAGGTCGGCTGGGGATAAGCATAGACGAAAATGAAATCAGCCCGCCATCTCCTCAAGCTCACTCTCTCTCGTCACGCATTTCCTCGACTACATATACCCTTCATATGTTCGGATCACGTGGGCAAGGGCGCTCCGCTCAACAAGCCGTACACACTTTCTGGCATCGCGTGCTCGCCCACATGTATACGTGTACGTATGTGACAGCATATGTTTATATTTATATATATATATACGTGTGTGTATATATGTATATGCCTGCATGTGTTTGTATATTTGTAGTATATGCCTGCATTTGTGTGTGAATATATGTATCTGCATGTTCTTGCATATATGACAAGTATATATCGAAGTCTACATTAGTTTAAAGTATGACTTGATTGTTGTATTTTTTATGCTGCTTTTCTATAAATGTGTTAGTTTCGAATGAATGTAAGAATATACGTTTATTTCAAGTAGTTACATAAATCAGAATGTGAAGTGTATGGACAAGAGACAGTTTATTATTTATTTATGTATTCCTTTCTATGTGTCTCTCAATGTTGTTTATGCTCGTTGACAAATGCTGAATGACTGTGACTGAGTGAAAGCTGTATGATGAAGGGCAGAATGTTAGACGGGCCTGCGTCCCCAATTCTTAACCCTTTGAAAATAAAGTATGTTCGTTCGTTCGGCAAAACACGTAGACTGGTTCTTCTTCTGCCTCCCTGGAACCGAAAACAGGATGTTCTTTGCAGAATTTGTGCTGAGAATGTTGAAACATAAGCATTGTGTCGGATGAAGAGCGGGTTAAGCAGGCTGACAAACCCAAACTAAAGAGAACATCTGCTCTAGTTCGAACTGCATTTTACAACTTTCAAGTGATACGGTCCGACACACTGGTCAACTTCTTTAAAGATCTTTGAGAACGATTGGCTTCCAGGGCCTCAGCCAAAAAATCTTCCTAGTCCTATCTTCCGTCGACGTTTCCTCGGATCACTTATTGTTATAGTCATCATCATCAAGTGGCGTGCCGGTAGAAGCTGGCAGTCATACTTCATGGATCTTGGGGGGGGGGGGGGTATTTTGTTTTGTTTCGTCTTTTGTACATTTTCCATCAGCTCATGCGACTTTTTACTGTGCCATCGCGTTAGACTATGATTACTTTATTCCTGGACTTTCCTTGCACCTCTTTCCATTTATCTTTCCTGTTTTTACAATTTTTCAACGCCTCCCATTCTCATTATATGTCTAACGACTGTCCTTTGCTTATGGATGTAGTTTACTTTCCTTGTTTGCTTTTATTAAGCTGTTTGTCCTCTTAACTGTCCTTGGTATTCTTAACAATCTTCTAAGAAACCACATCTCTGTTGCCTCTAGTGATCTTTATACTGATCTGTTCATTTCCCATGACTCACTTCCGTACAGAAGGATGGACTCAATATCACGGAGGCTTAGAGGTTTTAAGGTGCCCCTTACTGGTCTGACTGTCATCTGTCTGCCAGTGAGGTCCCTTACATCGTGCTTCAGATATTGAGCATCTAATGAGTGGGTTGTTTGCGCCAGTTCTTCGCCGTTTTCTACTTCTCTCCCTCTCTCACTCACACACATAACCTCTCTTCTTCTTTGGCCTTTCTCTGCTTGTCTCAGCGCCCATTTTTTTACTAGATTGGTCCGCGGCCATTTTGATGATAAATGTCACGGCAGTCGCGTATTGACGAGGTAATTCAGCTGCATTAAAAACAGACAGTTGGTCTGACGTCAGCTGATCATCACTTCTTTAAATTTACTTAGAAGTTTGTCAGGGCGGTCTGCAAACTCCAGAATATTATGTAATCTCCGCGTTCATTCTAGTCTGAATACTTTTTAATGTCTAATGACGTCCTGTTTTTTGACTGGGGCTGACGTTATTATCTCGTTGTTCTATTGATTTATGTACGTATCCAGATTCATGTTTCGCTTGTGAGCATAAAAATTCCATATTTTGCACTACATCTACGAGAATAAGGAAGAGAGTGCTACAGTGTTACATCGAAAAAAACCCAGTTCTGGTTAGTAAAGAGATACAAAGAAAGCGTGAATCAGCCGAAATGTGGTTCTTAAGAAGAATGCTGAAGATATTATGGACAGCAAATTAAATCGAATAAGGAAGTTCTGAAAGAGGCACGAGAAACAAGGATAATTATAATGAAGATCAGAAAAAGAGAATTTAAATGTGTGGGGCCATGTCTGGAGGAGAGGAGGGCTAGAGCAGCTAATGGCAACAGGGAAAATCGAAGGTAGAAAAGACAGAGAGAAAAGATGTCTGATGGTTCGGCATTCTGGCATGGGACATGCTCAGTGACAAGACTGTTGAGATGAAGTTGGGATCGAGGGTTATAGAAGGACATGACATCCTATGCCTGTCGGCACCGACCTAGAGAGATTGATTGATTGACTGATTGATTGATCTTTATTTCAAAAGGGTTAAGAATTGGGCACGCAGGCCCGTCTGACATTCTGCCCTTTATCATACATCTTTCACTCTATTCCAGACATTCTACAAATACGCTGTTCATATAACAAACATAACTAACATTGAAGAGAGAGAGAGAGAGAGAGAGAGAGAGTATAAAGTCTTTAAACTGTTAGTCATAAACATAAACCAATAGCTGAAGTGTCTTTTGTTAGTCATAAACCAATAACTGAAGTGTCTTTTATCAGTCATAGACCAATAACTGAAGTATCTTTTGTCAATCATAAATCAATAACTGAAGTGTCTTTTGTCAGTCATAAACCAATAACTGAAGTGTCTTTTGTAAGTCATAAACCAATAACTGAAGTATCTTTTGTCAGTCATAAATCACTAAATGAACTGCTCCATTGCTCCCACTAGATTTTTTGAAACCGTGCAGTTTATATCTGTCTTTCACCTTGCATGCTTCTTAAAACAAGGAACAGAACCAGATAACTGCATTTAATTTTTATTTCCCAAATTTAAACAAACCAAATAAGTAACTCACCACAGAATCAAGTTTTATGTTTCTGCGCACGTATTTCAAGAAACTGCGCGCGTTATTTCAACAAACAAATGTGCTCGACATGGTGTGATGACTATTTTATTTTTTTTCCCTTATTTTAATCAATTTTCTTCCTGTATTTCCATCATTTTTCCGCATTAGTGAACAGGAAAACAGCTAATCCAGGTTTTTCTCCATCTTTGATTCCGCCGGTCTCTCCGTGGACTGTTTGGTGTGTGTACTAAGATCTTTATTATGTGGCTTTTACTGGCGCTGACGAGATTTCGAAGTGAGTTATCTTGCCCTACAAATGTCCACTTCTTCGGCAATTATTCGATTTTCCGGAGTCCGGTCAAGAAGCCGTGATCAGATCAGAGGTTGTGTACGGATGAAAAGAAATTCGTTTTGTGTTTTGGTGGAGTTGCGTGGCTTTTCTCCCAGCCGGTTTCGATTGACAAGCAGCCAATAAGAAAACGCTTCCGGTCTGGTCGTTTCCTTGCGTCTTCGTTACTGAACGTTTCCTTAAGCTTTCCGGCCGTTACGCACGCGCATTAATTACGCACTCACACGTGGTTGAATTATTTTTCTGTATGTCTGTTATCGTACATGACATTTTACTGTTGTACGTATGTATTTATGTATACGCGCACACACATATATGTATGTCTCCAGGTTCTAGACTTGATACTGGCTGCAGGTAGAATACCAATGAATATTGCGTATGCTAAAATATGCGCAGTGCGAACCTACAACATATCCATATATGTGGCACAGAATATGTTACTGTATGGAAGAGAATCGTGAGTAATAAATAGAACAAACCGAAGATCATAACAGAGGCGTGGTTTCTTACAAGAGTAGGAACCGTACCGTGGACAGCTAGGATGACGATGACAGGAATATTTAGCAAAAGCATGGGAGATAAAAATAAAACAAAGAAATATAATAAAAGCAACTGGAAATAAGACAATAACATTGACTGGACATATAATTAATGACAATAGAGGAGATGGGAAAACTTGGAACTGTGAAACATCATCAAACAGAAAAGCTAAAAGGAAAGAGCGGCAGAGAAAGACAAAAGAAGAGACCATGACCAATTTAAAAACCATGGCAATCACCAGCTGAAGCGGAACCGATGGAAACTGTCATGGAGAGAGATAGTTTGGACACGCTTGGTCTCCAGTGCCCGCCAATATGATACGTGATAACGAAGGTGTATAGTGTGTGGATTACTGCGAATATCTGTATTTATATGTTATGTTCTAAGTAGAGGGCGTACTGTATGTAGAGCATAACTTTGATAACTTTGCTCGTTCTCAGGGACGAAGGAGAGAGAGAGAGAGGGAGAAAAAAAAAGGTAGGAACACTTTTATTCATTAATTGAGCACACAGATGTGATTTTTCTTTTAGTATACGCCTTCAGTCAGTCAGTCAGTCAATCATTTGCATGTCCCTTGCGGAACTTTGCCTCCCTAACAGCTCTCCTGTAGGCCTCTCAGTTGTAAGCAAGATGGCCTGCTGCTGATGCGTCCATTTGCAGATCATCAATGATGTATTGCAGCCATCTTCGCCTTGGTCTTCCTCTCTTTCTTTTTCCAACTATGTACCATTCCAAGACGGTCTTTTCTAAATTATCATTATGTTAAATGTGTCCAAAATATTTAAAGTTTACACCTTGTTCCTGCAAGTTTTTGAAAGAGTTTACGCCTTATTTTTTTTTAAACTCGCAGGACGAAGTATTAGGAATTAACTTGCATGATATACAATATTGTAAGAGATGAGATAAGGGCTAGAACACAAGCTGGAGACAAGACATATTTTGCCTTAGACAATTGTTACGATCAAATATTCTATCCCACAACACCAAACTAAACATACGTATATAACACACAGATTAGACCAGTTGTATTATATGGGGCAGATACATGGAGTACAACTAAACAAGATGAAAACCAAATAACACTTTTGAGAATAGAATCCTGAGAAAAATTTATGGACAGGTAAGAGACTCAACACACCATGGAAGATAAGAAGTAACAAAGAACTCTACAGATTGTTTAACTCTCCGATTATAGCAGCCATTATGAAAATAAACAACAGACTGAGGTGGCTCGGGCTTTTAGACAGAATGGAGGAAGATATGCAAACAAAGATGGCCCATACAGAAGTGATGAAAAGGGATGGACCAAGAGGTAGACCCGGACAACGATGGCGAGACAACCTAGAAGAAGATATACGCGCTTTTGGAATTGACAATTAGAAAGAAATGATCAAGAACAGAGAGGAATGGAGATGTGTCCTATCTGCGGGTAGTGAACCTCAATGGCTCGGAAAGCTGCTCAAACAAGAAGATATACAACTCATAATAAAATGGAAGAAAAAGGATGCTACTTATCTCTTGACTTTGTGCCACTTTATTACATTTCTCTCATATTCTAATGCATTAACATAACATCCGTCATTCGCCTCACATCTAAAACTCATACAGCAACGATAGCAAAATCTCCACCCGACTCGGTCAAGCACCCTATTCTCTATTCTCGTCTCTCTTTCAGCTTGTCTGAAAAGTCTTATCTCCACATTCATCTAAATCTCTTTCCCAAAGTGGAGTCGCCTCTAGTGCATTTCTTTGATTGCTCTGATAACTTTCAAGATAGATATTCCCACAACAACGAACTGTTTCTGCCTTTATAGTAATGCGTGGGTGATGTGGGACGTGGTACATTTACCAGGGATATTACGGTAAGCTCTAGTGGTTAGTCGAAGGTCGAATATAGAAACTAGTGAGCAAAATGCTCCAGATTTAAATTCGACTACCCACTAGTGTTAATGAATGCTGATCAAATCAAGCAGTTAATGTCAGTTACGCCTTGTGGGCATCATGCGTCAGTGCGACAAGTTCTCTCCACTTATCTCGTTCTGTAGACAACTTTTATGCAACAAATGTTATTATGTATTTCATTATAAATGGAATAGCTTCTCAGTGTAGCAGTTTTTAAAGGAATTAAAATGGCGATTTTTTTACAGCGTATCAGTGAGTAATTCGACCGTTGTGCTTGATTGTTTTATAATTGTTTTATAATGTATAACGTGATTTATATTTAATATAATGTACTAGAACATGAGATACATATAACATAATGTAGTAGGATTTGATTTATGTTAAATGTTATTTGGCAGGATTTGATTTATATTTAATTTATTGTCGTAGGATTTGATTTATATTTAAATTAGTGTCGTAGAATTTGACTGATATTTAATATAATGTAGTACATTTTGATTCATATTTAAAATAGTGTAAGAGAACTTGATTTTATATTTAGTGCGTTATAAAAGAAACTGAGTTACATTTAACACATTATAGAATAACTTGAATTATATTTACTATCATGTAATAACACTTGAGGAAAGTATAATGTATAATGAAGTGAAAGGATCACCATGTATCATATAATGTAGTAGATTATGAAATATACTCAGTATAATCTAGTAGATTTGTGGGTTATATATATATGTATTTTTTAGTTTTCTAGATAAGAGTCGAACTAATTTATTAGCATTTTCTATGCTCTGTAGGTCACTATGAGTGCAGAGCAACACTCTCATGATTAGGACAGATCACGGACTAGTAAATCTCTCATAATTGGGACAGATCACGGACTAGTAAATCTCTCATAATTGGGACAGATCACGGACTAGTAAATCTCTCATAATTGGGACAGATCACAGACTAGTAAATCTCTCATAATTGGGACAGATCACGGACTAGTAAATCTCTCATGATTAGGACAGATCACGGACTAGCAAATCTCTCATGTTTCAACAGATCACGGGTTCACTAGAATGAACCATTTCTCCTACAGTGACGATAACGACGATAACGACAACATATATGCGGGCAGTGACAACTTTTTCGATGAAAACTCTTCTGCTGAAAAGTCCACCGTCATGGCGATAATCGTTCGACAGCACAATTCCGATTCTCATGTAAAATCACAAATAATCGATTCTTTAATACCAACTTTAATGTCTCCTCTTGGGAATGAAACCTATGAGTTGGAAACTTCACAAGACCGAAAACCGTACTCGATTTCAGAAAATATTTCATTTAATACAAGTATAGCGAACCTGCATAAAGAATCACACGTTCCTGTTACCGGTTCATCGTCAGATGTAAGTAACCATATAAATGATAGCATTTATGAAACAGCTCGTAGTTACGATGTTGACAGTGCTACAGATCCAAATACTGAAGATGACATATGGCATGAGATGACAGATTCAAGTACTATAAATAACACATGGTCTGACGTAACGGACTTCCAGCGCGGAGTACATACACACGTCTACAGAAATCACTGTGCAGATGATCTCTTCTTGGGTACCGGGCAGAGCATCACAGCTCCAATCTTCACCGCGGACAACAGGAGCAGCATTGGCGTCACCAACCACAGCTTGGGCGGCTTCTCCAACGATACAGACGACAGTGACGGCTACAGCTTTGAGGAGTACTCCTACGACTACAGCAGCGCCGATCCCGACGTGCCCCTGGGCGAGATAATCCCCGTGTCCCTGGTGTACGGCTCCACCTTGGTCATCGGGGTTGTGGGCAACCTTCTGGTCATTGTGGCTGTGGCAAGGGACAGGCGACTCAGGTCCATCACCAACATATTCTTGACCAGCCTGGCCTGTGCTGACTTGGCCCTTCTCTGCTTTTGCGTTCCTGTTAAGGTAAGTGTTTACACACATTTGTTATTTTAATTCTTTGGGTGGATCATGTTATACGTGTCTATGAGTGCCCCCCTTTGGTGGGCCGTTTTGTTTCTCCTAACGTCAAGGTTGGCGAAACAGCTGACCAAGACCCTGTCCCGCCTCTCCCTTGGTGCCCGGGGTAATAGGGCGTAGCATGCTTGACGGGGCAGAAACCACACATACACCTCACGGTGGAGGAGTTTGCTCCTCGAGTTTCAGCTCTGTTCAAGAACTGGCAAAACCTGCTCCCAGAGCTGACACGATGCTGTGCCTCATCATCTCCACTGCATCGGCTGTAAAGAACACCAGCTCGTAGTTCCAGGGAGATACAAGGCAAGACAAACAAAACATTAGGTCCCGTGATGGTGGTGGTGGTGGTGTTGGGGGGTTGGGGTAAGAATCTGTAATTTGGCCTAGTCATCCAGGAGCCGATGGTTGATGGCAGGTACATGTTGACGCACCTGTAGAGTAATGAAAGCAGGAAGTATATGTGAGGAGTATATGTTGACGTTGATATGAGGGTATGAGAAAGCACATACAGTAATTTGTCGCATGTGTCCATTGAAAAAAAACATGCTAACATAAGGTGTCCTATATGCAAACGAGAGGTAAAAAAAAAGTGGAGCGTATTCGTATGTGATAAAAATACCAGAGTATGTGTCCTCGTGAGAGAGACAAAGACACAGAGAGGTGAGAGAGAGAAAGAGGGGGAGAGAGAAAGAGGGACAGAGGGGAAGAGAGAGAAAGGGGGAGAAAGGGGGAGAAAGAAAGAGAGAGAGGGGGGGGGAGAAAAAGAAGAGAGAGAGGGAGATAAATAGAGAGAGGGCAGAGAGAAAGAAAGGGGAGAGGGGGAAAAGAGTGGGAAAGAGAGGGGGTGAGAGAAAGGAAGAGAGACAGAAAGACACAGAGGGAGAGAGATATAAAGAGAAAGACGGAGGGTGAGAGAGAAATAGAGTGAATGACAGAAAGAGATAGAAAGACGGGGAAAGAGAAAGAAAAAGACAGAGGAAGTGAGAGTGAAAGGCAAAGAAAGAAAAAGAAAGAAAGAAAGAAGGAAAGTTTTCCATTTAGCGGCAATAATTTCAGAAAATTGAATTTTCGTAGCAAAAAAAAAAAAAGAAAAAGAAGAAAAAAACACGCATCAAATGTCAAGTCTTTAAATAGCGCGCTAAGTGCTTGCGGAAAGTCCAGTCTGATCTGAGATAAAAGATTCAAACTTCAAACCTTCTCTATATTCTTGAAGCTGAAACGAATGTGTGTCCTAATCAACATCACGAGCCTGCAAGTCTAAATACGATCTGCTCGCCTTTGGCTTCACCTACACAACGTGGTTAGATGTGTATCTTTCTGTCAATAGTTTCATGCTGTTTAATCTCATTTTGTTAATTCATGTTTTCCTGTCACTTTGATATTGTTGTTTGCTGATACGCCCTACAACTCCCGCCCCCCTCTGCCCCTCCACACCCCACACACACACACACCCTAACCCCTTTTCTATCAATGTGACCACGTGTTCCTCACAATAATCTCTGTTTGTTGTGGTTTCAAAGGGACTGTGATCAGCAGGGTGTTCCATAAGTAACTGTGCACTATCCCAGTATCGATTCCCGTATCGTAGCGATATCTTAATGTGTCTGCGGTATTTAGCCACATCTACATGCCGCAGTCACTAAGATATCACTATGATATCGGAACCGATACTGGGTTTGTGCACAGTTATTTATGGAACATTCCATCTATCTATCTATCTATCTATCTATCTATCTATCTATCTATCTATCTATCTATCTCTATCTATCTATCTATCTATCTATCTATCTATCTATCTATCTATCTGTCTGTCTGTCTGTCTGTCTGTCTGTCTGTCTGTCTGTCTGTCCACTTTATCTCAAAAAATCGTCTTGTGATCTTTTTGCTGATGACTGCATAGTTTACACTAGTGACAATGACTGTATTAATCTTGAGGTAGCTCTTCAATTTGAAGTCAACAGCCTAATTAACTGGAGCAATAACAACAGAATGCTCATAAACACCATTAAAAAATCCATGCTCATTACAACAAGACAGAAACTGACAAACTCACCAACAACAATACTACAGCTCCATGCTGGAACTTCACAGACAGAGAATGTTAGTGAACATAAAACTCTAGGTCTCACGATTAACCACCATATCAGCTGGAATCATCATGTAGACAATCTAACCAAACTCACTGCACAAAAAATTTACCAGTTTGCCAAAATTAAACACTTTCTTGACATAGACACTAGGAAAATATACTACATATCACGAATACAAACACATTTGGACTACTGTTCCACAGTCTGGGATGGTTGCTCTATATCAAACATGAAAAGACTTTACTCATTCTAAAAACAAGCAGTAACGGTTATAGACAACCAACATGTAGCACATATTGCAAATAAGGGCAAACATCTTGACATTCTAGCCCTCAAGAAGAGATTTCTATTCAACAAGGCCAAGTTAATTCATAAAATTCTATCACACAATGCTTCACTCTATTTATGGTCATTATTCAAATTTAACCCAAAACACAGTCAACGCTTAAGCAATGGTATTCTCCCAAAACCAAGACTTGACATGTTCAAGAAAAGCTTCTCTTACTCAGCTGCCCACTTTTGGAATACCTTACCAACTCATGTAAAACTTATAAGTAATATTCATTTTTTATAACTTCAAACTGTGTCAGTATCTATTTGAGATGACTATGTGACTCCCTAATATGTATATGTGTTTATGTATACTTTATATACACGTATGAATAGGTGTAGGTATGTATATGTGTGTATCTGTTTGTTGGTTTCAAAGGGACTTTGTGATCAACAGGGTGTTCCATAAGTAACTGTGCACTATCCCAGTATCGATTCCCGTATCGTAGCGATATCTTAATGTGTCTGCGGTCATGTGTGTATGTGTATACATGTATATCGGTATGTATGTTTGTATGAACATATATGTAGATGTGTGTGCACGTGTCCTTAATATGTACATACATACATGCGTGTGCACATATCTATGTGTATACATGTGAATGTATGTATGTATATGTACATGTGTGGATGTGTTTGTTTATATGTGGTATATGTGTGTGAATAAATCCATCGGTATGTATTTGCTTTAAGAACAGTATAGCCATATGTACTATAAAAGTCTAAATTAATTTAATCTAAAATATCACTTGATTGTTGTATCTGTTATACTGCTGTTCCAAAAATGTGAGTTTAAAATGAATGTGAGAATGTAATAAAGTTTATTCCATGCAGTTGCATAAAGCAGAATGTGGAGTGTATAGAAAAAAGTGTTTATTCATTATTTACTTATTCATTTATGTTTTTCATGCATATTATGTTCAACAACAAACACTGAACATCTGTGACTGAATGAAAGTTGTATGACGACGGGCAGAATAGTAGACGAGCCTGCGTCCCCAATTCTTAACTCTTCGAAAATAAAGTCTGTTCGTTCGTTCGTTTTACCTACCTAAACTATCTACCTACCTACACGTCTGTCTGTCTGTCTGTCTGTCTGCCTGTAGATTTTAGATATCTAACGGTAAAGCAGTATGAGCCTGATATACAAACGTGAAAGGAAGTACGTAAACATTATGGTGACACCGGCAGAGAGAGACACCTGGACTGTATAAGGTCAAGTGGCCATAGAAACAAAGAGAGGAACAAAGTGTAGAAGGTAATAAAAGTTTTATCTCTGAATGTCTGGATAAGAGCGGAAGGTAAAAGTTTTGTCGCTGAATGTCTGGATAAGAGTTGAAGGTAAAAGTTTTATCCCTGAATGTGTGGATAAGAGTTGAAGGTAAAAGTTTTGTCGCTGAATGTCTGGATAAGAGTTGAAGGTAAAAGTTTTATCCCTGAATGTGTGGATAAGAGTTGAAGGTAAAAGTTTTATCCCTGAATGTGTGGATAAGAGTTGAAGGTAAAAGTTTTGTCGCTGAATGTCTGGATAAGAGTTGAAGGTAAAAGTTTTGTCGCTGAATGTCTGGATAGGAGTTGAAGGTAAAAGTTTTATCTCTGAATGTGTGGATAAGAGTTGAAGGTAAAAGTTTTATCTCTGAATGTCTGGAAAAGAACGGAAGGTAAAAGTTTTGTCTCTGATTTTCTGGATAAGACTGAAATGTTAAAAAAAAAAATTGTTACTTCATTTTTTTGTTCAAGCTTGTGTAGGATTGGTTGATTGGTGTTGCAAGTAAGAGTAAGTCCTAGGTGAGTCAGTCAGTCAGTCAGTCAGCCAGTCAGTCAGTCATTTTCACGTCCCTTGTGGAACTTTGCCTCCCTAACAGCACTCCTATAGGCTTCTCGGTTGTGAGCAAGATCCCCTGCTGCTGATGCATCCATTTGCAGATCATCAACGATGTCTTGCAGCCATCTTCGCCTTGGTCTTCCTCTCTTTCTTTTTCCCATTATGTATCCTTCCAATACGGTCTTCTCTAGATTATTATGATGTTTAATGTGTCAATAATATTTCAGTTTTCTTTACTAGCCAGCCTTCTTCAATATTAAGTTATTTAGTATGGATATTTTTGTTCTTTTCTGTGTCCATGATATTTGAAGAACTCTTCTGTAGCATTTACATTCAAAGGCATTTATGTGTTTCTCAACTGTTTTGTTAAGTGTCCACGTCTCACAGGCATACGTTGTGATGGGAAAGATGCATGCCCTTAAAAATCTTATTTTTGTTGTTCTGTCTGTTCCTCTCCACGGATTCTTTAGTTGTTTTACTTTCTGAAGAGCACGAACAAAGTGTACTAACGAACTGCGCTAACTCGCACCTCCGCACCAGCCAGACGGCTGCTCGTCCTACCGGAGTCCGTGGTTCGAATCCCAAGTAATTCTCTTGTGATTTTTCTTTCCCTTACGTCTCACTAAGATCTTTCCGAGGTCTAATCCTACAAAACTGTGTTCTCTTACTTTACCGATGGAAAAATACGGGCCTAACACTGTATTCCCCAATATGCCTTAATGGCATGGAAACGGGAATTTTACTTTACCTTTACCTTATTGTAAGTGCTGAGTAAATGTGTGTCAGCGGAGGTGAAAGATCCGTGGCTGTATATGAAAAGTCCCATAAAAGAAAACGGGTATTAGACTTGCAGCAGAAATATGGTTTATTAGAAGAATGTTGCGAATACCCTGGACAGCAAAAATAACTCATGAAGAATGTACGAGAAGAGGTGGAGAGACAAAAAACCTTGTCAGAAAGATAAGAGAGAGACAATGTACTTTCATAGGACATGCAATGAGAAGAGGGGGCATTGAAAATATTATAACAACAGGAAAAATAGAAGGAAGAAGATCAAGAGGAAGACCTAGAGAAATGATACTGGACAGTCTGACGGGATGGTGTGAGAGGAGATCACCAACTGAACTGATGGCCTGCATGAAGGATCGGGTACTCTGGAGAAGCATAATAGCCAACGCCAGTCGGCACGGCACCTGATGATGATGATGATTAGACTTGCTGCATGGAATGTCTCTACGAGCAGGCCAAGTCTGAGGGCAAGGTTTCACTTCTTTGATATCATATGTTAAGATTCTACCTCGGCGTGAGGGCGTAGAGATAAGAGTATTTTTGTTGATTTTTGTCCCTCCGTCTTGTTCCAGGCAGTGACAAGTGAATGATGTGTTATATACACAAGGATTTGGCCGCACTTGACGCTGGTGCGTAGGCACGATAACGTTTATGTTTATGGCTGATACGAGAGATCAAGAACGAAGGACGAGAGAAAAGGGCGCTCTACTGTGAGGGCTGTGTAAAGGAGCTGGGTGTAAAGGAAAGTTTCAATAAATCAAAATGTCAAGAAGTTAGAGTTTCACGAAGCCAGATTGTCGAGAAGTTAGAATTTCAAGTAGTTATAAATTCTAGAAGTCAAGTGTCGAGAAGTTAGAATTTCAAGAATTTGGAGTTTCAACAAATCAAAGTGTCAAGAAGTTAGGATTTCAGGAAGTTAGAAATTCATGAAGTCAAGTGTCACGAAGTTAGAATTTCAAGAAGTTACTATTTCAATAAGTCTGAGTTTCAAGAAGTATTTCCAGTGGGTGATGAAGAATATGTGAACACAGGTTGAAAGTAAAATGAGAGAGAAATGGCTTGTGGAAGGCACCGATAGAAAATACTAGAATTAAGAAACAACAAGCTCCAGACTGTGAGTTCTGCAACCTCTCCTTTCTTATACAAGATAGTACATATTTTACATGTACTCATTACATTATGGATTCTCAGCCAGAGGGCAGGTGACATCCCCCTGAAAGAATTTCAAATCTAAGAGGAGGAATGGAATTCCTGGAGTTTTGGGGAATGTATAATTGTGAAAATCCCTGTGGATGATGATATAATATGTATCCCAAACGTCGGATACAACGTACGCGCTCCCGGTCTTCAGTTATAACGTTCTCTCTCTCAGTCTTCAGGTTATAACGTCCGCTCTCTCAGTCTTCAGGTTATAACGTCCACTCTCTCAGTCTTCAGGTTACAACGTCCACTCTCTCCGCCTTCAAGTTGCAACGTCCACTCTCTCAGTCTTCAGGTTATAAGGTCCACTCTCTCAGTCTTCAGGTTATAACGTCCGCTCTCTCAGTCTTCAGTTATAACGTCCGCTCTCTCAGTCTTCAGGTTATAACGTCCGCTCTCTCAGTCTTCAGTTATAACGTCCACTCTCTCAGTCTTCAGGTTATAACGTCCACTCTCTCAGTCTTCAGGTTATAACGTCCGCTCTCTCAGTCTTCAGGTTATAACGTCCACTCTCTCAGTCTTCAGGTTATAACGTCCACTCTCTCAGTCTTCAGGTTATAACGTCCGCTCTCTCAGTCTTCAGGTTACAACGTCCTCTCTCTGTCTTCGATTACAACTGCCACACCTAAATCTGTTGCATCTTCGGGAGGACTCCGGCCAGCCTGGGTTGAAGATCGAGGATCTGGACCTGAGATACTGAGAACCCTTGCATTTAATGCAGCATTTCACAGGAGAAGAACGGGAAGAAATAGAGAGAACAAAAGCACTTGGATGGAAAATAACCACGCGAGTACCTTGATAAGAGAGAAACTTGAAGCTCTCGGCCCTGGTTTTTAGCCTCAGGAGAAGTTAAATTATGACATCTCGAAGGAGATGGGAAGGGAGGAGATATCATCGAACCAAAGGTCAAGGACAATCCAGAACAGACAAGACTTTCAGAAATGTGCGAAATTTTGTTAAAAAGCATCTGAAAAAAAACAGCTTAATGAGCGGAATTAAGAGAGGAAAACTTTGGAGTTTTAACTTAATTAACAAAAATCTGACCAAAAAAAATTAGTAGGGATTTGTATATAAATAAAAACAAAGTGCAACAGAAATACACTGCGTTCTTTGATATCGCAATGTTCTTGGTAGGAATTTGTAAATGAGCTTAAAAGAACAGCAATGATGTTCTATAACACCACGATGTCCTTAATACGAACTTGGCGGGAAGAAAACGCCATCTTTGGCAATCAGCGACCCACAGCTGACATGCTAGCGGCAGGGTTAGCAAAGCATACGTGGTTAAGACCCTGTCTCACGTCTCCGTTCATACCCCCTCCCCCAGCCAGGATAAAAGGGCGGGGGTTCGTCATATTCGCTTTAAGCGGGGGGTGACTCTGATGAAGAAGTATTGCCTGACATGACTCGCTTCTAAGTCGACACGATGGTCCATCGCACAGTTCCGGTGAGAAGAAGAAGAAGAAGAAGAATTTCTAAATGAGCACAAAGGAAAACGGTAATATTGTCGTTTTATATCACATTGTCTTTAATAAGAATTTGCATCTAAACAACAAAAAAAAGAACAACACATATATAATATACAAGCACAATTCCTCTTAGGAGAAGGTTTTTGAAGCAGGCATACATAAACTGTTGCAGGTTTTGCCAAACATCATCTTATTTGAGTAGACTCTGTCACGACTGACTCTACCAACGCTGGATTTGCATAGTAACACGCAGTAACAGCAAGCAATATTTGTGTTACAAGTTTCTGTTTCCTGCCACTTGCATCTTTCAAATCTCAAGTTTGGCCCTCATTTACTCCTCAAATGATACCGCGTCTTTGCCGACGGTCTCTCCACAGTAGTCAGTATTCCCATACCTCATGGCTCTTGGAAAAAATCTCACATTGATGATTTACAGATATCTTTATATCTCACTTTAGCCCCCATTGTTTTGCATCCTTCCGAACATAACTTCGTCACGTAAATAAACTTCATCTTTTTATATCACAATGTTCTCAAGCAGCGACTGCCCTAGCATTCATAACTTACATACAGCTATTTCATAGTATCACAAACACCGAATGAAAAGACACCCAAAATCATCATTCATGAATATGAGGAATCAGATTATGGAAAACTACAAACTCGTATGATCAAACGAGATGGAATTATTCCCGTCGCGACGTGGACTCCAGCAACCAGTAACATGACGTTTCTACATCAGCAGTTCTGATTGGCACTTCACGTCACGTGGGGGTACTGGCTTGCAGCCAATAGTTCACAAGTGTCAAATTGTTCTGTAACCTCAATCTTTAGTCGGCATTGTATTTCTCAGTAAATGAAAGTATTACTTGCTGAAAAGGAAAACAAAAATAACGACTGAAATGGAAAATAGATCTTTCTGTTCCAGATTAAGGAACATATTTCGTACAGCAAATGATTTAAAAAGGAAACATAATCACAAGATGATGTACAGATTCAGCAAGAGGTCGTACTCTGTCATATCACTGAGATATGTACAGATTCAGCAAGAGGTCGTACTCTGTCACATCACTGAGATATGTACAGATTTAGCAAGAGGTCGTACTCTGTCATATCACTGAGATATGTACAGATTTAGCAAGAGGTCGTACTCTGTCATATCACTGAGGTACCCAAAGGGTGTAGTATCTGGACAATAATTACCTTCACCTTTCAGCACATTAGAGAATGAAATCTTCTTCTTCTTTGAGCCGGTGCTGAGTTCAGCAGCTTTCTGAGCCACTGAGGCTGATAGTTGCAGACAAGACAGTCTCCATTCCTCTCTGTTCTTGATCTTTTCTTGCCAATTATCAATTCCAAAAGGGTGTATATTTTCCTTTAGTTTGTCTCATCGTCGTTGTCTAGGTCTGCCTCTTGGTCTGTTCCCTTTCATCACTTCTGTACAGGCTGTTTTTGTTTGTCTATCCTCTTCTATTCTTTCTAAATGCCTTAGACACTTCAGTCTGTTGTTTTTAATAATGGCTGTTTATAAGCGGAGAGTTAATATGTAGATTTCTTTCTTGCTTCTTCTCTTCCGTTATTGTGTTTTAGGGTCTCTTACAGGTCCATAAATTCTTCCCAGAATTCTGTTCCCAAATGTTTGTATCTGGTTTTCAGCTTGTTTAATTGTACTCCATGTTTCTGACCCATATAGTATAACTGGTCTAATCTGTGTCTTATATTTGCTTAGTTCGGTGATGTGGGATAGAATCTTTGATTGTGAGAATTGTCTAACGGCAAAACATGTCTTGTTTCCAGCTTGTGTTCTAGCTTTTATCTCATCTCTTATAATGTTGGAGCTACTGGATATTGTTCATAATCTCTCTCTCTCTCTCTCTCTCTCTCTCTCTCTGAACTTTAAGTGCCCAGGGCACATGGGGCTTCCGCAAGGGTTTTCCACAAATGCCTGTCCTTCGTCTTTTTTTCTGCTCTTGCCCAGGTGAGCCCTCTATTGCTCAACATCCTTTCTGTTGTTCTTCTCCATGTCTCTTTTGGTCTACCCTTACTTCTGTTCCCCTGTGGTGTCCATCTTAGTGCTATTTTTGGTAGTGAGTTGTCAGTCATTCGGAGCACATGTCCCAACCATCACCAGCGTCTTTCCTCAATAATTGTTGTCAATGGCTTCATCTGCATTTCTGCCAATAAGATGTTATTTCTTATGGTATTGTTCATAACAAAGACGTGTAATTCATTCATTCATTCATTCATTTGCATGTCCCTTGTGGAACTTTGCCTTCCTAACAGCTCTCCTGTAAGCCTCTCGTTTGTGAGCAAGATGGCCTGCTGCTGATGCAGACGTGTAATGGTGCACACAAATGCCGAGAGTGCCGGTGTGGCACACTGGCAGACTGACATCTGCATGCGTTACTATCTCCACTTTGTTAACACTGATATGCTTTATGTAACTTCAGTAACCCAGGATCAGTAAAGCACTAGATTCATACACAAACTTGAGCCATAATCAACATTTCAACTTCTATCAACTCCACAGTTGCGACATAGCATAGATCAATCATCACATAATTCCAGCAGTTACAAGAGAACAGGTCTATTGGTGAAACCCAATTTGTTGGTGCATGTTGCCAATGGAAGTGGAATGGAAAGGCTGTTGAAAATCACAACATGAAATAAGTGTCCGGGCAACTGACATCACCATGGGATGATCTTTCTCACTGCAAACCTAAATGTTAAAGACCTTTCTAATTTCTTACAACAGAAAACACAACATACTTTCTCAATCTGAATTCACCACTTGGTCCAGAGGGACAATCTACCCTCAACTCTGCATAAAAACTAGAAAAACTGGCCGAAAAAGAACAAATTAACCAACTCTAACCATTTCCCTACAAAGAGACAGACTACAACCTAAACTCCACATTTTCAACAACTCAACTAAAAAGTACTAACTCTGAAAGAGGAACTTGTTTGATCCTACATTTTCAGACCACCTTCCTTGCTGATCTCAACCGTTCTTTTTTTTCTTTACATCTGCCCTTTTTCTGTATGTCTCTTCCAATTAGTTCACAGTGTGTACCAATACGTGCGAACTTTACATCACTGATTCGCTTGCTGCGTAAGACTATTAGTTTCCAAATTTAGCTCTCTACAGGGAAGACTACTCTTTATTCCCTTGTCAAAGTCATTTACCTATACTATTCTGTTACATTAAGTATTTATATAAATTTGTTGTTTTAATCTTTACACTTTCTATTTGGATATAATCTTCATGTTTATCTTTTGATCTTGCTATTCTCGTGTATTAAGTTTTCTCCTGGTTCGTCTTTAGTCCCACTTTTTCTGCTTGTTCTTTCAGATGCTTCAAGACTTCAGCGGGATCTTGTCAAGTTTCTCCTACTATATCTATATCGTCTGCAAATCTTAATATTTTCACTCTTGTCACTAGTGAGGTTTTTTTTTTGTTGTTTTTGTCTATTGTTCTTATAACTTTTATGATTAACTAAATGATATATGGTAAAAGTAAAAGTGTCTGTGTATAGTCAATACGGCACCGGTAATACGAGAAATGTAAGAAAAAAAGAAAGAAAGAATTTTTTTTTCTAAATACAAGTTTTTATAGAAATTCTTCTACTTTATGTTTTCATACCTAGATACTAAAGTAGCAGGAGTTGTGTTTGCCACTTTTTAGTGAAGTAATTTTTTGTTAGATTTCATTATTTTTTTCAAATCTTGTAACAGGGTCAGGGTCACGTGTCAGTGCTGGTTTACTGCCGCACTCAAAAACAGGTTAGAAACACCAGGGCTGGGTCAGTCAAGACTAAAGTGAAGTTAAAACATAACAGAACAAGTCCAGTGCTACGTTTTAATGATGGGAGCATATTTTTTTTTAATAAAATCGACTGCTACACCTATCTTAATACACAACAACTGCTATCCCTATCTTAATATACAATAACTGCTACACCTATCTTAATACACAACAACTGCTATCCCTATCTTAATATACAATAACTGCTAAACCTATCTTAATAAACAACAACTGCTGTCCCTGTCTTAATATATACAACAAATGCTATCCCTATCTTAATATACAATAACTGCTACACCTATCTTAATAAACAACAACTGCTGTCCCTGTCTTAATATATACAACAAATGCTATCCCTATCTTAATATACAACAAATGCTATCCCTATCTTAATATACAATAACTGCTACACCTATCTTAATAAACAACAACTGCTGTCCCTGTCTTAATATATACAACAAATGCTATCCCTATCTTAATATACAACAAATGCTATCCCTATCTTAATATACAATAACTGCTACACCTATCTTAATAAACAACAACTGCTGTGCCTGTCTTAATATATACAACAACTGCTATCCCTATCTTAATATGCAACAACTACTATCCCTATCTTCGGCTACAACGGCCACATCCCAGTCTTTGACTACAGCGTCCGCTATCCCCGTCTTTGAGCCTCACCGGCTGCCATCCTAATCTTCGACTCTCAACGGCTGTCATCCTAATCTTCGACTCTCAACGGCTGTCATCCTAATCTTCGACCCTCAGTGGCTGTCATCCTAATCTTCGACCCTCAGTGGCTGTCATCCTAATCTTCGACCCTCAGTGGCTGCCATCCTAATCTTCGACCCTCAGCGGCTGCCATCCTAATGCTCTACTCTTGAAGCCAGAACAAATAGATGGCCTCTTATAAATTACCAGTAGGAGCACCAGCTAATTACACTAACTGAAAGTTGTAGAGAAACCTCCATCTCTCTCCCAAGACACTTAGCGCAATCAATGAAAATGAAAAGAGGAGAGTGCAGAATAATTGCACCCAGAAAGTTTGTCCATTTAGCTACTCTTACGTCATGAGCAGTCAAGTAGAATCTTATTTCACCTCCGCCGAAGCTTTCAGTTCTGTCGGTGGCGAGAGAATCTCGTTGATAAGGCGGACCAGACTCTTCAATGACAGTAAAAGCTCCATTAGTGGAAGGCTGACCTTGGCTTGTGACAAGCGATATGAGGGTCGGATGAAAGAGGAGGAAGTTACCGTGTGAAAGAGACTTGACAATAGCGTTCACTTGTTAGGTGATATTGTGTACGCTATATGTATGTACTTCACTCGTTCAGATCTGTCCAGACATCCAACAAGTTTATTCTTATACTGGATGTTGTGCAGAGGTTATTAAACCAAGGAGTGGATATCTTTAGTATATTGGAAAATAAACGACGGAAAAAAAAGGGGGGGGGGGGTATGATACTTAAACTTTGATGAATGTTTTAAATCCCAGCAGCTGCCAGATATTTTTTTCTGGTACACACCAAAAAGACCCCGGGGTGCACCCAGCCTCAAAAAGTGGGTACCAGAAAAATCTGGGAAGGTAAATGCGGCCAGGCGTGATACCGACCACATCAGACTTTCATGTGCCGAGGGTCTTGGAAGTGTGGGCCTGACTCTGTATCCCCAAAATACTTTAACAGAACGGAAATGGGGACTTTGCCTTTTCCAAAGTGCAGCCAACGCTTGAACAACATATGTCTTCCAAAACCTAGACTTGATCTTTACAAGAAAAGCTTTAGTTATTCTGCTGCTCATCTTTGGAATACCCTCCCATCCTATATAAAAAATATAAATTATACTCCGTCCTACAACTACAAGCTTTCCCAATATCTATTTGATGTCGACAACATGCCTCCATGAATTATAAAACTTAAAAGTTATCTTAAACTGCTCTTACAGACACCGAATACAATTAATTGTTTTCTGAATAGTCCCGAAAATTTTGTTTAGTAGATAGTCATTTATAATGTATGTAGTTACTTCTGTACTGAGTGAATGTTTAAGAGCGGAACGTAAATGTTATATTTTATTTTATGTCTCTTAGCTTCAATGTTAATTATGTTTGTTACATGAACAGTATATTTGTAGAATGTCTGGAATAGAGTGAAAGATGTATGATAAAGGGCAGAATGTCAGACGGGCCTGCGTGCCCAATTCTTAACCCTTTTGAAATAAAGATCAGTCAATCAATCAATTACCTTATATTTAAACTATTTATAGGTCATAATTTTCTTTCAACAGTTCTGTTCCTAACCGTCTTTAAGTAGAGTGAAAGGAGGCGAAGCCGCTGTCCTTTCTGGCAATCAGCGACCCATAGCTGACATGCTGGCGCCAAGCTTGGGGAACTATAGTTGACCAAGACCCTGTCCCAGGCCTCCCACAGCATCGGCTGCAAAGAATACCCGCTTTCAGTTCCAGAGAGATAGAAGACAAGACGAGACAAGTAAAAACAAGGCTTTTGAAGTCAATTAGAACTGATGATGATGATGATGATGATGATGATGATGATGATGATGATGATGATGGGTAAAGACGCTTGTCCGACGAGGTAATAAGCGACCCACATCAGATATGCTAGCGGCAGGGTTAGCGAACCATAGCTGGCCAAGACCCTGTCCCACCTCTCCGTTGTACCCCCAGTAACAGGCCTAGCCTGGTTAACGGGCCAGGGATCGCCATGGTCCCCATGGTGGTGGAGTCTGCTAAAGAAGCATTGCACACCCCCTGTTTTTTAGTTGTACTCCGGGACTGAAAAAATAGCGGCCATAGCCCGCTCCCACGCTGATACGATGTTGTGCCTCAACACTTTCACAGCATCGGCTGCAGAGAACACCAGCTCGCAGTTACAGGGAGTTCGTATAAGTATAAAGTACATGATGATGATGATGATTATGATGATATTTTGGCGAAGGTGTATGTTGCCGCTTATAGAAATGTACTGTGGGGTTCTGCAATGGTTAAAAAGTTTAAGAACCCCTGGATTACAGTTTTCTTCGGCAAAACTTTGCACGCGCTTACTTCCCCTGTATGTCGCGATATAGTGGAAAACAAGATTCTTCATGATTAACCTTTCACGCGACCTTTTCTCTGATGAGAAGATGGTTTGCTTCTCTTGCCAAAGTCCAGGGTTGGATTCTCAGTAGCCTCATACGAACTTTCTTATTTTCGTATTTCCCTGTACTTCCACCATAGTCTTCGGACACTCTCCTATCTGCGCTATTCTCACATGCCACTTAAAGTTGCGCGTTAATTTTGTGGCAAGTCCAAATTAACAGGAATTTTTCATAAGAATAAACAACATGGCGTTCGTACAACAACGTAGCAGAGCACGGTGCTATGTGGTTAGCTCCTAACAAACTAGTACGCAAAACACTTTAGATGGGAGAGACAAGAGAAATGACAAGACAAAGATTTGAACCACAGACTCCGGTAAAACGAGCTGCCCTCATCAGCATGGCCATCTTATACTGTAATCTCGAAAGGCCCTACCGTTTAATCAGGCCCTGTGAGAGAGGGGCCCGGCCGGTGTATCGCTCTGGCACCTGGAGAGTTTTTCCTGTTTTATGTGTAGGTCAGGAGGGCTCACGGGAGGGGGGGGGGTAAATAATGAACGAAATGAAAACGCCCTTGGAGGAATTTTATACCGACTTATAAAATCTCACCCGGGGGCCTTACATACAACACTTTGCTCTATAACTTAGTTTGACTATCGGGGGCCCTACATACAACACTTTGCTCTATAACTTAGTTTGACTATCGGGGGTCCTACATACAACACTTTGCTCTATAACTTAGTTTGACTATCGGGGGTCCTACATACAACACTTTGCTCTATAACTTAGTTTGACTATCGGGGGCCCTACATACAATACTTTGCTCTACAACTTAATATGACTCTCGGGGGGCCTACATAAAACACTTTGCTCTTTAACTTAATTTGACATTCGAGGGCCCTGCATACATTACTTTACTCTACAACTTAATTTGAGAGGTTTTGGTGATCATACTGCTCCATTTTGTGCTCCCCTTGCTACCTCCAAGCAAATGCTTCCTTCATTTTTCACCTTCTCCCTGTCTTCTCTTCTTCATCCACAAGCCTCTTTTTCCTTGATTTTCTAATGACCGATATATTCTCTCTCACTTTTTGTCTTCTAGACAAGTGTCGTAACACCTTTTAAATTGCTTTTCTCCTGTTCAGTTTTAACTATCTTTCTAAATCCAGCAAGTTCTATCGGATCTTTTTTTTTTCTTTAAATTGGTAGCAGCTTTCTCCAAAACCACGTCTCTGTTGCTTCGAAATTAAGCCTTAAGATTGTAGACCATAATTTCCATTTCTCGTTTATAATGGATGTTTCAGTTCTCAGACAAAGCGTCCAATATCCTCACAGCGTTGAACTCGTGAAACTCAGGGGAGATAAACCTCTCAATCTCTTAATACAAACTGCTGAATGCTGTCAGCCAATACACTTCGCCTTCGTTCATCTATCTGTGGCCATCTGACGGGATAATTATTTCCCATATTCTCAGTGTCATCTGAATTAATGTGGGGAACAAATGATAACATAATGTAAGGTCTCTGTGAGCGCGATCATCCAGTAGATTTCCAGTCAGTACCGGAAACCTCACTAAAGCAACCAATCAAAAAGGCCAACTTGATGGGGGGGGGGGGGGGGGGGAACAAATCGTCCAAGTAGAACATTTATTCCAACAACAACAAAACATTGGCTTTTCAAAATTACTGCTTTGCCAATACGCCATTGGTGTTACATAAGAGTATCGTGGCCTCTAAAAACGATGCACTAATTTCATCTGGTCTAAATGAGGCTTTTTCAGTGTTTAGATTTAAGAGTTATGTCGGTACAGGGCAGAGCATAACAGTTTCTCACGCTAGCTGTAAAATATGTATTTCTTTCTATGTCCTTCCTTCAGTCTCATTACTTCTTCTTCTTCTTTGCTCTTTCTTTATTCCTTCTCCTCCTTCCTTCCTTCTTGTTGGTGTTCTTTTTCTTCATCTTCTTTGTCTGGTTGTTGTCCTTGTTTTTTTTTTCTTCTTGTTAGTCTTGTTGTTGTTGTTCCTGTTGTTGTTCTACTTCTTCTTCTTTTTATTCGTCTTATTGTTGTTGTTCTTGTTGTTGTTGCTCTTCTTCTTCTTCGTCTTATTGTTGTTGTTCTTGTTGTTGTTGCTTTTCTTCTTGTTAGTCGTGTTGTTGTTGATCTTTTCTTCTTCTTGTTCGTCTTCTTGTTATTGTTCTTGTTCTTCTTGTTGATCGTCTTGTTGTTTTTCTTCTTGTTCGTCTTGTTATTGTTCTTGTTCTTCTTGTTCTTCTTGTTGATCGTCTTGTTGTTTTTCTTCTTGTTCGTCTTGTTATTGTTCTTGTTCTTCTTGTTGATCGTCTTGTTGTTCTTGTTGTTTTTCTTCTTGTTCGTCTTGTTATTGTTCTTGTTTTTGTTCTTTTTTTCTTCTTGATCGTCTTGTTGTTTTTCTTGCTGTTGTTTTTCTTCTTCTTCGTCTTGTTCGTCTTGCTGTTGTTGTTACTCTTGCTGTTCTTTTTCTTCTTCTTGTTCGTCTTATTGTTATTGTTGTTGTTTTTGTTGTTGTTGTTGTTCTTCTTCTTCTTCTTCTTCTTCTTTTCTTCTTCGTCTTGTTTTTGTTGTTCTTCTTTTTGTTGTTCGTCTTGTTTATGTTGTTGTTGTTTATCTTCTTCTTCTTCTTTTCTTCTGCTTCTTCTTGTTCGTCTTGCTGTTGCTGTTGTTGTTGTTGTTCTTCTTCTTCTTATTCTTGTTTGTCTTGTTTTTGTTTTTCTTCTTCTTCTTCTTGCTTTTTTGTTGTTGTTGTTGTTGCTGTTGTTCTTCTTCTTGTTCGTCCTATTGTTGTTGTTGTTGTTGATGTTCTTCCTTTTCTTGCTCGTCTTGTTTTTGTTGCTATTTTTGTTGTTGTTGCTGTTGTTCATCTTCTTTGTCTTCTTCTTGTTGCGTATGTAGTTGTTGTTCTTCTTCTTATTCGACTTGTTGTTGTTACTCTTCTTTTTTTTTTTTGCTTCGTCTTATTGTTGTTATAGTTATTCTTCTCCTTCTTGTTCGTCTTGTTGCTGTTGATCTTCTTCTTTTTCTTCTTTTTTCCTCTTCTTCTTCATCTGTATTGTGAAAAGCTGCGTGGAAATGATTCCTAGAGCACAGAGCATTATTGAAGGAAAGGATACTGGTACACGGTTCACGAGATACAGCTTGAGGTCAGTAGGTTAGTGTTTAAGAAGGCCTCTATTACGGCTATCAACTGGCCACGTATATCAGTTTTTAAGACATATTTAAGTGGGTGAAGGCGCTGTCTAGTCTGGCAATCGGTAACCCATAGCTGACATGCTAGCGTCAGGACTAACGAACCATACGTGACCAAGACCCTGTCTGACCTCTTCGTTGATACCCCTATTAACAGATCTAGTCTAGCTAACGGGGCATCATGGGTTGCCAAAGTCCTCATGGTGGTGGAGTATGCTAGAGAGCTATTCCACGCCCCCTTTGTCTTTAGTTCTAATTAAGGACAAAAAAAGTAGCCAACACGACCTGCTCCTGAGCCGACACGACCTGCTCCCTAGCCGACACGACCTGCTCCCTAGCTGACACGACCTGCTCCCTAGCTGACACGACCTGCTCCCTAGCTGACATGACCTGCTCCCTAGCTGACACGACCTGCTCCCTAGCTGACACGACCTGCTCCCGAGCCGACACGACCTGCTCCAGAGCTGACACGACCCCGATATCTGCACGGCATCGGCCGTAAATAACACCAGCTCGCAGCTCCTGTGAGATTCAAGAAGAAAAAAAAACATATTTAATTGTATAATTGTTTTTTAACTTTCAAATTTATAATATTACCACAAAAAAACTAGTTAAAATTTGTTTTTGAGAGAACGAAGTTTATGACATTCCACACGCCAAGATACCATACGCGCCATTTTCCATTTTGACTATGAGAAAGATGGTTGTATAATGTCATTTATTTTTCTAATCCAGATGTGACAATAAAAAAAACATCTAGCACAGGGTCAGAATCTTGGGTTTTTTTCCCCTTTGTCTTGTCCTTTATCTCCCTGGAACATGGAGCATGCGTTTCCTGTGCGACCCACGCTTTGGCGGTGGGTGAGGCACAGCATCGTGTCGGCTTGGGAGTGGGTCAAGATGGCTAAATTATTTTTTTTATTCCACGAGTGTAGTTAAAAAAGCAGAAGGTGTGCAATGCTTCTTTAGCAGACTCCACCACCATTTGGACTATGACTGTTTTGCGAGATTCTGTAACAGAATAGCAATTCTGTTCAGAGATTAATTGTGTAGCGCTAATAAATTGTGTTGCGTAGACTACGTCATTAGGAAGGCCCGTGTGCAAAAAGTCGTTAAAAAGGTCCGTGTGAAAAAAAGCCGGTCGTTAGGCAGTCTATGTGTGGAAAGTTGAACTGGATGGACGTGTTGGGCGAACGAGAATGGGGTAGAGCGAGTCTTGTTGTCAGAATTAGTTTAGTTTGTTTTTTTCTGTGTGGCTGCAGTCCTTGGTAAGCCTGTAAGTATGGTTTTTGGTATGAATAAATCATTGTAAGGTTTTCCTTGCCCATGTGGCATAGATATTTCACGCCGGGCATTTGTTGCTGTGAATTTCTGTAATAAATGTGTGTTGTCTGATGATAAACTACACCAAATCGGCTTTGTGGAAATTCTCATTGTTGACCAGTTTGTTTTGGTCGGAAGACTGCCAAGTTATGTTCAAGTTGTTGTATTCGTACTAATTTTGTGGAGTGGAAAGCCTGGGTGTCTTGTTGTATTTTCTTAGTGTATAATACAGAAAATTAGGTAATGGTTAGAACACCAGCAACAAGAAGAAACTTATAAGTTGAAACTGCACTCCACAAGAATCAATCAAACCAGTAGTCTCCTTGTAAGGGGAATCCTGCTTCAGTGGCGCCGTGATTCTGTTTTAGTTGTGCCTGTTACTGGTAGGGGGGGGGAGTCGGTGTTACCGATGGAGATGTGGGACAGGGTCTTGGCCAACCCCGACGCTAGCATGTCAGTTATGGGTCGCTGAATGACAAGTCAGACAGCTTCTTTTCCCCCTTATAGAGACGGAGAAAATATTCCGTATATTTACAGAAGACAGACCCTCTGACTACGTGTAGGCTAATGTATAAATATACAACATATAAATGAGCAAAAAACAAATATAGCTGATGAAAAAAAATTGAAATAAGTAAACAAATCGAAACAAAAGTAGGTGAACAAACAAAAGTAAGCGAACAAGCAAAAACAGAAGTAGGTTAACAAAGAACAAAGTAGTTTAACAAGCAGACACGTAAACGTAGTTTAACAAACAACAAAGTGGTTTAACAAGCAGACACGTAAACGTAGTTTAACAAACAAACACATCACTAAGAAGAATGATGGCGTTATAGCTAGAAACAAAAAATGAAAAAAAAATCGGTTTCATGCAACTATCGTTGTTTAAACATTTTTATTATAATATATAACTCTGACAGATATAAGAGCATATAGGGGTGCAGATTTCAACAGTGATCATAATATGTGTATAGGAAAAATAAGACTAAAACTGAAAAGCCAACACAAGAAAGCAATACTCAGAAAGATAAACAGTCACAGTCTACAGGATGAAAATACTAAGAGTAATTTTAATCTTGAACTTGCCAACAGTTCGCTGTATTCAATGAGGTAGAGGAGACAGATATAGATGACCTATGGAATTCTTACAGCACAGCTATAATTACAGCAGCTAAAACAAGTGCTGGATTGCAGACAACAAGTAGAAAAGCATAGATATCAGATAACACATGGAAATACATACATGAAAGAAAGACAGCCAAATTAGCCATGTTGAATGTAAAAACAAATCTTGAAAGAGATTTGGCAAAAGCAACATACAAAGAACTAGACAATAAAGTAAAAAGTTCAGCTAGAAGGGATAAAAGCGAATACACGTGCAGCAAAACTCTATATAACATATAAAAGAGGCTAAAAGTTACTATTGCATCTAAAGAAAGACCAATCCTTAACAAAACTAGCACACTATTAACATCAAGTAAAGACCAAAAGCAAAGATGGGCCGAACACTTTCAAGAATTACATAATCGACCACATCCAAAAGAACTGATAGACCTTGGTACTGATTTACCATTCCCACAACTAAATGTAAACCTAGATGAAATTATATTGCATGACATTGAAACAGCAGTGAATCTAATGGCTAACAACAAAAGCTGCAGGTGAAGATGAAATAACAGCCGAAATGTTAAAAGCTATTAATATAGACAACATGAACCAACTACAGAGAATTTTCAATAAAGTTTGCAAAGAAGAAAAAGTCCCTTCTAAATGGAAAAAAGGAATCATTGTTAAAATACCAAAAAAAGCAACCTCAGCGATTGCAACAACTGGAGAGGAGTAAACTTACTATCAGTTATGTCAAAATTATTTTGCAAAGTTATTCTGAATAGAATTCAAGATATAGTGGATGCTGCAATGAAAGAAGAACATGCAGGATTTCTCAAAGGGTGAAACTGTCTTAACCAGATCTTTACTCTAAGGATAATACTTGAAGAACATTTTGAAAAGCAAAGACTGAACTTCATAGACTTAAAAACGGCATATGATAGCATACACAGAGAATCATTATGGAGGATTTTAATATTATATGGAATACTATCTAAGACTGTCAACATCATTAGTGACCTCTACAATGGATATGTTTGTGCAGTCAATACAGACGAAGGAATGAGTGAATGGTTCAGATTGAAACAGGCGTGAAACAATGATGTATATTATCTCCCTTGCTTTTTGGAATTGCTATAGACTTCATAGTGAAAAAATGTTGTAAAACGGGCATTGATTGGGTACTTGAGACCAAACTGGAAGATCTTGATTTATCAGCGACAATATGAAATCAATGCAAGTAAAAAACAAATACTCTGTCTTCAATGGCTTGTAAAACAGGACTTGAAATTAACAAGGACAAAACAAAAATAATGAAGGTTCTCATTAACGACGAAGGACAAATATACGTAGAAGAAACATCTGTTGAAGAAGTTAACCATTTTGCATATCTCGGCAGCTATATAGACCACAATGGTGACACCACAAAAGAAGTTAGAATTAGAATTGCAAAAGCAGCATTGACCTTCAAGAATCTTGAGAACATATGGCATTCAAAAGTTATAAGCACAAAAACCAAGTTAAGATTACTCAATTCAAATGTAATACCCACCCTCATTTATGCATGTGAAAGCTGGAAAACAACTAAAGGATGTAAGATGTAATATATATATATATATATATATATATATATATATATCTTCTTATATCTTATATTCTTCCCGTGCCGTTAAACGTCACATAGGGCTCGCAAAGCAGTTCGCCAATTTTTCCTGTCTTCGCCGAGTTTTTCAACCTCATCAAGGGATGTTATGTCTGTTAATTTGACCTCTCTTGCATATATATAAACATGGAAAATCTATATTTTCCGTGCAAATATTCCATGTGAGCTAGGTTAACATGCGGGTGTCATAACCCAGAGGAGCCCATCCCCCTTGGAGTCTCAGGAGTTTAATAGGACCGAAATATTTGTCTGAGGGGGGAGGGGGGGGAAGAGGGGGTACTTCCTCTGATGATCTGAATGAGTTGTGTTGTTGTTCCGCTCTCTACAGTAGAGAGTTTCCTGCATACAGGTCCATTAAGTACACGTGATGTTTTGTACTATATGGCATCTACATCTGTTCTCTTCGTGGGGTTTTCTATACTTTTTTTTTTCTTAAACTACCCATCAAGCAACACTTTCGCCCCACCTGGATTTGTCACTCAGGGTGCTGAAAGCCCAAGGTCCTGTTGAGCTGACAGCATACTAACTAGCTACCCGAGCAAGTTCTCTCCCCTCCTGCATCTGACAGCTTCACTATTAAAATGCATCACACGAGCAGGACAGAGATAAGAACTAAAGGATCCCCACAGTTCTCCATCCTTCCCAAAGTCGTGATTTTCCGTAAAACATTTCAGAACCTTGGCGCTAACTTTCGGACAGCTTCGTTTTTTGTTTTGTTTTGTTTTGTTTTCGGGTTTGATTCAAGAACTGAACAAAGAATAGAAGAAGCAGATTTTCAGTCTGTCGATGTAATCTGTAAGATGAAACAATCTATGTCTATCCATACGTAAGCTGTAAAACAGCTGAAGTTGCCGCTGTGACTGCCGGTCGCGTAGAATTTCTAAGATTTCTAAGAGTAGTGAAATACAGAGTCACGCATAAAAGTACTTTGAGGGGGTATCTTAAAAGCCTTTCCTTCAAAATTTTTTACCATAAGCTTTTTTTTTTTTTTGAAAAGGGGCTGTTGGGGGAGAGGGGGGGGGGGCATTTGGTATGACCTTGAAAGCCATGTTCTTAAATTGATAATTACATTACGAATTTTCCACGTATGGAAATGGGCATCTAAAAAAGTGTGAATGTGTCTTACACGGGTCCGAGAAAAAAAACGAAGAAACAAATAATCAAATGTTATTCGTCAAACATTTTTTTTCAGAAGCGAGATATGAAAAAAAAATGACAAACAGACAAAATAAATGAAAAGAGGAAAACAGTGGATTTTTTTTTTGTCTTTGGTTTTTTATTTTCGTGAAACATCTAAAAAAAAAACAGTTGTCCTTGACACACAGCTGCTACTAATAACTGATAAATTACAGACAACTTCGCATAAATCAAGCTTTTGATAATTTTCATAAATTGACTGGCTACTTTGTTGGGATTGGGAAGTCATGGATGATTGGTTCCTTAACTAGTTTTAGTCTAGTTCCACATTCAGTTTCCCAGTTTCTCATCGTGTTAAAAAATAGTCTAGCGGAATTAGAAAACTGTACAATGTTTCTATCATGCGGGCCCCTTCGTGATATACAAACTAGACCCCCTTCCCCCCCCCCCCCCCCCCACTCAACTGCTCGTTTATGCGAGGCAATTAATTCCTTTATACTTCTGTATTTTCACTGTTTTATCTGTCTGCTTATATCGTGTACGGACTACCAGCCTTGATCTGTAATCAGTGGATTATGTCATGTACGGAGTAACCGCCTTGATCTGTAATCACTGGATTATGTCATGTACGGAGTAACCGCCTTGATCTGTAATCCGTGACTGCATTAAATTCTTCACTAAATATCTTTCTGTTTTCTTGCTGTAAAGACTGCAGTGGAAACACTAGCTACACAAGCATGAAAGAACTCATAAAGTAATGATTTTTTTTTCCTTTTCACAGTAGGGACTCTATAGTGCCTTTGAACGGCTGTAGGAAATCACTATAATCAATGTTTTCAACCAACCAAGTTTGCCATAAGCAAACTTATTTCTACAGAGCTCCCAGATGTAATTATAATTTTAATGCAATTATTATCTGTTTCTAATGTTGCTGTCTCTACACTGAGACCTATTTAGAGGTTTTTCTCTCTCTCCTCTCTCTCGCTCTCTCTTTCTCTCTCTCTCCTCTCTCTCGCTCTCTCTTTCTCTCTCTCTCTCTCTCTCTCACACACACATCCGTCCCAGACTTTATTGTTCCCTTCCTTCGCTTGTCTATCATCTCTCATGTCGATTTTCATGTGTGTCATATTAAACTCCGCATTAGCCATGGCCTGTGTCTCCCATTGCCTGGCCTGTTGGGACGTGTACTGAATACTTAAGTCTATAAATCGATACATATAAAATATTATAATGGCTATTTCACTGTAGAGGACAGCTTAGAAGGGGGATAGATATTAACCGTTTCTGGAACCATTCTGCCGAGCAAAATCTTCCTAGGATGATTCCACAAATATCTGATTGGCATAATCTGCCATAGTTGCAACAAATAATGTTTTGTTGTTAAGTCTAGTTGGCGTCTGTCATCTCATAGATTGGCCTTTATAGCTTCTATCAATGACGCAGACCCCTCCGAGGAAGTAGTCTTTGTCCAGGTAGCATGGACAGGAACTTGGCAGAAGAATAAAGAAGAAAGAAAGGAAAATATTGTTCGACAAAATGTAGCAGGAAATTGTAATTTTCGATTCATTAATACGAGGTAGATTTGTTTCACACGAGAGAGATCCACGTTGTTTCTCTTCAGACGAGATTGATCGGGGTAGCTTCGCTTCATGGGAGAATTGAGTTTTGCCTCACACTAGGGTGATCCAAATGTAAACTTAAAACTTCGATAGAAATTCTAAACCATTGTCTTATCGCCATGGAAGTTGATGGCCTCGGTACTGATGACATAGCGAACGTCTTGCAGGTGGCACCATGTTGCTAGTGAGCTACATGCCATCAAAGTAGCAGTGTTAAGATGGCCGCTCACCTAAAGACACGTATGTGGAGGATAAGATGTGCTCAGCCACAACCGAGATTCAGAACTGCGATTGTTTCATTCACCGTCACTCGATGATTTCCTCTGCTTCTTCTTCTTCTTCTGCGCTCGAGGTTGTTGGTTACATCAGATCCTGATCTCTGTCGACATGGCAAAACTAGCAGTTCTCTCCAGATCCTGATAAGAGCCCTAAAGCTTTTGCCTCAAACTTGTGTCCTCTGTCCATGTCTCACGCCTCAGGTCCGCATGGTTTGGGCATTCTTGAAGGGTATGTTCTGGAGTTTGGACTCCACTGCCATATGGACACTCGTTTGTGTGAGACTATTTCCCATTACAAGGCCCTCAGCTTCTGCAGCCGACGATGATTTCATTGCTCGATGTGCTTAGCCTGGACAAGAAGAGCCAGATACAGAACACATGCCATATTTCGGAACTTCCTACTACAATCATAAACTTCCTGCAAAGATCCACTGATAAACTTGCTGCAAAGATAAACTCTTAAACTTTATGCAGTGATCCACTCATAAACTTGTTGCAAAGATTCACTCATAAACTTGTTGCAAAGATCCACTCATAAACTTCCTGGAAAGATATAAACTTGCTGCAGTGATCCACTCTTAAACTTGCTGCAATGATCCACTCATAAACTTGCTACAATGATCCACTCATAAACTTGATGCAGTGATCCACTCATAAACTTGCTGCAATGATCCACTCTTAAACTTGCTGCAAACGACAGACAAGCATCGCTGTACCGAACCTTCACTTGCCAATGAACTTCGACAGTTTTGTGCAGCTCAAACAAAGCATAATAGAACGCTGTTAACACTTTCCTGTATATCTCTAAAGGAGCGGACATCTTTCCAATGCTCCTAAGACCCCATGTACCTCGCCAGCAACGTGTTGCCACCTACAAGATGTTGTTTACGTCATCAGATACTGTGAAGTTCCATGATGATGGAACAATGCTTTGAATTTATGTGGCAGTTTTAATGTTTTCCTTTGGCCAGCCACCGTTTATTACGGACAAGTTTGTTCCAGAAGCATAATCGACTTTGTTTCATAAACATAAGAATGTTTTTATACACATAATTTTGTTTCATAAATATAAGAATGTTTTTATACACATAAATTTGTTTCATAAACATACGAAAGTTTGTATACACATAAATTTATTTCGTAAACATAAGAATGTTTTTATACACATAAAACAACAATAAACACAAGTAAGTTTTTATACGCATAAACAAACTTGTTTCATAAACACAAGAAAAGTTTTATACACATAAATAAATTCGTTACAGAAACATAAGACAGCTTGTATACATATAAACAAATTTGTTTCATAAACATAGGTATGTTTTATACACATAAAGCAACAAACACAAGAGTGTTTTAAACACGTAATCAAATTTTATTTCATAAATACTGGCAAGTTTTTGTACACATAAATAAATTTGTCTTTTAAAAATAAGAAAACATTTATGCACATAAATATAGTAAATGCACGTTTCTTTAAATATAGAAAGCTTTTTATACACATAAATAAACTTTGTTTCATAAACATAAGAAAGTTTATTACTTAATGGCTGCCTGGTGAATATAAAGAAGCTTGCTTTATAATACATTTATAACTGGATGCAGTGCTCATTGACAGGGTGTAGACCCGCATACATACTACATGGACAGTCCGTGGACCCAAGATTATCGTCCAGTCCGTGCAGATCCATGTTACTTTCGCTACTGCAGACAGGTTTCTGAGTTTAATTAGCGGTTACCAGAACAGTTGTCTTGTCTTGTCTTGTCTTTTATCTCTCTGGAACTGCGAAATGTTTTTCTTTGCAGCCGATGCTGTGAAAGTGCTGAGGTACAGCACCGTGTCGGAGCGGGAGTGGGTTATGGTAGCTACTTTTCAGTCCCGGAGTGGAGTTAAAAAGCCGGGGGGGGGGGGGGGTTGTGCAATACTTCTTTAGCAGACTCCACCACCATGCGGAATATGGTGATCCTTGACCATTTAGGCAGGCTAGGTCTGTTACTGGGGGGGGGGGGGTATCTGCGGAGAGATGGGACAGGATCTTGGTCGGTTATGTTTCATGAACCCTGACGCCGACATTTCAGCTATGGGTTGCTGACAGCGGTTCACCCCCACACCCCCCCCCCAGGGCCACCCGTTCAAACGAACAGTTAAATCCAACGATATCAGTTTGCACCGTTTTATCAGTGTACCTATACTGTACCAGTGTACCTATACTGTACCAGTGTACCTATACTGTACCAGGTGCACCTATACTGTACCAGTGCACCTATACTGTGTACCTGCCATTGTGTAAGTTGGGTGAACGGAGGCCGTCACTTGACACGGACTGTTTGTTTCTCAGAAAGGGTTCCTCTTTATACTCTTTGGGACCCACGTAAGAACGCAGTCGCGTCGAGGTCGAATTATTGTCCCTTTCCCGTCTAAAGGGACTGCGTTATATGGGATAACTAATTTAGATGAACATTTTCTCAGTAAACAAGAATAGTTCCACTTCGCAATGATAACCAAACTCAGTTCGTAGACATCTAGAAAAATGTATGTTCCATGTTCCATGTTCCATGGCACTGGCATGGTCGTAGAGGAGCGAAGTGTTAGTGCCTTCATGTTTCTAGGCCACTACAGTATTTGAGGTGGGGATGTCAGGATCTGTCCTTGCTACCTTTGTTTTCCTAGGGAAGAAACCCCACCCCAGCCCACCTCATCCCACCTGACCCCACAGAACCCCACAGAAACCCACCCCACCCCACAAACCCCATCTCACCTCACCCTACCCCACCTCACCCCACCCCACCTCACCCCACCCCACAAAACCCCACCCACCTCACCTCACATCATCCCACCTCACCTCACCTCACCCCACCCCACAAAACCCCACCACACCCCACCCACGTCACCCCACAAAACCCCACAAAACCCCATCCACCTCACATCACCCCACCTCACCTCACCTCACTCCACCTCACTTCATCTCACCTCACCTCACCTCACCCCACCCACCTCACCTCACATCACCTCACCCCACAAAACCCCACCGCACCCCACCCACCTCACCTCACATCACCCCACCTCACTTCACCCCACCTCACTTCATCCCACCCCACCTACAAAACCCCACAAAGCCCCCCGCACCCCACCCACCTCACCCCACAAAACCCCACCCACCTCACCTCACCCCACCCACCCCACCTCACCGTCCCTATTGTTTCAGGCCTCTGTGAACATCGATACCAGATCTATCCGAAAAAAAACCGTTCGAATCCGAACTCGAACCAGTGACCTTCTGATCGTCAAGCGAGTCCACTAACCTCTACACCACCGCGGCACTCTCGAAAACGTTTGAAATATATGCTATAAACATAGATAATTTTCTTCATAATAAAATGGTGTTTGTTTTCTGATACAAATGTCAGATGGCAATTTTTAGATCAGAAAAAATGCTGAATAGGGCAATCTTCTAAATAGCTTCATCACTATTGACATCAAATATAGACTGAACATGACTTTTTAAGACGCTGTTGGCGAGAAATTCCAGAAGCGACCATCTGACCTTTGATGTTAGCCACTTTGTTGTGCACACTAAGAACTGTTTAGATAAATCTGTGCGTCAGTCGTTTTTTGTTTTTTTTTTTTTGTCTTTTAATATGCGAAATTTCGCGTGTTTGTGAAACAAACTTCCTTATTACCAGCTCTTCACACATATCAGTATTATTATCAACCCACAAATTATTTACATTGTTTTGTGTGAAATATTTGTGCATTCTTTATCACTGCCACTGTATGCGCTGTCTGTAGACAAAGTTGTGTGGTTCAATTTCTTTCGCTAATTTCTTAATCAATCACCTGCTTCTAATCTGCGCTTGCCTACACCCATCTGGGCATAATTTGTGCCCGTCTTTCTTATGAAGAGCTAAGTGTTAATTTTTCATGTACTTTTCTTCGTGCTTCTAGCTATTATATCCTTTTTATGTGTTCCTTGACAAGGGCATTTGCTAAAATATTGGGTGTTATAAAATGCTCTTCATTTAGACCAGCTTATCTTATTTTCTGCACTCTCGTTCTTGGCCACTTTACTCAAAGTAAACCATGCTCTTCTGTCTATCTTTATTACTAGAGCTAGCTCTGTCCTAGTAGCTTTTCTCTTATCAAATATTTGTGTGTTTTTCACATTTCATTTTATGAAATATTTGAGTGTTTTTCACATTTCACTGTATGAAATATTTATTTCTTCACTTCCACTATATGAAATATTAGTGTATTATTTATCTCCATTATATGAAATAGGTGTGTATTCTTTATCTCCACTATATGAAATAGGTGTGTATTCTTTATCTCCACTATATGAAATAGGTGTGTATTCTTTATCTCCACTATATGAAATACGTGTGTATTCTTTATCTCCACTATATGAAATATTTATATATTCTTTATCTCTACTATATGAAATATTTGTGTATTCTTTATCTCAACTATATGAAATATTTCTGCATTCTTTATCTCCACTATATGAAATATTTGTGTATTCTTTATCTCCACTATATGAAATATTTGTGTATTCTTTATCTCCACTATATGAAATATTTGTGTATTCTTTATCGCCACTATATGAAATATTTGTGTATTCTTTATCTCCACTGTATGAAATATTTGTGCATTCTTTATTTCCACAGTGTGTCGCGTTTTTTTCCTTCTCTTGGGCATTCGGATTTTTCCTGTGCAAATCTGTCCACTATTTCCAGATGGTTGCCATGGTGTGCTCTGTCATGACCTTGACAATGATGAGCATCGAGAGGTAGGTCGAAGGTTATAGCTGTTCCGCGTACATCGTTAACTCGACTAAACAGGAAATGGAAATTTGTTGGAGTCACGGCTGTTGGAGTCAGGGCTGTTGCTAATTTCAGTTTGGTTCTGTTGTTTCCTTGCTTCGTTGCTAGCCCTGCAGCAGACTTAGCCTGGCTAACGAGGCTGAGGTGGCTAAAGTCCCACATGGTAGGGGAATCTGTTGAAGAAATATTGCGTACACCCCCTTCCCTCCCCATTTTAGCTGCACTCTGAGACTGTTAAAAATGGCCGCCATAACCTGGCCCCAGACAGACGGGATGCTGTTCTGCCGTAACATCTTCACGGCATCGACTGCAGAGAACACCAGCTCGTAGCTACAGGGAGATAGAAGAAGAAGAAGTACGAAGACGAGGAGGAGGACTAGGAGGAGGAAAGAAGGAGGAGAAAGAGGAGTAGGAGGAGGAAAAAGAGGAGGACAAGGAGAAGAAGAAGAAGAAGAAGAAGAAGGAGGAGGAAAAGGAGGAGGACAAGTATGAGAAGAAGAAGAAGAAAGAGGAGGAGGAGGAAAAGGAGGAGGACAAGGATGAGGAAGAGAAGAAGAAGAAGAAGAAGAAGGAGGAGGAGGAGTAGGAGGAGGAAAAGGAGGAGGACAAGGATGAGAAGAAGAAGAAGAAGAAGGAGGAGGAGGAGGAGGAGGAAAAGGAGGAGGACAAGGATGAGGAGAAGAAGAAGAAGAAGAAGGAGGAGGAGGAAAAGGAGGAGGACAAGGAGAAGAAGAAGAAGAAGAAGTAGAAGGAGGAGGAGGAGTAGGAGGAAAAGGAGGAGCACAAGGATGAGGAAAAGAAGAAGAAGAAGAAGAAGAAATAAAAGTAAATACAACATATACTGAAGACAACTTAAAAGCCATCACTTCTGCTGTTTCTTTCTAAAATCCTGTAGTAACATACAGAGACCGTAGCGAAGAGAAGCAAGACTTGCAAGTCACATGATAGTAATAAGGAAGGAAATATTCGTTGGCCAGAGAATTAAACAAAAGTAAAGGGACGATAACTCTTCATGCAAGAACCAAGGGGAAACAAACAGTTAATTTTGTCAACGGAACAGAACTTCGGGTATAGACTCACGCGGGCAGACAAGAAGAAAAGACAACTGAAGGCAAGTTCACAAGCTTTAGCTCTATGTAGGAACTACAAGGAAAACGTTAGATCGAAGGGACACAACTGCGGATATTGACTCTTCGAAAACAAACGGTGAAGGTATTTACTGTTTTACATTCAGCGTGAACATCGAAGCGGCCAGTGCTGCCTTCGCTTGGCTATTGAACAGCAAATACTCGATGCAGTCAACGCGGTAGACTCCCAGAGCGTGCTTCGTAAGATCCACAGAGGCATGCCTAGCAAGAAGTGAGCCAGCCTACCAGCAGGCTCCCAAGCTGTAAGGTCTTCAGATCTATTGTCTTGGGCAAGCAGAATTCATGGAAGTGAGCGGGTAGACCCACTGGCGGGAGGGGCCCCGACGAAAGGAGGGATGGGGGAGGGTTTCTGAGACTGCACAACTCGGACATCTTGTGTTTGAGGACAACTGAGAGTAGATGATGAGCTTGACTGAGAGAACAACCATTGCATCCACAGAATGAGGGAGCTGGGGATGAGGAAGGGTGATGGGACAGTAACACCCTTTTGTGGACGAAAGCTACGGACCTCACAGTCACCACACCCTTTTGTGGACGGAAGCTACGACATCACAGTCACCACACACTTTTGTGGACGGAAGCTACGGACCTCACAGTCACCACACCCTTTTGTGGACGGAAGCTACGATCTCACAGTCACCACACGCTTTTGTGGACAAGAGCTACGATCTCACAGTCACCACACGACTACAATAACACAGCCCATTAAAAAAAAAGGTTCTTGGTGCCTGGTTTTTAGGCCTGTCCCTGTGGTTATTTTGGGGCGCTGGTTCAGAAAATTACATTGGATAGCCTCATCAGCTTTAGTTTCTTAGATATGGTTGGCATCAGCTCTAGTTTCTTAGATATGGTTGGCATCAGCTCTAGTTTCTTAGATATGATTGGCATCAGCTCTAGTTTCTTAGATATGGTTGAGTTTATAAAAAGTTTAGCTCGGTCTTTTAAAATCTCTTCTGCAAAATTGGACTGTCATAACAAGTTGTCTTATTTGAATGGGAAATTTATGTATTTAATTTACCCAGATTTTTGTGCATATAATGACCTCTGTTTCACAACTATTCGTCTACCTCCTTTCCTTCGTTGCACACTGGCATAACAATGTTTAGCTCAAAGGACAAAATCACATTTGTTCTGTTTTATTACATAATTGTGTGCTAAACATAAATATGTGGAACACAACAGGCCAAAGAAAAAGAGGCAGACCGCGTGAAACTCTGAAGAGGACATTGTTTTGAGAGGCCAAATTAACAGGCATAAAATCCTTTGATGAGGTTGAAAGACTCGCCGAAGACAGGAAAAATTGGCGAACTACTTTGCGAGCCCTATGTGACGTTTAACGGCACGGGAAGGATATAAGATATAAGAGACAAGAAACATTATGAGATGGTAAATCATAGTTTTCGTAGACTACATAAATTTGTGTTTCAAAGGTTTCTCAACCTGATCTGTTTAAAACATTTGCGCTGTATAATAGTTATGGTCGTATAGGAGGTGTGTGTATATTCTCACTCATTTCATTTTTGCAAATCGAACACCGCATATATAGAGATGAAATAATGGCACGATGGCACGAATACATTAGAGAACTCTATGAGGACAACAGAAATGAAATAGATATACGAAATAATAATGAAGGGCCTCTCATATTAAAAGCAGAAGTGGAAGAAGCCGTCAAACACATGAAAAACAACAAAGCACCAGGACCAGATAAAATCACCAAAGAAGAATTGGAAGCACTAGGAGAGCTTGACATAGAAATAATTACCAGATTGCTGAATGACATCTATAAGTGTAATTTCAGACCTTTTGCAGTCAGCTTTCATTGCCCTACCAAAGAAATAAGGTACAGTTGAATGTGAAGACCAGTAGTCTTATGAGCCATGTTAACAAACTTCTGCTTCGTATTGTCGTGAGAAGAGTCAGGTGAAAAATAAAACCAGAAATCGCTGAAGAGCTGTGTGGCTTCGTCGATGGAAAAGGCAAAAGTAATGCCGTATATGTATATATATATATATATATATATATATATATATAGCATTGATGGAAAGATCAATAGAAGTAAAGACGGACTTATACTTATGCTTCATAGACTACTGTAAAGCATTCGATAAAGTGAGACACACAGAAATTATAAGAATGCTGGAGGACATCAACATAGATGGGAAAGATCTGAAACTCATCAAAAACATATACTGGCAGCAATCAGCAGCAATGAAGGTTGAGAATCAAATAGGAGCATTCCAAGGCATAAAACTGGGAGTGAGACAAGAATGTATTCTATCTCCTGACCTCTTTTCCTTGTACAGCGAAAACATAATGAGAAATATAGAGAGCTTGCCAGGGTTGTCAACTGGCGGGTACAAACTTAACAACTTAATTTATGCAGATGACACAGTTCTGATTGCTAAAAGTGAAGGGGAGCTATAGGCTCTTCTGGACATGGTGGTTTGTGAAAGTAAAAATAATGTCTCAGCCTGAATAAAAAAGAAGACTAAAGTGATGGTCATCTCAATGAAAAGAATTCCACCAAAATTACCATCGATGACATAGAACTGAAACAAGTTAATAGATTCAAGTACTTAGGAACAATTATAACAGCTGATGGGAAATCTCACAACGAAATAAAAAGCAGACGTGCTCAGGCAAACTCAGCATTCCAGAAAAAGAGAAACATCTTGTGCAACAGATCCATATCAATGGAAACAAGATTCTGAGTACTTAAATGTTACATCGAGCCAATTTTGTTTTATGGATGTGAAGCATAGTCCATGAATAAGAGAGTACAGCAAGAAATGTAGGCCATGGAAATGCAGTTCATAAGAAGGATGTTCAAGGTACCATGGACAGCTACGAAAATCAACGAAGAAGTTTTAAGAGAGGCTGGAGTTAAAAGGCAAATTACAGCAAAGATCAGAGGTAGACAAGCGAGATTTGTAGGACATTTTCTGAAAAGAGGAAAATTGGAACACACTGTGGTAACTGGAACAATTGAGAGAAGAAGAGACAGAGGAAGACAGAGAGAGAAGTTACTGAATAGGCTGTCGGTGTGGCTAGGAAGAAAGTCACCGGCGGATCTCATAATCAAGTCTAAAAACAGGGAATTGTGGAGAGAAATGATCGCCTACGCCACGCGGCACTTGATTGATTGATTGATTGATTGATTGATTGATTGATTGATTGATTGATTGTGTTGTTTGAACTATTTCAGGAACATCGCCATTTTGCATCCACTAAGATCAAAGAGAATCTGTACTAGAGGTAGAGCCAGGGTTCTTGTTGTCCTTGTGTGGGCTGGCTCATTCCTCCTGGCTTTCCCCATACTTATAGGACAGGTAAGTAAAAGACAAGCTGTGAGGACGTTTGTGACTCAAGCTTGGATTAGGGTTGTCAAAGAAGCTCGAAAGCTAGTTGTTAGATGAGCTGGGATTATTGTTGTCAAAGAAGCTGGAAAGATGGTTGTTAGATGAGCTGGGATTAGGGTTGTCAAAGAAGCTGGAAAGATGGTTGTTAGATGAGCTGGGATTAGGGTTGTCAAAGAAGCTGGAAAGATGGTTGTTAGATGAGCTGGGATTAGGGTTGTCTGAGAATTTGGAAAGATAGCTGTTAGATAAGCTAGGATTAGGGTTGTCTGAGAATTTGGAAAAATGGTTGTTAGATGAGCTGGGATTAGGGTTGTCAGAGAAGCTGGAAAGATGGTTGTTAGATGAGCTGGGATTAGGGTTGTCAAAGAAGCTGGAAAGATGGTTGTTAGATGAGCTGTTATTATAGTGGAGGCTTTGGCTTTTTTCGGAACGCCGACTGGAAAGGTCAAAGTAAGCGCCTCGTATTGGGCACGTGACTCTCTCTCTCTCTCTCTCTCTCTCTGAACCTTAAGTGCCCAGGGCACATGGGGCTTCCGCAAGGGTTTTCCACAAATGCCTGTCCTTCGCCTTTTTTTCTGCTCTTGCCCAGGTGAGCCCTCTATCGCTCAACATCCTTTCTGTTGTTCTTCTCCATGTCTCTTTTGGTCTACCCTTACTTCTGTTCCCCTGTGGTGTCCATCTTAGTGCTATTTTTGGTAGTGAGTTGTCAGTCATTCGGAGCACATGTCCCAACCATCGCCAGTGTCTTTCCTCAATAATTGTTGTCAGTGGCTTCATCTGCATTTCTGCCAATAAGATGTGAATTTAACTGTATGTTTTTGTTGTAAGGAGTACAGCACGTGATGTATGTAGTGAAGTTGAAGTTTTCGATGAACTGTAAATGTTTTCAGCGTTTGACAAAGGAGTATTTAAGTGTGTATCATGAATCACCATTATTTGATAGTGCCATTCTTGCTATGTTGATTAATTGTATTTTCACTGACATTTGCTACTGCTCTGTTTTATTTAACGTGCTCGTTTAAACTTTGCCATTTAACATATTTTGCCGAGTTTGTTTCTTATGTCAGTAGTGAGCTCACCATTGTGAATCATTATTCATGTATGTTGTCAGATGTCAGATGTGATTGATAATGGAATTTTGTCTTTTGTATTTACGACTCATTCATGGAAATGTCACAGGTTTTCATGCATACTGATGTATTTTCTCAGATATAATGAAGTGAGTTTCTCATTTCATTTGATTGTCATTTTTTTTTTGTAGACATGATGCAGATGTGAACACTGCGCGATATGATTATGATTTATGCGTTTGTAGAAATGTTAGTGAAGAAATAATGTTGAAGAATAGTGCGACTTGCACAAGGTTACTTTGTGGTGCCTTTTGTTGGAAAAATGTCCATTTGAAGTACACATGTAGTTTAAAATGAAAGCCACCATGATGGCAGTTATTTTCTCATGTACTTTGATTCATGAAGTGTCTAAGTTTTTGGTTGAATGTTCTCTTTCGTGTTGTATCAGTTTTAGTTGTTGCCAGTTGACGTTGTCTTGTGTGATATGTTTCTGTCTTGTGATTAAATGGTGTATATTTTCCTTGATCATCAAGTAGTTACGATTTGTTGCTGACTTTATGCTGGAAATGTGCTAAGTGTCAGTGTTAATTCTTCCTACATTTAAATTTTATACAGATAGCGTGCTAGACACAAATGAAAGGGTCTGATCCTGGGTTGTTTTATTGAAGGATAGTCTGATCCCGGGTTGCTTTATTGAAGGGTTGTCTGATCCTTGGTTGTTTTGTTGAAGGGTCGTCTGATCCTGGGTTGTTTTATTGAAGGGCTGTCTGATCATGGGTTGCTTTATTGAAGGGTCGTCTGATCCTTGGCTCTTTTTATTGAAGGGTCGTCTAATCCTGGGTTGCTTTATTGGAGAGTTGTCTGATCCTGGGTTGCTTTATTGAAGGGTCGTCTGATCCTGGGATGTTTTATTGAAGGGTCGTCTGATCCTGGATTGTTTTATTGAAGGGTTGTCTGATCCTGGGTTGTTTTATTGAAGGGTTGTCTGATCCTTGGTTGTTTTATTGAAGGGTTGTCTGATCCTGGGTTGTTTCATTGAAAGGTTCCAGTTTTTTTAAACATTGGTATAATATCACGTTAAATATGGCATTGATATATGCCCACGTTGAATGTGGCATTGATATATGTCCATGCTAAATGTGGCATTGATATATGCCCATGTTGAATGTGGCATTGATATATGCCCATGCTAAATGTGGTATTGATATATGCCCATGTTGAATGTGGCATTGATATATGCCCATGCTAAATGTGGCATTGATATATGCCCATGTTGAATGTGGCATTGATATATGTCCATGCTAAATGTGGTATTGATATATGTCCATGTTGAATGTGGCATTGATATATGCCCATGCTAAATGTGGCATTGATATATGCCCATGTTGAATGTGGCATTGATATATGTCCATGCTAAATGTGGCATTGATATATGCCCATGTTGAATGTGGCATTGATATATGTCCATGCTAAATGTGGCATTGATATATGCCCATGTTGAATGTGGCATTGATATATGCCCATGCTAAATGTGGCATTGATATATGCCCATGTTGAATGTGGCATTGATATATGCCCATGTTGAATGTGGCATTGATATATGTCCATGCTAAATGTGGCATTGATATATGCCCATGTTGAATGTGGCATTGATATATGTCCATGCTAAATGTGGCATTGATATATGCCCATGTTGAATGTGGCATTGATATATGCCCATGCTAAATGTGGCATTGATATATGCCCATGTTGAATGTGGCATTGATATATGCCCATGCTAAATGTGGCATTGATATATGCCCATGTTGAATGTGGCATTGATATATGTCCATGCTAAATGTGGCATTGATATATGCCCATGTTGAATGTGGCATTGATATATGTCCATGCTAAATGTGGCATTGATATATGTCCATGTTGAATGTGGCATTGATATATGCCCATGCTAAATGTGGCATTGATATATGCCCATGTTGAATGTGGCATTGATATATGCCCATGCTAAATGTGGCATTGATATATGCCCATGTTGAATGTGGCATTGATATATGTCCATGCTAAATGTGGTATTGATATATGCCCATTATGAGTGCGGCATTGGCATATCCCCCAGGTTGAATGTGGAGAATACTAAGTAACTGAATAAGTGTTTGCAGGACATTGAGAAGCAGACACAAGCTAGCTACACTGAGAAGCAGACACAAGCTAGCTACATTGAGAAGCAGACACAGGCTAGCTACATTGAGAAGCAGACACAAGCTAGCTACACTGAGAAGCAGACACAGGCTAGCTACATTGAGAAACAGACACAGGCTAGCTACATTGAGAAGCAGACACAAGCTAGCTACATTGAGAAGCAGATACAAGCTAGCTACATTGAGAAGCAGATACAAGCTAGCTACACTGAAAAGCAGACACAAGCTAGCTATATTGAGAAACAGACACAAGCTAGCTACATTCCGAAGCAGAAACAAGTTAGTGCGTGAGAACTCCATACAACAAGGAAGGTTAACCGGTATTTCATAATGCTTGATCACTGCCAGGTGATTGATTGTTCAGTGTTTGAAATAAATTTTCTGTTCGGATCAGCGGGTCCTGTACTCTGTACAGTCGTGGTCGGGTGTGGTAGTGCGCGGTACCTAGTTTTCGCTGTCCTTACTGCAAACCACAACTGAGTAGTAGTAGGCCAGAAGAGCGAAGAGGCTCAGAATCCTAAACCAGAACTACCTGATATCGCAGGAACTATAAGGATTGTTTTCTCCACTACAAACATATCAAGTTCCCTCTAACAGCCCCTGACGCGTGCGCGAGATGAACGGAGTTATAACTAGAGTAATACTAAACAGCCTGTATGCTGCCAAGAACTGTTATGCGACGAGGGTAGTACGAGAGGACAAAAAGCTGCTCGAGAGGGGAGGGGGGGGGAAGAGGGCAACAACAATTTTCATGAGGAAAGTATGAAACATGAGAGGTGAGAACAGCAATTATTGTCTCGGTCTTGGAGAACCGCGGAACACTGGAGACGAAGGTAACAGTATGTCACAGCTAACAGCTTTATAATACAGCGACAAACAGCAATGGTGGAGAATATACATGATTTGGTTATTTCCTTGGAATGATACAGAAGACATAATGATACCTTTCATCTCACCTGGTGATATCGAGCACATATATCCACCGTGGAATGTTAGACAACCGTGTGCTTTTCATGTTACAAAGTGAACCTTTCCCCAAGGTTCATGATCGTCTAAGGCAAGGATGCCCTGTCTTCCTGTGGCTGAACGGTTGCTTGTTCTGTCGAAGTTTGTGGTTTGAGTTACAGTCATTCTCTTACTATTCTTTTTTTTTCTTTCTCTCTCGTCTAAAATAGTCTAAGTCTTCTATTTGGTTTACCATTTTATTTTTCTCGCGTATAAAATACTTTGTCTATTATTTTTATTTTTCTCGCTTCTAGAATACTTTGTCTATTATTTTTATTTTTCTCGCTTATAAAATACTTTGTCTATTATTTTTATTTTTCTCGCTTATAAAATACTTTGTCTATTATTTTTATTTTCTCGCTTATAAAATACTTTGTCTATTATTTTTATTTTTCTCGCTTATAAAATACTTTGTCTATTATTTTTATTTTTCTCGCTTGTAGAATACTTTGTCTATTATTTTTATTTTTCTCGCTTATAAAATACTTTGTCTATTATTTTTATTTTTCTCGCTTATAAAATACTTTGTCAGCTACTTGTCCAGGCAAATCAGCCATACTCTCCTCTGTGACCTTACACTAAGCAAACCCCCTCATTTCTTGTCTTGTCTTGCCTTGTCTTGTCTTGCCTTGCCTTCCCTTGTCTTGTCTTGTCTTGCCTTGCCTTGTCTTGTCTTGTCTTGCCTTCCCTTGTCTTGTCTTGTCTTGCCTTGTCTTGTCTTGCCTTGCCTTCCCTTGTCTTGTCTTGTCTTGCCTTGCCTTGCCTTGCCTTGCCTTCCCTTGTCTTGCCTTGCCTTCCCTTGTCTTGCCTTGTCTTGTCTTGCCTTGCCTTGCCTTCCCTTGTCTTGCTTTGTCTTGTCTTGTCTTGCCTTGCCTTCCCTTGCCTTCCCTTCCCTTGTCTTGTCTTGTCTTCCCTTGTCTTGCCTTGTCTTGTCTTCCCTTGTCTTCCCTTGTCTTGCCTTGTCTTGCCTTGCCTTCCCTTGCCTTGCCTTGCCTTGCCTTGCCTTGCCTTGTCTTGCCTTGTCTCCTCCCTTGTATACTTTTCAGTGCTGATGAAATAAACAGACATCTTGATAGTGCTCGGTGATTTGCTTCATATAACAGGATACTTAGAGTTTCTGTCATGTTTTTTTCAATCCACCTTTTGTGTGGGCGACTTCTCCCTCTGTTTCATACCACTCCACGTTTCCAGCTTAAATAAACTTAATGGAAATACTGAAGAGGAGATTGAAGACGCGTCGATGTGTCCGAGATCAAAACAGATGGCCCTTTCTAATTTTTAACACAGGAATTGAAGTACACTAACGGTATCAAAAAACAAAATAAAGCGTGAGTGAGTTAACGCCCTTGTCATACATACTGAATCTAGCGTTACGACTCTCTGCTGGGTCCCCCTCTCCCCCCCCCCCCCCCCCCCCCAGTATCAAGACAAGCCTGGCTAAAGGCACATGGATCGCCACAGTCCTCAGGGCCGTGGAGTCTGCTACAGAAGTTCTGCCCACCCTCTGCTTTTTTAGCTTCACTCTTGGATTGAAAAAAAAATAGCGGTCCTAACCCGCTCCCAAACCGACACCATGCTGTGCCCCAACGTCTTCACCGCATCGGCTGCGAAAAACATCAGCTAGCATTTCCATGAGATAGAAGAAGAAAAAGAAGTGCTACGTTTGATATCTATGGGATCTCTCGTTCAGTCCCTGCCTCTAAATGAAAAATGATCTATATCAGTGTTCCCAAAGTGGATGAAAACGCCCCCTTGTGGGGGTCGGAAAGGATCAGGGGCGCGGTGCAAGAAAAGAGGGCAGTAGTGGGACATTAAGAGAAAACGAATCAGCAGACGGGGGCAGTAATATCTTCCTTCTTAGACGGGGGCAATAATATCTTCCTTCTTAGACGGGGGCAGTAATATCTTCCTTCTTAGACGGGGGCAGTAATATCTTCCTTCTTAGACGGGGGCAGTAATATCTTCCTTCTTAGACGGGGGCAGTAATATCTTCCTTCTTAGACGGGGGCAGTAATACCTTCCTTCTTAGACGGGGGCAGTAATATCTTCCTTCTTAGACTGGGGCAGTAATACCTTCCTTCTTAGACTGGGGCAGTAATACCTTCCTTCTTAGACGGGGGCAGTAATATCTTCCTTCTTAGACGGGGGTAGTAATATCTTCCTTCTTATACGGGGTTAGTAATACCTTCCTTCTTAGACGGGGGCAATAATATCTTCCTTCTTAGACGGGGGCAGTAATATCTTCCTTCTTAGACGGGGGCAATAATATCTTCCTTCTTAGACGGGGGCAGCAGTATCTTCCTTCTTAGACGGGGGAAGCAATATCTTCCTTCTTAGACGGGGGCAGCAATATCTTCCTTCTTAGACGGGGGCAGTAATATCTTCCTTCTTAGACGGGGGCAGAAATATCTTCCTTCTTTGCACTTTTCAACCTGATATTGAGAAACTTGTGCCCGTACATGAAACTCATCAGTCACATTAAAAGCTGAGAAAATACTGCACCAGGTGAGCTATAAATGTACTCCTTCATATTGTTAAATAACTTGGTGTATTAGCTGAAGTCTTTATTTGTGTAATGCATATCCTAGGTTAATAGACCATTGTACGAGTAGGACATAAGGAGAAGGGGAGAGGGGTGTGCTAAGGATGTGGCCTGGGAGAAAAAGGGACGGCAGCCTGAACAAGCCTGAGAAACACTGATCCATATAATTTAACTGATCACAGATCTTTTTTAGCCTTCTATGAAATTGCCTTAACCTACACCGTAACGTGGTCGGTTTTGTTTTGTTTCGTTTATTTGTTCACTTCTTGTCGTTATCTGAAGCTCAAGAATGAAATAACGATTCAATGTTCCCTTTCTTCTTTTCTTCTGATCAAGCTGTCCATATTTGATTTCAAATTTACTATCCCGGAACTATTTTCTGGACGTAAACAACGATCCGCGTCGGCCTAGGTTTTCCTTCAGAACATGAAACTGAATACAACCATTTCCGGTAGCACAAAACCTACGCGGGCAATAGAAAAGCGAGAAGAAAAAGTAGACCTTTGGAGAAAAAAAAAACGAAACAAAAAACAAACAAAAATCAAACAAAACACATTCATCTGAAATTATTGTGCCATACAGGAAGGAAGATTGTGGCATAAATCTGTCCAGTTTTTTTTTTTTTTAGTAAGAATGACAAATATTTTCTCCATTATAAACCTGTCATTTTTTCCTTTTATCGCGCTGGAACGTGTTCTTTGAAAGACAAACACCCATTAAGTACGGGACACAAGAAGATGAGGGCGAATGGTGATGTACAATCTCGAGAATATGCTTTGTTTATGGTCATGAGAATATCGTCTGCTTAATGTTGTCAGAGAATCGCTTGTATACAGCAGTGTTTCCCAGGCTTGTTTAGGCTGCCTCCCCTTTTTCTCACAGGCCATATCCTCAATGCCACCCCCCCCCCTCTTCTTATGTACTACTAGTATACTGACCTATTAAGCTAGGATATACATTACACAACTAAAAACTTAAGCTAACAAAACCAATTTATCTAATAATACAAAGGCGTCCATTTACAACTCACCTACTGCATTATTTTCTCAACTTCTAATGTCATGAATGAGTTTCATGTAGGGACACAAGTTTCTCAACATCAGGCTGAAAAGTGTTTTTAAAAAGGAAGGTATTACTGCCCTCTGGTCTGGCTGCTTCGTTTTCTCTCAACCCCCATCCCCTCCCAACTACTGCCTCCATTTCTTCCACTGCCCCTCTACCCCTACCTGACCTTTTTTTTCTTTCACTTCCCCCTGGTTCCTTTCCAACGCCCGCAGGGGGTTGAGGGCGTTATCGCCTACTTTGAGAAACACTGGTTTACAGTCCGAGAATATGCTTTGATTATGCTGATGAGAATCTGAAAAGGTTCTATATCTGTAAGAGCCTGGGTACACCAGCAACAGGAACAAAAGGAAGGCAGAGAACAAGTTCTTTACAGTCTGGAGGAGAACAACTGGGGATGAAGAGACAGCTAAATTTAGTAACCAAAGCCGACCTTGATGTCTGGATTACTCAGCAGAGTTTATTGTCTACCGGAGCATAAGCATCTCTGTTGTGGCACAACAGTCTGTTAGCACAAGCCCAACGTGCAGATGGAACAAGATTTTTTACCGGTTCTGATCTGCTATTCCCCCCCCCCCCCCGATAATTGTGACATCTCAGAGGTGGTCTTCTCGTTCTTCTAGGTCTTCTCGGTCTTCTAGGTCTTTTCGGTCTTCTAGGTCTTCTGTCTTTTAGGTCTTCTAGGTCTTTTCGGTCTTCTAGGTTTTCTGTCTTTTAGGTCTTCTAGGTCTTCTCGGTCTTCTAGATCTTCTATGTCTTCTAGGTCTCCTAGATCTTCTATGTCTTTTCGATCTTCTAGATCTTTTAGGTCTTCTATGTCTTCTCGGTCTTCTCTGTCTTTTAGGTCTTCTAGGTCTTCTAGGTCTTCTCGGTCTTCTAGGTCTTCTAGGTTTTCTCCATCTTCCAGATCTTCTAGATCTTTTCGGTCTTCTAGATCTTCTAAGTCTTCTCGGTCTTCTAGGTCTTCTAGATCTTCTAGTTCTTCTCGGTCTTCTAGTTCTTCTAGGTCTTCTCGATCTTCTAGGTCTTTTAGGTCTTCCTGGTCTTTTCGGTCTTCTGTCTTTTAGGTCTTCTAGATCTTCTAGGTCTCCTAGATCTTCTATGTCTTTTCGGTCTTCTAGATCTTTTAGGTCTTCTATGTCTTCTCTGTCTTTTAGTTCTTCTCGGTTTTCTGTCTTTTAGGTCTTCTAGGTCTTCTCTGTCTTCTAGGACTTCTAGATCTTCTAGTTCTTCTCGGTCTTCTAGTTCTTCTAGTTCTTCTCGGTCTTCTAGTTCTTCTTGGTCTTCTAGTTCTTCTAGGTCTTCTCGGTCTTCTAGTTCTTCTCGGTCTTCAATGTGAATGAAAGACGTGTGAAGTTTTCTTCACTCACTGCGTAGTGTGTATGGTGTGTGTGGTGTATATTTTGCGTGTGTGTGGTGTGAGTGTGGTATGTGGTGTCTGTGGTGTGAGTGTGGTGTGTGGTGTCTGTGGTGTGAGTGTGATGTGTGGTGTGTGTGATGTGAGTGTGGTATGCGGTGTCTGTGGTGTGAGTGTGATGTGTGGTGTCTGTGGTGTGAGTGTGATGTGTATATGGTGTGTATGAGGTGTGTATGTGTGTCTGTGGTATGTTTGATATGGGTGTGTCGTGTCTGTGGTGTGTGGTGTGTGGTGTGCGCGGTGTATAGTGAGTATGGTGTGCATGTTGTATGGTGTGCGTGGTGTATGGTGTGCGTGATGTATGGTGTGTGTGATATATAATGTGTGTGGTGTGTGGTGTGTATGGTGAGTGTGGTGTTTGGTGTGTGTGGTATATAGTGTGTGGTGTGTGTGTGTAAGTATCCCTCCTCTGTTACAGTGCAAACATAAGACCGAGGAAATTTCTGCACAAAAATGGGCCTTTAATCTTTCAAAGTAAAATCCGTCCAAGACTGTGCGATATTGAACCCTAATCGATAAAGCAATCACCCGTCTCTAGACTTTCTCTACATACTCGCATTCCTTGGTGAGATCTGAACGTCTCTCCATGCTTACAGCCTGCTTTTTTTGCTTAATGCTCCAAATGTGTGGCACTTTGTCTCGTTTTCAGTAACCCCTCAACAGCCTGTCTCTTTGTGTAGTGTTTCGTATGTGTGGCATGCTGTCAGTCAGGCCTACAGCATTTCTTCAACAGCCTGTCTCTTTGTGTAGTGTTTCGTATGTGTGGCATGCTGTCAGTCATGCCTCAGCATTTCTTCAATAGCCTGTCTCTTTGTGTAGTGTTTCGTATGTGTGGCATGCTGTCAGTCATGCCTCAGCATTTCTTCAACAGCCTGTCTCTTTGTGTAGTGTTTCGTATGTGTGGCATGCTGTCAGTCATGCCTCAGCATTTCTTCAACAGCCTGTCTCTTTGTGTAGTGTTTCAGTTGCGTGGCATGCTGTCAGTCAGGCCTACAGCATTTCTTCAACAGCCTGTCTCTTTGTGTAGTGTTTCAGTTGCGTGGCATGCTGTCAGTCAGGCCTACAGCATTTCTTCAACAGCCTGTCTCTGATCGACTTCTTTCTTTTTTTTTTCTCTTCTCATTGCTGTTGCAGCTAGCAGCACAGTTCAACTGACTGTGTGTGAGCACTTGTCCGAGCACTTGGCTAATCAATTTCCTGTTAACTTTTTGTCATAATTAATCGCGCGTCTTTCTCAGCGAGCGTCTCTTTATTATTTGTTATCTGTGGCTAGAGGTTTTCTGAATCTTCTCTGGAAAGTGTCTGTGTAGAATGAAGATAACTTAATCATTTCATTTTCCATTTATCGGCCAACTCTTAAGGCGACTTAATCGTTTCCTTTTCGACTTATGGCCCACGCTTTGCCCCGTGTTGAAGTATGGGCGGCACTGAGCTTTTTGATGTGCTTGTGGTCAGATTCGAACACTATGGGGAAAAGGGACGTAGGAAAACTTCCTGATAATGGCTGGATTAACAAAAGCTTGCCAGGTTTTATTTATGTGTTTCATTTTGCGCCTTTTTTTTTTGTCCGTCCATCCGGCATGAAATGGAAAGTGAGCTTCAAGAGTTTCTAATATCGCCTCAATTTCTCTGGCAGTCGAAGCTTCGAAGAGCTCACGTGATCTGCAGGGAATACACGCTATATGAATACTTTTTTTTTTGTCGTGATATTAAAATGTCGTTTTAGCAAAATTCATTTTGAGTTCTGCTAGTTACGTATTAAAACGCTGTGTCACTAGATAACACCACAAAATTCACTATATAACACCACAAAGGTCAGTAGATAACACCACAAATGTCACTAGATAACACCACAAAGGTCAGTATATAACACCACAAAGGTCAGTAGATAACACCACAAATGTCACTAGATAACACCACAAATGTCAGTAGATAACACCACAAAAATCACTAGATAACACCACAAATGTCACTAGATAACACCACAAATGTCACTAGATAACACCACAAATGTCACTAGATAACACCACAAATGTCAGTAGATAACACCACAAAAATCACTAGATAACACCACAAATGTCACTAGATAACACCACAAAAATCACTAGATAACACCACAAATGTCACTAGATAACACCACAAAAATCACTAGATAACACCACAATACAATGAAATAACACTACAAAAGTGTATGTCCATTCTCGATTCTTTCCTGCAGTAGAGGTAAAGGGTTTTGGCGAAATATTGGGTTATTTTTGTTTCTCATGATAGCTTCATTGTTCCTGCTCCTTATTGCTAAATTGTCTTCCCTCATTCCTCTCTCTCTCTCTCTCTCTCTCTCTCTCTCTCTCTCTCTCAACCTGTTTCTGTAACACTGCGTAATATACGTCCATTTAACTCTACAAGTCTCAGTTCTACAGCAGTTACTATCAGTTACTATCAGTTACTATCAGTTACTATCAGTTACTATGGTAAATGATAGCAGATTATTTAATTCAAGTCTTACCCTGTACCGCTGTAAAAAGTTACAAAATGTAAACCACATCTGTGAACTTTTTCCTTTTGGTTTGGAGATTCTAAATTTGAAATATCTCTCCCTCTCCATCTCTCTCTTTCTCTACTCTCTCTCTCTTCTCTCTCTCCTCTCTCTCTCTCTCTTCTCTCCTCTCTCTCTTCTCTCTCTCCTCTCTCTTCTTTCTCTCTTCTCTCTCTCTCTCTCTCTGGCCCACGCTAGTCAAACGTTGACCGTCGCTGATTTCCACAACCCTCTCTGTCCCTTAGTCCCTCATTGTTCCAGTTTCACTCTTCTGAAAACATATCCTACAGATCTGGATTACCATGTTCTGAATTTTGCCATAATTTCTCTATTTTGCCCAGTCTTACTTTGAAACTTTTCATTGGTTTTCTTGGCTGTCCCTGGTATTCTCGTCATTTTTATTAAGAACTATATCTCCGCTGTTTCCGGTAGATTTTGAGTGCTCTTGGTTATTTTCAATGCTTCGCACCCATATAGCAATACAGGTTCGGTGTATCACTGAATAGCTCTCTTTTTTATATTTATCCGAAAGAACTTTAATGCGTAGTATTTCTTCATTCTCTTTTAATTTTTTTAATTAAAGTATGTGTGAGATAAATACATGCCTTTGATCATTTCCCAGTTTTAAAAAAAAACGTGGCGGATTGATTATTATAAGTTTTTGTGTATTCTTTAAGTTGTTGTTTCGTAGTGAAAGAGTTAACCCACTGATTATAGCTCTCGGTCTTCTCTTTATGTTATCTTTTCCCCTGTTTTCTTAACTCTTGCTTACCTTTGCAGCATAAAAACGAATGCTTTCCAGCATAAAAGGAACACGTGAAAGCAGGACAAATTTCAGCATCCAGTTAATTCACGAACAGTTTTTAAATACTCCAGCATATTTTGTTTGTTCTGTCTCCGCTGTTCCAGCATTTGACGGGAAGAATAAATGCGGGGTTGATGTATAATAGCATTCACTGACCCGTAGCCAAAGGCGGAGTTCTGAATCTAAGAAAATAGGGAGGACAGCTCTAATTTAAATTTTTACCAAATACTTCCATTGAACCTTTGCTGTATTCCGCCGCTGAAGTTCTCAGTTATACTTTCCCGTTCTTTTAATAAACAGCTACAAGTCTAAGACAACTTCCAAAATCATGTCATTTCATTTCTGCCATCCAGCAGGCATGCTAGCTTGTGCCCTTCGGCTCGAAGTGATGGCCAAGTATCTGCTGGTCTTCTTTAATTGTATTAATGTGCTCTCGTAATCTGGATGTTCAGGCGGATATTCCTGTTGCAAGTCTTTGAATGCTGGACATTCTGTGAGATGGTGTGTGACTCTTTCTTGGTTATAATCACATAATGCACATTTGGGCACCTCATCTGGTTTTATGAGATGTTTGTATGCATTCATGTGTATGTACCTTGTTCTTGGTTGGGAGGTGATAGTTTGCTCTCTTTTGTTTAGTGTGTTTACGGCACATTTCGCATCCAGTGTGGTCGTCTGATGGAAAACTGCTCTGCCTGTATTTCCCATTACCCATTCATTCAGCCATCTCTTCCCTTATTTTGTTTTTTTTTTTTTTGGGGGGGGGGGAGGGGTCATATTTCTTATTATTTGTTTTACTGTTTGCAATGAAGTTGGGTTGTGAGGTTGGTTCCCTGTCGCGCCTTTTTTTTTTTTTTGCTAGCATTTCTGGTCTCTTGCTTCCTTGAATGTTACTGTAACTATTTTCTCGTTTCCTTGAATGTTAATGTAGCTGCTCTCTCGCCTCCTTGAATGTTATGTATTTGCTCTCTCGCTTCTTTGAATGTTGATGTATCTCTTCTCTCGCTTCCTTAAATATTGATGTATCTTCTCTCTTTCTCTTTCTTCCTTGAATGTTGATGTATCTGTTCTCTCACTTCCTTGAATGTTGATGTATCTCTTCTCTCGCTTCCTTAAATATTGATGTATCTTCTCTCTTTCTCTTTCTTCCTTGAATGTTGATGTATCTGTTCTCTCGCTTCTTTGAATGTTGATGTATCTCTTCTCTCGCTTCCTTAAATATTGATGTATCTTCTCTCTTTCTCTTTCTTCCTTGAATGTTGATGTATCTGTTATCTCGCTTCCTTGAATGTTGATATATCTGCTCTCTCGCTTTTTTTAATGTTGATGTATCCGCTTTCTCGTTTCTTTGAATGTTTCTGCTCTCTTTCTCTCGCTCCTTTGAATGTTGGTGTATGCAGGTATCACTTTAGTGTTATTTTAATATTGTGTTTACTGACTGACATAATTTTTGAAAATGTTTAAAAATTATGAAATACTAGCTTTTTACGCATTTTTACGCATCATAAAATGCTACATATACTCAATATCCCTTCATGATATACAAACCTGGACCTTGAATAAGACAACAAAAAAAGAAAACTGAGGACTTGAAATGTGAATATATACAAGGTAGGGCGCGTCCCATGGACAGAAAAGAAATCAAACAAAGAAGTGATAAACCAGCTAGAAATGAAAAGAGAAACGTTTAAAATCATAAAAAAGACTTCCCCTGTGAACAACTGTGTTATCAACACACTTATCTTAACATATTCTTTTGTCAGACATAGAACATAGATCTGATTGCTTAAAAACTCTGATCTATATCTGTAGCCCAGAAACCTGTAGCAATCGACACTAACTGTAATTGTTATTTTGGTACAATGTAATGTCAGGATGGTGGACGATAGAAAATCTGATGTGGAACCAATGAATCCAGGACGTGACAAGCCTATGGGTCTCTACAACAATGGCTATCAAAATGAGGTAAACAAAACAGAGCCAGTAGACTATAGGTGGCGGGGAATGGATATTGTTGAGGCACTCATCGGATTCCTCATCCCAAAGTCAGAATGTCTCTGTGGAACTGTCTCAAAGCCGTCTGGCCAGCCAGTGTTGCACGCTGGGTCTGATGTGGAGAAGGGGCTTAAGTACAGCCATCAGAGGCTGGAAAACAAAGTTTTGGCCAGGCCAGCCTACATCACTGTCTTCATGACATTCAATCAAGAAAAGGTGCTGAAATCGGAGGTACCCAGCCAGAAGGCTCATCGCAAAAACCAGGGTACCACTCATTATCGCTAATGAAATGTTTCTATCTGCAGTTATCAAACATGGTGCTCGCCCTGTAAAGACTAACCAGGCAGGTGCAGTGTTGGGCCCCCTGCTTCGAAAGGGTTCACCCTATGCTACTGGATCCAAGAGACAAGACTGCATATATAGACAGGAAATGTATACCAAGAAGGAGATAAAAACAAGACCACTGAGATACTCTGGGCACGTCAAGAAGCATAGTACTGTACTGAAGACCCTTCTTGAGAGCACGATCGAAGGGGAGAGAACAAGAGGACGACAGCGACACAGATGAGTAGGCAAAATCAAGAGATGGACAGGGACCAGCTTGGCTGAGTGTACTATGTAGAGTGGCCAACTGTGCGTGGGGAGATGAAACGAGGTGATGATGATGATGACGATGATGATGATGATGATTTTGCTGAAAAATAAAATACTTGTGGACGACTGCAGACTGAAATGTAGGCTGCTTGGTTAGCTGAGTGGTTAGGCGCTCGATCTACTAATCAGGTGGTACGGGGTTCAGTCCCAGCATTGGGACTTTTTTTTCTGGTACACACCAAAAAAGGCCCCGGGGTTGACCCAGCCTCTAAAAATGGGTACCAGAGAAATCTGGGAAGGTAAAGCGGCCAGGCGTGATACTGACCACATCAGACTTTCATGTGCCGAAGGTTATGAAAAATATGGGCCTAACACCGCATTCCCCAAAATGTCTTTGTCATATGGAAAGGGGATTGTATCTTTACAGACGGACATTTTGAGAGAAATTACCTCGATCGCGAGTTTCCTTGTGCCACTAACTCTCGTGTGTCTTATATGAAACTCCCTGAAGATACAGAGCTCTGCTGCATCCTCGACCAGCAAATTAAACTCTCTACAGCTTTCTCAAAGAGCGGCCCGGACCTGGGATGACCTTCTTGTGACATAATTTGCGTTGCTCTCTACAAATCTCGAAAAATACCTCAATTTTGTCACATAAAAAAAAAATAAGAACAATTTGTGACGTTGGCATCGATTTGATAGACGTGCTTGTCATTAATTATTCTCTTTCCATACAGAGCACAAGGCTTGAGTGATTTCACTGACGCTTTCCGGTTGTTCCTTTTCCACTGGAATCTTTCTTTTCTACTGTAGATCTCAAGAGCGCTGCTACTTGCCATAATTGTTGTAATTAAGAATTACGTAATCGGCCAAGAGAGAGAACTTGTTGGACAAAATCGGCAGGACAAGTTTCACAACATATGCCTTCTACCTGCCTACGGTCGATGTGCAAGATCTAAACAGTTCCTTTAATAATTATAACATAAAAGTTACCAGTGCATTCGTTTTTACGATTATTACAACCGTAAACTGACTGGACACACATTTTTCCCCAAACTTTCATGAACTTATCTTTATCTAACAGCGCGTACTCTGTGTGCGTGTGCGTGCGTGTATATAACCGGTGGTATCGGGTTCCGTCCCAAAAGTGGGATCTTTGTCTGGTACACACCAAAAACAAAAAAGGCACCGGGGTGCACCCAGCCTTTCAAAATAGGTACCAGAGAAATCTGAGAAGGTACATGCGGCCAGGCATGATACTGACCACGTCACACTTTCATGTACCGAAGGTCGTGGAAATGAGGCCTAACATCATATTCCCCAATGTTCTTAATTGCATGTGAACCGGAATTTTACCTCTATATATGCATCTTATATCTTACATCCTTCCCGTTAAACGTCACATAGGGCTCGCATAGTTTGCCAAGTTTTCCTGTTCTCGGCGAGTCTTTCAACTTCATCAAGGGATGTTATGCCCACTAAACTGGCTTCTCTTAACAATGTCCTCTTTAGAGTTTCACGTGGTTGACCTATTTTTTTCTTTGGCCTGTTGTGCTCCTTTTGATAACTTGTTTTGGTATTCTCTGATTGTTTCTTCTCATCACATGGCTTAAATATGTCCATCTTCTTTTTCTGATAACCCATAAGACAGGTTGTTGTTTGCTCATCTGTCTTATCTCTGCGTTGTTCTTGAATTCGTTCCACTTTATACCAAGTATTTTCCTTAGGTATTTGTTTTCACAAGAGTCTAATTTCTTGTCCAATTCTTTAGTTGTTTTCCAGCTTTCGCACGCATAAATGAGGGTGGATATCACATTTGAACTGAATAATCCTAACTTGGTTTTTGTGCTTATAACTTTTGAATTCCATATGTTCTCAAGATTCTTGAAGGACAATGCTCCTTTTGCACTTCCAATTCTAACTTCCTTTCTGGCGTCACCATCCTGGTCTATGTAGCTGCCAAGGTATGCAAATTGATTGACATCATCAACAACTGTTCCTTCTACATATATTTTTCCTTCTTGGTTAATGAGATGTTTCATAATTTTTGTTTTGTTAATTTCATCTTTTCCCAAACTTCCCAGAATGTTTCAGAAAAAAAAACCTTTATATACATATCTTCTTCTTCATTCGCTTCTTCCAGCAAGACCGCCCCCGTGATCCTACTGAATTTACTCCTGTGGTCCTCGACAGGTTCCGTGGTCCTCCTGTGGTCCCCGAAAGGACTTCCTGAGTTGTTGCAGGATTCCAAGTGTAAATCATACTCTGGTCATGGGGTTCCGTAAGTGATAGAGAAACTGGCCTGTACCGCTTAATGTAGCTTGTGAGCTTGCCGGTAAAGAGTAAGCTAGCCCATGGATGTTAACTAAGAGTGCAGATAAACCGTTTATTATCACATCTTGTCTTGTCTTGTGTTGTCTCCCTGTAACTGCGACCGTGTGTTCTTTGCAGCCGATGCTGTAGAGGTATTGAGGCACTGCGTCGTATCTAGGTGAGAGAGGGTTATGACAGCTACTTTTTTCAGTCCCAGAGTACTTCTAAAAGGCAGGGGGTGTGCAATGCGTCTGAAGCAGACTCCACCACCATGGGGACTATGGCGATCCCTGCCCCATTAACCAGGCTATGCCCTTTTACTGGGGGTACCAACAGAGAGATGAGACAGGGTTTTGGTCAGCTATGGTTCGTTAACCCTGACGCTAGCATGACAGCTGTGGTGGCCGATTTCCTCTATTATCATATATATATACTTATTCATCAGTTGGAAAACAACTAAAGAAATAGACAAGAAATTAGACTCTTATATATATATATATATATATATATATATATATATATATATATATATATAGAGAGAGAGAGAGAGAGAGAGAGAGAGATAAAGGTAATCCTGTCATGCCTTAGAGGCACATTGGGATATGGTGTTAGTGGCCATATTTTCCTTGACCTGTCAGCACACTAGAGGGTGATATGGTCAGTATCACGCCTGGCCGCCTTTCCTTCCCCAACTCCAGAAGAAGTCGGGTACCCATTTCTACAGTTAGGTGACCGGGGTGCCTCCGGCCGGAAACGAACCCCCGACCCTCGCCATGAGAGACCAGTGCATTAACCACTTCGCCACTCAGACATGTATAAGCGTAAGTCTAATACCGGTAACTTATCCCCCAGAGGCCTGCCTTAAACCTAACTATCGTGGTAAAAGACGCAGAGTGACTTTTGCGTGCTTTTTTTCCTGAAAAGAAGTATGGAAAACCAAAGAGGTCATAGTTACTATTATATTTTTTTTTCATATGATAAAAAAAATGTCATCCTTTTCTGTTCTCAGAAACACAAGCTAGTGGGCGAGCTGCGCAAGGCCTACTGGTGCGTGAAAGACTGGGAAAAACCTGTTTATGGCATCCTGTACGAATCCTACATGCTGGTGCTGCTTTTTCTGGTACCAATCGGCGTGATGGTCGTCTCATATACTACCATCTGCATGGAGCTGTCCAAAGGAACCAAATTTCGGCGCCAAGCTACGAATACACAGTAAGTAGGTCATTGGGTGGAGCTAATTCGAACCTTCGGATTAGGAGGGCGAATAAAAAAGCAACAACAAATCAAGGGAAGTAGCCACTGAAAACGTATGAAAAGATTCGACAGCGAAAAGTCTTTTCATATTTTTTCAGTGGTTACATCTCTCAGTGTGCGATTACTTTTTTACTTGCTCTCGTATATTTAATGTTTACAAAAGGGGCCGTGTAATTAAATACATTATATTCTTATTCTTCTCCTCCTCTTTCTCTTCCTCCTCCTCTAACTCTTCCTCTTCCTCCTCCAGTATACGCCATCACAAGAGCGATAAATACTCTTCGTTACGTTCTGCATCTAGGCTGTGAAATTTCCGCTCTTCGGCCCGACACGCCTGACTTCCGTCTAGCTTATTTTCAAGACCGAGCTTCACCTTCCCACTTCGGTCTCTTATTCACTCAGCCACGCTACGGTCTATTTCCAGGGTGCACCACTGGGAGAGTAGGATAGCGTCTTGGCCGGTGGTGGTTTCAGTCATTTTACTGCTTTACCTTTGCCGTTTTCGCCTCCTACGAGTAGCACAAGTGTTAGGTAGCCATTTTGTCTCAGCTGGGGAGGGGGGGGGGGTCTGAGCGCACCAGAATCCTGGTAGCTGCAGAATCTGTCCGGATGAGAAGCGAATATTTTGCTCAGTTACACCCCTTCTCAAACGGGTCAGTATCTATTTTGACAAACAATTTATTACGTATTTTGTCTTGCACAGATCTACAACAGTTTGAACTTTTTCCTCTATTTCCTTGTCTTGCAACGATCTACAACAGTTTGAACTTTTTCCTCTATTTCCTTGTCTTGCAAAGATCTACAACAGTGTGAACTTTCTCCTCTATTTTCTTGTCTTGCCAAGATCTACAACAGTTTGAACTTTCCTCTGGTTTTCCTAGCCTAGAATAGTCTGATCTCTGAAATATCTGCTCGTTTTGATCCAGATCAACAACTGCTTATCGTGGATTCACTAGCCACAGAACCAGGTCCAGCAGCGGGAAGACGCGGTCCTCACAGAAGGGAAGTTACACAGAAGCAGGCAGGGGACACAACAGATACAAAGAAAGAATGGAGAAAGAGAAAGTTAAGGTGAGCGAGATATAGAACTCTATCTAAGACTGTACAGAATATATGTTTTTAATTGTAGATGTTTTACACGTAGATGTTTTGCTAGTAAGATAAAAAAAAAAAGGGCGCACTGTAGAGTATGTCGCCTGAGTGGCTTCCGGCTTTCCCTGTGAAAACTTCAGGATGAAACAGGTACCTGCATTCACAGCGAGGTTTATTACAATACCTCGAGCTAAAGTCGATCCTCTAATTTTCATACATAAATAAATCAATACACGACTCTCTTATCTCCTTATGATTGCCGTGCCTGAAAAGAAGAGATATTTAAACGCAACCAAGTGTTGGAAAATGATGATTATGTTTGAGAAACACTTCGGAAACATTTCTAAATACGATATTTTCTTGTGCTCTTCTTGATATTCTACCTTAAGTTTCGTATGCTCAGATTTCTAAAGAGATAGATGGGCCGCCTTCTTGAGCCCTGCTCTCAACAGGAGGTCTTTGTAAGAATCCCAGAGTTATCCTCCATGCTCCATCTCTCGGGATCATTCCTGAGCCCAGAGGTCTCTGTATGTGGTCCAGGTCTTTTGTATGTGTCGAGGAGTCCGGGGGAGCGTTTTGGCACACGCGCTGGGCTGTTGGCACAGCCTTTATCTTGTGGAGATGGGGGTTAAGTCTGCAGATTGTGGAGCTGTTAGTTTAGTATGAGTATGGAGTCTTGTGGGTACCTGCTGGTTGTACTCTGCCTCCAGGTGTTTTGATATTTCCTATTAACTGGTGTTTTCACTTCCTTTTACGATGTCCTGTGTCTGAATTATTCTCTCCTTGTGCCTTCCTTTGCTGGTCTATTGGCTGTTTCATTTCCTGCAATTTCACAGGGATCCACTACAGCACTATCCTGTCTGTCGTTAGAGCTGATTTAGCTTCTCTATTACATCCCTTGTTAGATGGTCCTCTGTTTCATCTTATTAGATGGTCCTCTGTTTCATCTTATTAGATGGTCCTCTGTTTCATCTTATTAGATGGTCATCTGTTTCATCTTGTTAGATCGTCCTCTGTTTCATCTTATTAGACGGTCCTCTTATTCATCTTGTTAGATGGTCCTCTTATTCATCTTGTTAGATGGTCCTCTTATTCATTATGTTAGATGGTCCTCTTATTCTCCATGTTAGGTCGTCATCTGATTCATCTTGTTAGGTCGTTCTCTGATTCATCTTGTTTGATGGTTTTCTTATTCAACATGTTAGAGGGTCCTCTGATTCATCTTGTTAAGTGGTCCTTTGAATCATCATGTTAGGTGGTCTTCTGATTCACCTTGTTAGGTGGTCCTTTGATTCATCTTGTTAGGTCGTCATCTGATTCAACATGTTAGAGGGTCCTCTGATTTATCTTGTTAAGTGGTTCTCTGGTTCATCTTGTTAGGTGGTCCTTTGATTCATCTTGTTAGATCGTCATCTGATTCAACATGTTAGAGGGTCCTCTGATTTATCTTGTTAAGTGGTTCTCTGATTCAACATGTTAGATGGTCCTCTGATTCATCTTCTTGGGTGGTCCTCTTCTTCATCTTGTTAGGTGGTCCTCTTCTTCATCTTATTAGGTGGTCCTCTTCTTCATCATGTTAGGTGGTCCTCTGATTAATCTTTTTAGGTGGTCCTCTTCTTCATCATGTTAGGTGGTCCTCTGATTAATCTTTTTAGGTGGTCCTCTTCCTCATCTTGCTAGATGGTCCTCTGATTCGTCTTGTTAGGTGATCCTCTTCCTCATCTTGTTAGATGGCCCTCTTCTTCATCTTGTTAGGTGGTCCTCTTCTTCATCTTGTTAGGTGGTCATCTTCTTCGTCTTGTTAGGTGGTCCTCTGCTTCATCTTGTATAGCCTTGAATATTATCTGACTGTCGAATGAGAAAGTTATTTTTGTGTCTTGTGGCCGTTTGCTGTTTTCAGTTCTACATTATTATCGCCACTATAAAACTTACGTTACATTATATGAGAAAATTTCGATGATGAACTAGATAACGTTAACTCCGCAGTAGCAAGAATTAACACGTGACTTTTCTTGGACTTTTCCCCCCAGGTTATCCGCATGCTCATCGTTGTGGTCGTGCTATTCGCCACCTGCTGGGGCCCAATCTTGATCAACAACTTACTCGTCTCGCTGGGGGTGCTTGACGTGCTGCACATCGGCCACCTGAAGCCACTGCGCCAGGGGCTGTTCATCTTGTCCTATCTTAACTCCAGCCTAAATCCTCTGGTTTACGGTTTCATGTCACGTCATTTTCGGCGGGGATTTCGCGAAGCGATCTGCGTCTGCTGTTCCAAGGGCACGCGCAGGACCAGCAGTGGTAGACTTACCAAGGGAGGTAGAACCAATAATATGAGCTGTCGCTACACTTCGGAAGGTCAAACTTCCATTGTACGCACGGGCACCATCCGGCTGAGCCCAGCCGTAGAGCAAAGATCAGTTGTTAGCGATGACGAGACGGACATACAAGATTCCTTCTTGGAAGACAAGGGATATGGCCGTAAAGTGTGGGCTAGATCCGACAGATCTGCGGTAGGACTTCATGCTTAACTCACTAGGCTGTTGTAGGACATCGTGTGTAAATCACTGGAGTGTAGTAAGACTGTATGCATAAATCACTGTGTTCCTGCAGGATTTCAAGTGTAGATCACTGGAATATGGCAGAATTTCAAGTGTAAGTCACTGGGATGTTGCAGGATTTCAAGTGTAAATCAGTGTTTTCTTGGAGGTTTTCAGGTGTAATTTAGTAGTTTTTGGTAGGATTTCAAGTTTAAATCACTGGGTTGTTGGAGGTTTCCATGTGTAATTTACTATTTTGTTGCAGTATTTCAAGAGTAAACCACTGGGTTATTGCAGGTTTTCAAGTTGAAATGATAGAGTTAGGGGGAAGGGGGGGGGGGGGGGGGAGAGAAGTAGACATTTTTCTGAACGAAGTGGTTTAACGCATGTTACTTACAACCAGTATGTAACTGCAACCATCAGTGAGTGTTGGAATGGAAGGCGGAGCACATATTGGCATTCGTCCGGAGTTCGGAGACGCTAGTCTCTGATTACAGATTACAGGATTTCAAGCGTAAATCATTGGTTTGGTAAAGGTTTTCTAGTGTTATTTGTTTTTTTTTAACCGGATTTCAAGTGTAAACCACTGAGTTGCTGCATGACTTCATGTGTAAGAAGTTCTGGATTATTCTAGAACCTTATGCGTAAATCACTAAGTTGCTGCATGATTTTGCGTGTAAATCAATGGATTGTTGTAACTCAACAAGTTTTTTGCAACATCCAAAGAACAAACCACCGGATAATGGCAATACTAAGTCTTCGTGTGGTGTAACGATCCCGCTTGTGCCAGTGTGTGATATTAAAGGAACATATACCCAATTTTACAGAACCACATGCACAGATAAAACTACAGAAAGTTTCAGAACTTCACAGAGTCGGGGAAAAGTGCAAGAGATATAAAAATTACCTTTAGGTCCTCTATAAACTTCACTTGTAAGCAGTTTTACGTTAACAACTGTTACAGGCGCCTGCTTTTAAACACTGTGGTAAATGCTCAAAAAATATTGGGTTAATGTATGATATTTTAAACTGTATATTGTTGCGATTTATCGTTAAAAAAAATATACGTTGTTTTGCACTAAGCTGATGGATGAACTGGTCTCAAAGGGTTAAAGGGAAAGGTCAGATTACTACCGAGGGCTGTTCTAGTCAAAATCATATGGACCACGGAGGATGATTGCTATGGTGCACAAATAATTAGTGTATAGTCCTACAACTATACATAAAGCACTGCAGTAAATCTGTGATACCAAAATGTATAAACTAGGAAGAAAGTAGGAGCAGCTTTATTATTTAACGATAATAAACTTGTAACGCTTCGGCGCGAGCCTTTATCAAACAAAAACAAAAAGGACGAAGAATTAGAGAGAAGAGACAAAGTATAGATTACATCAAACTAACGCTTTTGCGTGAAGACAAATTGCTTATGTTCCTGGATACACACAAGCCCTTTTTTGTGCCTTTACAAGAACTGAGATAAGTTTTCATTCTGTTACTATTTTTCGTTCATTTTTGCATTGATTTTTTTTTATTTCGCTTACATTAGTTTGATGTAATCCACACTTTGTCTCTTCTCTCTAATTCTTCATCCTGTTTGTTTTTGTTTGATAAAGGCTCGCCCTGAAACATTATAAGTTTGTTATCGTTAAATAATAAAGTTGTTCCTACTTTCTTCCTAGTTTATACATTTTGACTGCTATGATGGACTATTGCTACGATGGATGATTTTTATGATGGATGATTGCTATGATAGATTATTGCTATGATGGATTATTGCTATGATATATGATTGCTATGATGAATGACTGTTGTGATGGATGATTACTATGATGAATGATTGCTATGATTGATAATTGCTGTGATGGATGACTGCTATGATGGACTATTGAACTTTACTTCGAAATTAAGCTCTGGCTCAAAAAGAAGTCTGTTCTAAATAGTCTGTTCAGAAATGATTGAAGAAAACGTGTGAAGAGAACTGATGCTAAAAGACAGAATGTTAAGCAAATTGTACAGCCTCTTGCTTCTGTGGCGCCGTCATTAGAAGGTTAGAAATGACTACAGGAGCAGGCCGAAGGAGAAGGGAAGCGAGCCGGGGTGTGTATCCACTGTTCCCTCAAAGCTGCGCGGCCGCGCACAGAGAAATGTCATACCGCGCACAGAGAAATGTCATACCGCGCACAAAATTGTTGGAGCCGCGCAAAAAAGAAACTGCTACTTTTACTTTCCAGTTTCCAGATGTTACTCCGTGCTATATTGCAATCAAGAAACATACAATGATGGGACATGTTTTTCCTTTGCTGTTTCTTTCTTGTTGAGAAATGGCTTTGGGGTCGGATATTTCAACTGATCTTTCATCGCGCAGTTTCGGTAGTACTGTAGCAGAATCATGACGAGGCAAGTGGACACACAGAGAATAAACAGGCAGATGAATTGCCACTGTTGAAAAGTACAGCAGGTCTATCATTCTATTAAATGTACAGGTGTACTTTACCGTTACAGTGTTATATATATATATATATATATATATATATATATATATATATATATATATATATTGTATATTACGTTGTTTTACGCACATTTTCAGACACAATAATTTTTTTTTGCACTTGAGCTGACCATTTTGCACACAGACCGCAACCCCGTAGAGGGAACATTGGATGTACCCCTAGGGGCTGGACTGTTGGAGGGTTGTGGGAGGGGCTCCCGCCATTTCTTTTTCTTTTTAGGAGGCAAAAAAAAACCCCACTCTACCGCGGATTTTCAGAGTTTATATAAGGGAGGCCCCATAATAATTGGTCCCTCGGAGGCTAGACCTGGCTCTCTGCGGGCCTTCCCAGTACTGTAGCAATATTTTGCACAAGCACAAGAAAAAACATGCCCATTTAAAAACTGCTGTTAGTATCACTGGCCGCTGATGCTGCTGAAAGTGTATGTTGTCATTGATACGTGTCTGAAAAAGCGCACGTGCTCAGGCCAAGTCAGCATTCCAGAAAATGAGAAACATCTTGTGCAACAGATCCATATCAATGGAAACAAGATTCCGAGTACTTAAATGTTACATCGAGCCAATTTTGTTTTATGGGTGTGAATCATGGTCCATGAATAAGAGAGTACAGCGAGAAATGGAGGCCATGGAAATGTGGTTCATAAGAAGGATGTTGAAGGTACCATGGACAGATAAGAAAACCAACGAAGAAGTCTTAAGAGAGGATAGAGTTAAAAGGCAAATTACAACAAAGATCAGAGGCCGACAAGCGAGATTTGTAGGACATTTTCTGAGAAGATGGAAAATTGGAACACATTGTGACAACTGGAACAACTGAGGGAAGAAGAGACAGAGGAAGACAGAGAGAGAAGTTGCTGGATGTGCTATCAATGTGGCTTGTAAGAAAGTCACCGGCGGATCTCATAATCAAGCCTAAAGACAATGAATTGTAGAGAGAAATGATCGCCTACACCACGCGGCATGGCATTTGATTGATTGATAGATGTGTCTGAATATATTTAGATCTTGGAGTTTGTCTTGAGAAGGAACAATTTTTGGACAGCACTGACTGGCTTGCAGTGTTACAGCCTGCACGGGAAGAAAGGAGGGGAGAAAGAAAGGATGGAGACGAAACCCTTCTTAACTTACAACCCAGTTTCCAACAATCTTTCAACAGAGTGACAGACATTTATTAAACATGGGTGCATGAAATGACATAAACTTCCTAATGTCACACAAAGTTCAGTAAGTTTACTAGCAAAACATTCATGTACAATAATATAACTCAAAGTAAAGGGATCGAAAATCTCATAATTCCAAAACTGAACTTATGATATCGGATAACGTCACCTTTGGTCACATCCACTGCTAAATTCTCTCTCTCTCTCTCTCTCTCTCTCTCTCTCTCTGTCTCTGAACCTTAAGTGCCCAGGGCATATGGGGTTTCCACAAGGGTTTTCCACAAATGCCTGTCCTTTGCTTTTTTTCCGCTCTTGCCCAGGTGAGCCCTCTATTGCTCAACGTCCTCTCTGTTGTTCTTCTCCATGTTTCTTTTGGTCTACCCTTACTCCTGTTCCCCTGTAGTGTCCATCTTAATGCTAATTTTGGTAGTGAGTTGTCAGTCAGTCAGAGCACACGCCCCAACCATCGCCAGCGTCTTTACTGCTAACTTACATTTTTAAAAAAACGGTAAAAGGTAAAATTCCTGTTTCCATGCCATTAAGGCATATTGAGGATACGGTGGTAGGCCCGTATTTCCACGACCCTCGGCACATGAAACTGTGATGTGGTCAGTATCACGCCTGGCCGTGTTTACTTTCCAAGATTTCTCTGATACTCGTTTTTAGAGGCTGGAACCCTGAAAAAACATTTAAGCCTGGTCAAACTTCTCGACCTGCTCGTTATTTCAACACCTCACGCCACCTCAACTAACTTAAGACAAAAATTAAGTTTCAACACCTCACACCACCTTCAACTAACTGAAGACAAAAATTAAGTTTCAACACCTCAAACCACCTTCAACTAACTGAAGACAAAAATTAAGTTTCAACACCTCACGCCACCTTCACCTAAATTAGCACAAAAATTAAGTTTCAACACCTCAAACCACCTTCAACTAACTGAAGACAAAAATTAAGTTTCAACACCTCAAACCACCTTCAACTAACTGAAGACAAAAATTAAGTTTCAACACCTCACGCCACCTTCAACTAAATTAGCACAAAAATTAAGTTTCAACACCTCAAACCACCTTCAACTAACTTAAGACAAAAATTAAGTTTCAACACCTCACACCACCTTCAACTAAATTAACACAAAAATTAAGTTTCAGCACCTCACGTCACCTCAACTAAATTAACACAAAAATTAAGTTTCAACACCTCAAACCACCTTCAACTAACTTAAGACAAAAATTAAGTTTCAACACCTCAAACCACCTTCAACTAACTTAAGACAAAAATTAAGTTTCAACACCTCACGCCACCTTCAACTAACTTAAGACAAAAATTAAGTTTCAACACCTCAAACCACCTTCAACTAAATTAACACAAAAATTAAGTTTCAACACCTCCCGTCACCTCAACTAAATTAACACAAAAATTAAGTTTCAACACCTCACGCCACCTTCAACTAACTTAAGACAAAAATTAAGTTTCAACACCTCACGCCACCTTCAACTAACTTAAGACAAAAATTAACCCCCGATCTGACCTTTATACTCATACACGCGCGGACAGAATCTAAAGTACATCGTATACTTTCGCTCCCCTTTCTTCCTCTGTCTTGGTCTACCCCTTGGTCTTGTTTCCCTCATCTCTTGTGAGTATATAATTTTCGTTTGTCTGTTCTCTTCCATTCGTTTTAATGACCCAACCAGAGTAATCTGTTCAGTTTCAAGACATTGATAATTCGATGGTATTTAAATAAGCTGTTCATTTCAGTGTTCTTTCTAGCTCTCCGTCCTCCACTGTTGGTATCCTTTATTGGCCCAAAGATTCTTCTCATTATCTTGTTCTCAAATACCTGCAATTGTTGATTATCTTTCTTTGTTGTACTCCATGTTTCTGATCCATATATGACGACTGGTCTTATTATAGTTTTGTAGATTGTTACTTTGATGTTTTGGGACAGGATTTTGGATTTTAACAGGTGTTGCAAGACGAAGTATATTTTATTCCCTATCTGTACTCTGCTTTTAATTTCCTCGCATACTATGTTGCTTCTGCTGAAAGTTGTGCCTAGATATTTGTATGTTTCTGCTTTCCTAATATTCATATCTCCAATCCGTTGCTGGCGAGATTCTTCAGCAGGGGTGAAACTCCTCCTGGCCAAAAGAAAAAAAATGCGATTAGGGTTGCCGCGAGGCGCCGCCGTGGAAAAGGTGAAGGAAAGGATTAAGTGAAGTAACCAGTAGTTTCGAGGTCGGGGCTACTCAAATCACGACATCTCTACTCTAGAGGCCGGCCACGTCCTATATACACCCATACTGGGTCAGATTGCCTAAACCGACTTAACCCAGGGGGTCAAACTAAGACACTGCTGGCGATATTCTTCTGCTGCCGCGCATGGGGTGAAACTCCTCCCGGCCAATGAAGGAAATGCGAAAATGCGATTAGGGTTGCCGTGCGTCGCCGCTGTGAAAAAGGTGATGGAAAGGATAAAGTGAAGTTTAATCGGTATGTCCAGTAGTCTCGCGGCAAGAGCTACTCGTACCACGGCACCTCTGCTCTAGAGGCCGGCCACATCCTTTATACACCTATACTGGTGAAATATGCCTAAACTGGCTTAACCCAGGAGTGAAACGTGATGACTACTCATGTCACGATACCTCCGCTCTAGAGGTCGGTCACGTCCTAAATACATCCATACTGGGATAATACGCCTAAACCGGCTGAACCCAGAGGTGAAACTTACTAGTGTCGAGGATTCATCCTCCTGGACAAAAGCTCCGTCCTGGTCACAACTAGGAAAGGTAGCGGCCACGATCACTAAATGCTGAAGTCGGAGACACTGAACCAGTGCAGTCTAGATAGCCAACTACCTCTCGCCCGATGGGGATATATGCGTATCCTAATCACGCTGAGGTTTTCAGGTGAGAAAGTCCATCGCTGGACTGAATGGGCAACCACCTCTCACCTGGCAGGTATATACTGACATCCAAAAGACGTCGAGGTTTTCCGGTGAGAAAGTAAACTAAACTGGTGCAACGAAAACCATGGTGTCACGCAATCCCGCTTCTGCGACCCAGCGAGAATATAGGCCCAAGCCCCGCGATACTCTGAACCTCTTGTAGCCTTCTCGGTGATCTCTTGTGGTCCTTTCTGGTACCACAGAAAGATCACAGGACCTCTTGTGATCCTATTAAGGACCACAGGAGTAAATTCAGTAGGATCATGGGGCGGTCTTGGTGGTAGAAGCGAACGAAGAAGAAAATATCTCCAACATTCATATAATCTGAATCATTCTGTCTCTGGTCTCTTTATATCTTCATAACTCGGTCTTATCTTGGTTATTTTAGTACCACATCTCCCAGGTGCATGGAAGTATTGATGACTTCTTGCATAGTTTCCACCACCAGGTCTATGTCATCAGCGTATCCTAGTATTTTAGCTTGTTCTTCTGTACTGCTTTCTTCTTTCACTTTTCTGATTACCTTTTCAAGTACTAGGTTAAATAATAATGAAGATAATATATCACCTTATTTTAAGACATTTCTTATATAGAAAGGTTCTGACTTTCTTCCTTTATATATTACTATATTTTTGTATCCACCATACATATTCTGGTCATATTGATTAATTTATTAGGTATCTCAAATTCTTTCATGAGTTACTATAAATTGTTCCTAATTATGCTGTCATAAGCTTTCTTGAAATCAGTGAAGATATGTACTTCTTTTCCATATTCCCAGCACTTTTATGCTCCTTGACGCAGATAAAATATTTGGTCTGTCATGATAATCTAGAGAAAACTGTCTCGGAAGAGTACATAATGGGAAAAAGAAAGAGAGGAAGACCAAGGTGAAGATGGCTGCAAGATATTGTTGATGATCTGGAAATGGATGCATCAGCGGCAGGCCATCTTGCTCACAACCGAGAGGCCTACAGGAGTGCTGTTAGGGAGGCAAAGTTCCGCAACGGACATGCAAATGAATGAATGAATGAATGGTCGATCTGTCCTTCATAAAACCTGCTGGATAGTCTAAGAGTATGTTCTCGATGTATGGTTTTAATCTATTTAAAAGTATAAAAATATTTTGTAGCTTGTTTGCAGCAAGGATAACCCTCTGCAGTTTTCACATTTGCTGTTATCGCCTTTTTAAACAAAAAATACTTTTACACATGAGTTAATTTGTTGTTTTGTAGCCACAATGAGTTAATTTGTTGTTTTGTAGCCACAATGAGTTAATTTGTTGTTTTGTAGCCACAATGGCCTCTAGTCCGATGAGGTATATAAACAATGAATTCGCTTTAGATCAAACGCTATTTTAACTTGGGGTGTCTGAGTGGCGAAGTGGTTAGTGCACTGGTCTCTCATGGCGAAGGTCGGGGGGTTCGAATCCGGCCGGCGGCACCCCAGTCACCCAGCTGTAGAAATGGGTACCCGACTTCTTCTGGAGTTGGGGAAGGAAAAGGCAGCCAGGCGTGATACTGACCATATCACCCTCTAGTGTGCTGACAGGTCAAGGAAAATATGGGCACTAACACCATATCCCTATGTGCCTCTAAGGCATGACAGGATTACCTTTTATTTTAACTTGAACTGACTCTATGGAGATTTTCTTCGATCTGTTGTCTTGAAAGTGTCCCTCTGAAGACCATCTATGCTAAGAGGATATTAATTATGTGCATTTTTATGGTAATTAAAGCTTCCGTTTTGACATTTATAACTCATAAGCCTGTTTATTCCGGTTTCAGCTGGATTTTTTGTATTTTGTTTTCCACGTAAGAGGATGGTTTTGAAGCAGACAGAAAGGGAAGAAGATGCTATCAGATTTGAAAGTCAGGCATCCATAACTGACATGCTAGCCTCAGGGTTGGCGAACCATAGCTAACATGCTAGCCTCAGGGTTGGCAAATCATAGATGACATGTTAGCCTCAGGGTTGGCGAACCATAGCTGACATGCTAGCCTCAGGATTGGCAAACCATAGCTGACATGCTAGCCTCAGGGTTGGCGAACCATAGCTGGCATGCTAGCCTCAGGGTTGGCGAACCATAGCTGACATGGTAGCCTCAGGGTTGGCGAACCATAGCTGACATGGTAACCTCAGGGTTGGCAAACCATAGCTGACATGGTAGCCTCAGGGTTGGCAAACCATAGCTGACATGGTAGCCTCAGGGTTGGCTGACCAAGACCCTGTTCCACCTGTCCGTTGGAATCCTCCATAACGAGTCTAGCCTATATGTTAGCCCGGCTAACGGGACAGGTATCGTCGTAGTCCCCTGGATGTGGAGCCTTCTAAATAAATATTGAACACCCCCATGCTTTTTAACTCCATGCAGGGATTTAAACAAAAATTGTCGCCGTAACCCGCTCCAAATCCGATATAATGATGTGCCTCAACATTTTCAACGGATTGGCTGCAAAGAACATCAGCTTGGAGTTCCAGGAATACAGAAAAACAAGAACAATTTATCTTTTTTTTTTCAAATCTGTTATTTGCTATCAAGCTGCTGGGCGGATGAAGACAGGCCGTATCACCGAACTTTGTCCTGGTGATGTCACTACTTTTTTCTGTCATGTTCCACATAAATCTGTTGTACACAAACTGTGGATTGTTTCTTTGAGAACTCACTACTGCGCTAACGGTTTTTTTTCCTATTAAAAAGACATCTTTTGTATTCTTTTTGTTTCTCGTTGAATTTCCTACTCTGCGTTTGAAGCGCCTGGTTTACGTGCAACAACAAAAATAATTGTTTGAGGAGAATTCTACTTTTTAAAATCTTTTAAAACCAGTTTCTTGGAAGTAAACTGGGTTCAGGGAGTGAGGAGCTGCCCGTTTTGACAGTCAGCAACCCATAGATGACATGTTAGAGTCAGGGTTGGCGACCCATTGATGATATACTAGAGTCAGGGTTGGCGACCCATAGATGACATGCTAGAGTCAGGGTTTACGACCCATATATGATATACTAGAGTCAGGGTTGGCGACCCATAGATGACATGCTAGAGTCTTGGCGACCCATAGCTGAAATTCTAGAGTCAGGGTTGGCGACCCTTCGCAGTAATACTAGAGTCAGGGTTTGTAAACCATAACTGACATGGTAGAGTCAGGGTTAATGAACCATAGCTGACATGGTAGAGTCAGTGTTGGCGACCCATAGCTGACAAGCTAGAGTCAGGGTTAGTGAACCACAGCTGACCAGAACCCTGTCCCACCTCTCCGGTTGGTACCCCCAGTAACAGTTCTAGACGGGCTAACAGGCCAGGGATCGCCATAGTTCTCGTTAGTTACGCACATCTTGCTGTTTAGATGCGTACTTGGACTGAAACAAACAAACAAAAAATGGCTGCCATAATCCGCTTCCAGGCCATGCTGTGTCTCAACGCCCTCACAGCATCGGCTACAAAGAACACCATCTCGCAGTTACAGAGAGATAGAAAACCAAGAAAAGACAGCCATGTTTAATTTTAAATAAAACAGTATTACAAGACAGCAGAAACGTGGTTTATTAGAAGAATGTTGCGAATCCCCTGGACAGCAAAAATAACTAATGAAGAATGTATGAGAAGAGCTGGAGAGACAAAAAACCTTGTCAAAAAGATAAGAGAGAGACAATGTACTTTTATAGGACATGCAATGAGAAGAGGGGGCATTGAAAATATTATAACAACAGGAAAAATAGAAGGAAGAAGATCAAGAGGAAGACCAAGAGAAATGATACTGGACAGTCTGAAGGGATGGTGTGAGAGGAGATCACCAACTGAATTGATGGCCTGCATGAAGGATCGGGTACTCTAGAGAAGCATAATAGTCAACGCCAGTCGGCACGACACATGATGATGATGATGATGATGATGACAGCAGAAGCGTCAAAATATGGAGTGTCTCTTTCTTCTTTTTCTTCTATATATAAAAAGTCAAACGTAGCAAAAGACATAACTGTCCTCCAACAACTGATCAAGACGCTACATAATCTACAGGTTCGTACTGCTGAAACGAAATGATGCGGTACATCAGCTTGGTCACGTGAGGTGCCATCGACCTAACCTACGCAACGCTGTCAAGTCCTGCATCTTAGATCACTCGCTGTTGCCAATGTTCAGATAAACCAAAAAAGAAACAAACTTAATCAATTCGGTGTTGAAAAAAATAAACGAAACAAAAAAAAATTGATCTTAATAAATTTAAAGCAAAAATAAAAAGACAAAAAAGTGTAGCCCTTTAAAAATTTATGATGCTAAAATAACGCAAGAAAGATATCACTTTAGTTTGATGCAGATAATAATACAAAAAATATGTGAATATATAATAATAATAATTATTATTATTAGTAGTAGTAGTAGTAGTAGTAGTAGTAGCAGTAGTAGTAGTAGTAGTAGTAGTAGTAGTAGTAGTAGGAAGAAGAAGAAGAAGATATTATTTAATCTTTCTTCTTCTTCGATTCCCCTGGAATTGATTATTCTTTGCAGCCGATGCTGTGAAGATGTTGAAGCACAGCATCGTGTCGGATCGGGAGCGGGTTATGGCGGCTGCGGAGCCGTCTGCTTTTTAAAGCGGAGGTGTGTGCAATGCTTCTTTAGCAGACTCCACCACCATGGGGGGATTATGGAGATTCCTGCCGTTACCCAGGCTAAGCCTGTTACTGGAGGTACCAACAAAGAGGTAGGACAGGGTCTTGATCAGCTACGATTCACCAGTCCTGACACCATCATGTCAGCCATCGAGTCGCTGATTGTCAAAGCGGACAAGGACAGCGTCTTCATCCTCAATATCGTTTAATAAACGTAAAGCAAAAAAAAAAAAAAAAATGTAAATAAAGATAGCACTTAACAAATGTAATGCCTGGCCTGGCCAGAGGTGTTGGCCTCAAGACAGAAGTCACTTGGCTGTCATAGACACGGAGAAAACTAAGTGCCCTGCTCTGTGTACGCAGGGGTCATATTTAACATGACCCAGTAATTTAAATACTGAGGAAGAAAGATGAACTGAATGATGTGCACTGTATGCAACAACTGTAGGCTCCCCTTTGTATATACGTACGAGGGTTGATTGATAAATTCGTGGCTTAAGGTACAGATACTTGAAACACACAGTTGATATTAGGTGCATTTGTAGATCAGGTTAATGTAATATTAAACACCAAATTTCAAGAAATTAACTGCAACCAATTTTTTTTTACAGGCTGCTGAAGTGGTAAGGGGTGGCAGAAACTGAGAAAATAGATAAAATTTCTCATCAAGCAGTCATTACGTTTCTTCTTGTGGACACGTTGTCTAGACCATAGTCAGATGCTGAGCTATAAAGCTGTTCTCTAGACCAGACCGTAATCAGATGTTGAAATATAAAGCTGTTGTCTAAAATGTAACCACTTCCTCACTATAAATCTATTACCTAAGCCGTAATCATTTGTTTACCCACTTGCTCATATATAAACCTGTTCATTAAATAGTAATCATATTAAGGATACCACACATTATATGTTACACTCCTTCAATTGCTCAGATCTTTCCTGCTCGACCTACAACCAAGCCATTCAGCGTCGTCCTAAATCTGCTGCTCATATGTCGACAGATGAACAAGTTAGAGCTTAGATTAAATATCTCCAAAGAGTAGCAGACTGTTGAAGCCATCATATATTCCTGCTCGTATCGCCCTCTCACGCCAAAATCCGGCTCTATAAGAGCCGCGGTAAAAAGTACAGTGCTTGGGAAGAAAGTTATTATAAACATAGCAGAAACTCCCACTGCCATCTTCACAACTTTCAGATCTCTCTCCAGAATAGAGAAGGATTTGTCTCTATTTATAACCGCAGATTTTAGTCTCCAGCTTGTTCTATTCTTCAATTCTCTGACCAGAACGGTCGTGAAAGTGACGGCGGATATAAAGGCCAGGTATCCATAAAAGTTGCTCAGAACGTGGCACACGCGGTACACTTGGCCTCGGTTTCTCGTGTAGTCTTCCCCGAGCATTGTGCGATTTTTGTCCAGGTAGAACTTCCAGGAGAGAGAGGTGTCCGAGTATACTGGAAACATGCTAGCAAACACTGTCACGAATATGCTGATGATTATCCCAGCCGTTCTTGGCGACGTCAGAACTACTTTGATCTTCACTGGGTACACAATGCAAAAACATCGCTCGAGTGCTATAAAAGCTGTTATTAACCCGGATGTGCGCAGAAAACACAATCGAGGCCACGAGCCTGCCACTTCGGCCAGGTCTAGAACAACAAAGTCAAACTCTGCGATATACAGTAAGCTACAAATAACATCCATCTCGAAATGAGTGAATAGGCAGCCAATATCAGCAACAGCCAGACCCAGGAAGCTGATGTTTATCGTTTCGCGGAAGCCTAGCGTACAGAAGACAGCAATGCTTAAGAGATTATTTACGATTCCGATAACACACATGACAGCCGTTACGGCGAAACCAGAAATGACCAGGTTATTTATTAAGTCGTAAGTTGCCACGCTGCGGTTGTCACTAACATTTCCGGACACTGAAGAGCGCTCGCTATCTGCTGAACTAGACATTGTTATTTAGAAGACCAGGACATGAAACGCTTCAAGGTTATCTTCCGGGTCCACTTGTAACAAACTGGCACAAACAAACCAGTGCAGATCTGTCGTGGGGTATGAGAAACTACGATTAATATCCTTTTATTTATTTCAAAAAAAAAAAAAACAATGAAAACAATGTTTTACTTTCAACTCCAGATATTGCTCAAATGCAGATATTTATTTTACCTGTAAAAGTGTATCAGCGCGAGATTTTCTTTCTACAGAACTTCCTAATGGCAAGAAGAACAACTCTGCCTGGATGAACATCATCATCTGATGAGGAATCGGGGATCAAATCCTGTAACAAATCGAGGATCAAATCCATTATAATAACATAGGTTTGTGATTTATATATTAATGATTGGAGAAGTTCGAACTAATATTGTCTTTTAATTCTAGATCTTGAATGATTTGAGGCTTGCATGAATCACTGGTCGTCTGTATATTTTATGCGCACGAATAGTGGCCAAGACAGCATTAGATATCCAATGTCACTTTTTAAAACTATTAGGAATGCGCTAGTACGTCTTCTTTGTGTTCACTTCAACATTTCAGAATATCACTACACGTGATACTATATGGTTCACCACAAGACTGAAATATTAACACACGTAGCCACGTTCAGGTGGTTCGTTCGTGAATCAAATTCTAGTTCGTTTTTAATACTCATCAAACGAAATTCACAAGTATCACACCGAGACATCTCCGAAAGCATTTTACACAAAGTTCCAAAAATATCAAATCTGCATTTCTCACGCAGTACTAATAATCACTTTCTAACTTGAAACACGTCTTATGTCTTTCCTAAGCTACTCCTGGTTCTAAATTGCTTCTCCATCTCTTGAATATCTATTGGTCTGTCTGTCCATCTGTTTTATCTGTCGTTACACTCCTCTTTATCTTTCTATTGTTCTTTTCTCTGTCCTATGTCTTCCCTCGTCAAAGCTGCATGCCTGACCTATATATCGTAAGTCAGTTGTCCAAGAGGACACACCTCTAGATCTTTATATTGGTCAGCTGGTTGACTACACACTGATTGGACTTCGGGATAAGTCGGCCCATCCCTTTTGGTCATCTTATTGGTCCACTAGACTATTCATGTGTGCAAACTGCGTCCTAAGATTAGCAAATATGGCTCACCTGTCAGTAAGTCTGTTGCGTCAAATCCATAAATTCAGTTTTCTCCCGTGAGTAAACTCTTCTTATCCAGTATCAGGTATGGGATATCTATTTACACAGCGTCAGTCTGTCTGTCTCCATTTTGTTGATTTAACCATTCAGTTTAGTCGTGTCAGAACTATTATAATCTGGCTGTATCTCTCTAATCTGCCTTTCCTTCAGCTTCATGTGTCTAGTATCTGTGACGTAATAATACTAATACCGTGGGAGTGTTCCTTTCCCACCGGTTCTCATCTTTTCCATCGTTTCTTACCTACTTTCTACTTATCAGTCATAACTATAATAAAAATGCTAATAATAATAATAATAATAATATTAATAATAACAACAAGAATGTCCTAATTTACAATATAATATAATAATAATATAATATATAATAATATAATATAATAATATAATATAATAATACTACAATCATAATTTACAAGGCACTATGCTACACAAGATGAATGGACCTTGAAATGCAAACATGACTTAATATTACCGTGACTGATCATGCAAATCCAATATTGGTAGAATCAACCATGAGAAAAGTTGTGTCAGTAGAATGACGCTCGGCAAAACCCCACAACAGCCGATACCTGTTGGCTTCTTAGAATAAAAGTGTTAATAATTTTATTATAACTTTTATAACGATGTTACATAAATTAACTGAGTCGCGTACTAGATATTACATCGAAGTATCAGCCTTATGAGCCACGACAATCCTATAACTAGGTACCACTAGGTACTGTAACAAACAACAAACGGAAGTTCCAGTGCGCATGACTCCAGCAGGATGTGAAACTACTTTCAAGTAAAGGACAAATGTCAGCCAGTTTTCTTTTAATTATACCAGTTCATTGCTTTCGTGTCAATCATTACAAGGATCTCAAGAAAGATGTAGTAAGACATCCTTTACTTTCCACTTCCACAGCCGTCACTTCAGCTTAACACTTTATTTCACCTGTCAGGTTAGGTCACTTTATTTGGCACACCTCGACTTGTTCTGCCACTCTCGTTCACGCTAAAAGTACTGGAAGGTATTCAGCAAGTTTATCACCAATTACAACGTAAAATAGAAACTTGTGGCCGTCTCATTTTTACTGATCAAACTTCTTCTTCTTCTTCGTCTTCGTCTTCTTCTTCGTCTTCTTCTTCTTCTTCGTCTTCTTCTTTTTCTTCTTCTTCTTCGTCTTCTTCTTCGTCTTCTTCTTTTTCTTCTTCTTCTTCGTCTTCATCTTCTTCTAATTCTTCTTCGTCTTCTTCTTCTTCTTCGTCTTCTTCTTCGTCTTCTTCTTCTTCTTCTTCGTCTTCTTCTTCTTCTTCTTCTTCTTCTTCTTCTTCTTCTTCTTCTTCTTCTTCGTCTCTTCTTCTTCTTCTTCTTCTTCTTCTTCTTCTTCTTCTTCTTCTCTTCTTCGTCTTCTTCTTCTTCTTCTTCTTCTTCTTCTTCTTCTTCTTCTTCTTCTTCTTCGTCTTCTTCTTCGTCTTCTTCTTCTTCTTCTTCTTCTTCTTCTTCGTCTTCTTCTTCGTCTTCTTCTTCTTCGTCCCTGGAACTACGAGCTTGATGTTGCTTGCAGTTTATGCGGCGAAGGTGCCGAGGAATCATGTCGTGTCGGATTTGAAGCGGATTAAGACTGCTATTTTTTTTCCTTAGTCAATTAGTGGAGTTAGTGAGCAGGGGAATACTTCTTAAGCAGAATCCACTCCCACGGGAACTATGTCGATCCCTGTCCCATTAGCCAGACTAGGAGGCTCAATGAGTGCACCAAAGGAGAAGTGGAACAGGGTTTTGGTCAGCTATGGCTCACCAACTCTGACGCTACCATGTCAGCTATGGCTCACCAACTCTGACGCCACAATGTCAACTATGGTTCATCAACTCTGACGCTACCATGTCAGCTATGGCTCACCAACTCTGACGCTACCATGTCAGCTATGGCTCACCAACTCTGACGCTACCATGTCAGATGTCAGCTATGGCTCACCAACTCTGACGCTACCATGTCAGCTATGGCTCACCAACTCTGACGCTACCATGTCAGCTATCTCTCACCAACTCTGACGCCACCATATCAGCTATGGTTCATCAACTCTGACACCACCATGTCAACTATGGTTCATCAACTCTGACGCCACCATGTCAACTATGGTTCATCAACTCTGACGCCACCATGTCAACTATGGTTCATCAACTCTGACGCCACCATGTCAACTATGGTTCATCAACTCTGACGCCACCATGTCAACTATGGTTCATCAACTCTGACGCCACCATGTCAACTATGGTTCATCAACTCTGACGCCACCATGTCAACTATGGTTCATCAACTCTAACGCCACCATGTCAACTATGGTTCATCAACTCTAACGCCACCATGTCAACTATGGTTCATCAACTCTAACGCCACCATGTCAACTATGGTTCATCAACTCTGACGCCACCATGTCAACTATGGTTCATCAACTCTGACGCCACCATGTCAACTATGGTTCATCAACTCTGACGCCACCATGTCAACTATGGTTCATCAACTCTGACGCCACCATGTCAACTATGGTTCATCAACTCTGACGCCACCATGTCAGCTATGGTTCATCAACTCTGACGCCACCATGTCAACTATGGTTCATCAACTCTGACGCCACCATGTCAACTATGGTTCATCAACTCTGACGCCACCATGTCAACTATGGTTCATCAACTCTGACGCCACCATGTCAACTATGGTTCATCAACTCTGACGCCACCATGTCAACTATGGTTCATCAACTCTGACGCCACCATGTCAGCTATGGTTCATCAACTCTGACGCCACCATGTCAACTATGGTTCATCAACTCTGACGCCACCATGTCAACTATGGCTCATCAACTCTGACGCCACCATGTCAACTATGGCTCATCAACTCTAACGCTAGCATATCAGCTATGGGTTGCTGACTGCCAAAACAGTGTCTTCGCGCCCGAATCTCTAATTAAGTAATAAAACTGAACCAAATGGTACAACAACAATAACAAATCCAACCCCCCCCCCCAAAAAAAAAAGGTAAAAAAATGTAGTAGGGGCACAGCACTTTGGTTTCATTACGTCAGCTGTTCCTGGCTCCTTTCTAATATATTCTCTCACTATAGACTTAACTTGAAGGTAACACTTGAAGCTATGTGTGTGTATGTGTGCGTGTGTGTGTGTGTGTGTATGTGTGCGTGTGTGTGTGTTGATTTAACCAAATTCCACAAAATGAAACCAGGACCATCAAAAGCCACTTCGAGGCCCCGGGTCATTTATTACCAAGGCCCCTTATCCTGAATTAATAAATTTTGTCTCTAATAAGAAACGAAAAAAAAAAACCACAGGGCCACCAGACCCCTTCGACAACCCAGGCACCGCGGGTATACCCTGGCCCTCCGTCCGTTCATTAGACTGTTCGAAGAATATATTTCTGAAAATCTTTTCAGTGTTTCTTCACTCTCTTTTTTTTTTAACATATCCAGCTGCGTACACAGCACTGCATGTAATCAAATTCTGTGGGAACATTGTTGAAAGAAACAGTTCAAGGGAAGTATCTAAGACTTAAAAGATAGTAGCGAATTATGAATCGTAGAATACAAAGGGGTCGTTGATGATCCGCGAATGGACGCATCAACAGGAGAGCTGTTAGGGAGGGAAAATTCCGCAAGGTACATGCAAATGACTGACTGACTGAGAATACAAAGGCGCCATTATAAATGAACACCAAGAAAGCCTTGTCTGCAACTCAAATTCTGTCAGAAGGACGGCTTGCACGATAAAGCGGTAATTTTGATTTGTAATATATTGACCGGATTAGTTGTTTATACAAGGGAGGGTGTGGACTGGCAGCTCTAACACTCAAACTTGCATCATCAGCATGTGCCATGCCCGTGGCAAGCGACGGTGGTTATGTTTCCCCACAAATCTCGTTCCTTGACATATTCCATCAGCTCAGCTGGTGGGTATTTTTGTTTTGTTTGTTTGTTTGTTTGATGTTTGTTTGTTTGTTTGTTTGTTTTTGCCATCGTACTAGACCGTCTTCCCCTGAATTTCTTCCCAGTTATCTTTCTTGTTGTTATGATGCTTTGAAGCCCTCGTCTTCTCATTATATATCTAGTTCTTCTTCTTCTTTTTTCTGCGTTCGAGCTTGTTGGTCACATCAGATCCTGATCCCTGTCGATATGGCAAAGCTGGCAGTCCTCCCCAGATCCTGATCCCTGTCGATATGGCAAAGCTGGCAGTCCTCCCCAGATCCTGATCCCTGTCGATATGGCAAAGCTGGCAGTCCTCCCCAGATCCTGATCCCTGTCGATATGGCAAAGCTGGCAGTCCTCCCCAGATCCTGATCCCTGTCGATATGGCAAAGCTGGCAGTCCTCCCCAGATCCTGATCCCTGTCGATATGGCAAAGCTGGCAGTCCTCCCCAGATCCTGATCCCTGTCGATATGGCAAAGCTGGCAGTCCTCCCCAGATCCTGATCCCTGTCGATATGGCAAAGCTGGCAGTCCTCCCCAGATCCTGATAGAAGCCCCAAAGCTTTTGCGCCAAGCTTGTGTCCTCTGGCCATGTCTCACGCCTCAGGTCTGCATGATTTCGGCACACTTGAAGGATATGCTCTAGAGTCTGGACTCCACTGCCACATGGACACTCATTTGTGTGAGATATCTGTATGCCCAACGAATGGTGACTGTCTTTTTTCTTATGGATTTAATTAGATTTCTTTCTACATTTACTTTCGGTAGACATTCCTTCTTTATCATCTTAGCTGTCCGTGGTATTCTTAAAATTCTTCTAAGTAACCACATCTCTGGTGCCTCTAGTGATCTTTCCATCCATTTGTTGATTGTCTATGACTCGCATCCACAGAGTAGGGTAGGTTCAATGTAACGACTGTCACGTGACCATGACTTGTAGATGTGTGTGCGTCCTAATTTTCGCTGGTTGCTGCGCAATGCCTGACACACTCCATCAGCCCAGGTTGTTCCTGACTAGTTCTCGGTTTTGCCTTTAGATCCAGCGCTGCAATGTGCACTCAGGCCCAACCAGCCCCTCCTCCTATCTCACCACGGTCTCGGGTTCGGCCACGGCGAGAGTTGCTCGATGTAGCATTTTAGAACTCTCTTTCTGGTGTCCGGTGATAGAGGTGTGTTGCACAAGATGTTTCTCATTTACTGGAAAGCTGTTTTGGCTAGGCATATTCTGTTCTCAAACTCACTCAGATTGAATATTTGAAAAAATATGGAACGAGGCAACGGGTGTTATCCTTCATCATCATCATCATCATTACCATACTCTCTGCTTCCTTCCATGTGTATCCCTTGTCTCTGAGCACTGTCAGAATTTCTCTTCTCCAAGTGAGTCTTGGTCTTCCTTGTTTTCTGTTTGGGTGGTAACCTTGGACGGGCCAAAAATGCTCCCTGCAACGCCATGACTGTCTGCCAGAGTTTCCTACCGTGGGTGGCAGCCACATTTTTGGGTAAACGCTTAGCTCAAAGTAGAGGAGGACAAGATGCTTTTCTCCATCATGAACTTCTACGCGGAAAAAAAATGAAACAGGTTCAAAGAGATGTTAGTCACCGATGGACACGCACACGGTGTAAAAGTAAAAGTAATATTATTACGCAACTGTGGCATCCAGGGTATATGCCCATATTTTTTTAACTGTGGGCACATGAGATGGTAATACAGTCAACATAATGCCAGGTTACAGCATATAACATAGAAAGTGTGTTGGAAGTAACGGCTTTGACTATTTAAGTTATTGCATTAGAAATGTACAAAAACATGGCATGACCAAGCAGCAGAAGTTCAGAAATACTGACCATATTGCGGAACTAAATGTATCATGACAGACAATCTTGGTTCACACGAAGCCTAACATCTACAAGTAAACAGTCTAAAACACCGCTCCATACCCTTACCTTCATGCGTGCGTGGCATAGTTTGTTCAGTACTGATGATCCATTATTGGAATTTAAAATCAATCATTGAAAGAGGAGCAAAGAGGAAAATGCGTAAGTAATATCCGTAATTTGGTATTCACATTCTCAGCAATACACACAACCCAGTCTTCACAATATCTGCCGGTGCCGTAAGTTTGATTTTACAAACTATAATAATCGACTGTCTCAAACTTTTCAGGGTTTGTTCAGGAAGTATTTGACAAGATTTTACTCCCTATAAATTACGATAAAGATCACGATGTTTGCCAGTGTAACAGTGAATTGGTTAGCAATTCGGAAGCTACCTCAAAGTTGGAGGAAATGAAAAAAATCTCAATTTTCCCATCAAATTTCAATAATTGGTCAAAATTCTGACGTAGTTTAAAAGAATCGCTTTAGTGAACGTCGCTGATAATCATCATGTACAGAACTCCATTTTATTGTACACATTCTATTAAGTAAAGCTATTCATTCTACCTTCGCTGACTGTGATAATATTCAGCATTTGTACTATGTTCAGTTTTTCGTAAATTTAATGTTACACTTTGTATTTTAATATGGTAAATATAGGTCCTTCCTTTCTGTGCCACAAGAAAAGAAATTATGCTGCACAAGAAAGTTTCTCGTTGTCTAAAAATTATATTTTAAATATGTATGGCAATTTACACACTTTCATTTCCATCAGATTTAAGTTTCAGAGATAGTTCAATTTTGTTCCATAAGACTCGAAACCATGAAAACGGCCGTAGGTAACTTGTGGATCATTTTCTCGAATATTATTTCCTGCGTTTGGTCAACATTGACAGAGAACTCTGTACCAATGTGAAGTTTGCATTACTTGATCTCCGCCTGCTATACTGCGTTACAAGCTTGACATACGCATGTAGCACGGTTGTGAAGTGTTAGTGCCTTCACATTTCTATGTCACAGAATTGTGAGGTAAGAGTCCTCGCCGTCTTTACTTTCCAGGGGAAACCCTGGCACACATTTACTGAGGGAAAGTTCAACCCCTGCGCGCTGGTTGGTCTGGAAAAAAATAAAGAGAGAGAGAGAAAAAAAAATTCGCCTCAGCTGGGACATGGAACCAAAACTTCCTAGCTGGCAAGCGAGTACGCTAACCACTACACTGTCGTGGCAATTGTTTAGTGAACATTTAAAATTCACCTGGTGCGTACTAAGAAAAAAGTTATTTCCCCCCCCCCCCCCCCCCGACAATAAATATAATGGACACGCTGCAGACATCCTTTCCAATGTTTAAGCTTTTCTGCTGATTCTGTGGTCACGTAGCCAGCCAAATCCAAAATTTAAGATGTCCATTTTCGTACAGGAATTTAGTGTGACGACAGCTGCGGCCCAGGGCTTAGGCTATTCTCACAGCGCTCACTGTACATACCTTGGCCTAAATTCTGTGCACACAACCGGTGGACTTGTGAAGTTAGGGTCGTCCGTCCCGTAATATTAAAATGAAACCTATATCCAAATATGCCGAGGTCAGTGACCAATCGCAATATGTAGTTCTGCGTGGGTCAAGGGCCACGAGACATGCGTAATCGCAATGTAGGTTAATATGCAAATCGGTAAAGCCCCTTCGCTGGATCCCTGCAGCTTTTGCGTGCTATCTTGGCCTTCCGCCCAGTTTGATCCACAGGTGCTGGTTAATTTTGTTGTATTTTCTCAGCGGCGTGGTGGACTCCACTCCCAGCAAAGGATATTCATTCATCATGAGGTCTAACGGAACAATAAAGATACACATGAGAGATTTTTTTTTCAACAAGTCGGGGGAGGGGGGGTGTGGAGACGAAAGATCATGCATACGGAGAGCGATTTTACGTACGGACCGACACTATTTGAGGAGAAATTATCGTCGTTTTATGCCGTCTCTCCAGAGAAGATTGCTCTGCCATTTTCTTCGACAGTGCACACAGGCAGTCTGAATCCCTAGAACTCTTGAGGCTGACCACCCAGCAACAGCCATGAGCTGACTTACGGCCCTTCTTAAGAACGGTAGCTAAAGTTATGGCCCTTCATACTTACGGCCGATCAAGTTACGGTCGTTCGTACTTACAAGCACCCAAAGGAAAAATCGGAAAATGTTCTAGAAATGGCCAAACCCGTTTTGAAAAGTACCCTAAGTTATTTAATAAATACAAGCTGTAACGCAATCTATGATGCACCAGTATAAACAAAAGCCTCATATATAATACGTAGCATGAGAAAGTGTAACTGCCCACTTGGTTACAGCCAGCTCACAGGTAGTTCAAGTACAGGAACAGACAGACAGACAGACAGACAGACACACACCACAAGAAGTCAGTGTAACAACTCTACCAAGAAGACCGAACCTAAATATGGCCGCACGGAGCTACACTAGAGAACAGACTTGGGGGGGGGGGGGGTGCAAAGCATGACGTCCAAAAGACTGCGCGGTTTATCTGGACAATATACATGTCTAAGAAGTAGAAGAAGAAGAAGTAGAAGAAGAAGAAGATCTGGTGCAAGAGAGAGAAATAAATTTTTAAGGCGGCTGAACATTTGCTTCAGTAAGAACATCTGTCAGCAAAATCCTCATATCGGATCTCAGGAAGCTGTTATTAGACCGACTTTCCATAATATCGGCCCTCAGGACGCTGTTACTAGACCGACTTTCCATAATATCGGCCCTCAGGACGCTGTTACTAGACCGACTTTCCATAATATCGGCCCTCAGGACGCTGTTACTAGACTGACTTTCTAGCTCTTCCCGTGCCGTTGGTCACTATATCGACCCTTCCGGTTTCCCTATTTGTGCCAGAGAAACATGGAAATTTTTCAATTTTTAATGATGTAGATAGGGGTATGGACATGGCCTGTGACCACCTCACTGCTCTAGTAGTAGATCTATACATATCAGACGACTGGAGAAGTAGTTAGGAGGTTGTTTCAGACATTAATTTATCGAAAATGCAACATAGAATCACAATACGAGATCGACGAGTAGATCTAGACATCTCAGATGGTAAGTAGTGCATATCTAGACCTAGCCGATGGTGAGGTGGGCACAATCAGTGTCTAAAAACATCACATTACTTCTTTTTTTCTACAAAAAAAAACTCTGCATTTATGAAATTTTCATACATTTAGTTATATTTTGAAACATAATAAGTACACGGATCATTCATTCATTCATTTGCATGTCCCTTGCGGAACTTTGCCTCCCAAACAGCACTCCTGTAGGCCTCTCGGTTGTGAGCAAGATGGCCTGCTGCTGTTGCATCCATTTCCAGATCGTCAACGATGTCTTGCAGCCATCTTCGTCTTGGTCTTCCTCTTTTTCTTTTTCCCATTATGTATCCTTCCAATACGGTCTTCTCTAAATTATCATGACGTTTAATGTGTCCAAAATATTTCAGTTTTCTCTCTTTAATCCTCTTCACTAGCCAGCCTTCTTCAATATTAAGCTCTTGTAGTATAGATATATTTGTTCTTTTTTGTGTCCACGATATTTGGAGAACTCTTCTGTAGCATTTACATTCAAAGTACACGGAAGTACATGTAAATACTGTTTTCCATTCCATTTTACAACTACAACCCTTATACATATCAAGACCCGCGGTTTTACTTCGGCATCCAACTGAACGTCCGCGTTTCTTCCTGTAGCACGCGAAGAGCTAGAAAGCGATTGTTCCGCTGAATATGACTGATTTACAAGCTATTACTTCTTGTATGACTGATTTACTTACAAGTTATTACTTTTAATATGACTGATTTACAAGTTATTACTTCTTGTATGACTGATTTACAAGTTATTACTTTTAATATGACTGATTTACAAGCTATTACTTCTTGTATGACTGATTTACAAGTTATTACTTTTAATATGACTGATTTACAAGTTATTACTTCTAATATGCCTAATTTACAAGTTATTACTTCTAACATCAAATGACTGAGTGATACCGATGCACAGTGGATAATTATAACAAGATCAAAGTTTGAACAAGAGCGATAAACAATAAATTAAATTATATATAAATAAGAACTTATGAACAATAATTCCATTATGGAAATTCATTTACAGAACAATAATTCCACTTTGAATATCCTGTAATTTCACTACGGGAAAGTATTCTATAAATTTTGCAGTGGAATATTTTATAGAAACTGACATATTTATAATATTTTTGGTATGCTATATCGTATATTTTATTAAAGAAATAATAAAATACAGTATACAGTAAAAACGCAGTAAAACAATTCGTTTCGGCATCGCATCCTTGATTGTCTCCTTTCTACTTTTAATTTTCATGTTATCGCGGAACTTTAAGCATGAGATGGTTTGTTTTTTGTTTTTTTTGTCATTTAAATATACAGTATTATGGTCCCTTAAACGTAGTTACATCAGATCTGTGATTAATTCCAACACAGTTATTGTGCTAATTTGCAATCTGTTGGTGCTTTAAAAGAGGCCAGTTTAGTGAGTATAAAATCCCTTGATGAGGTTGAAAAGCTCACCGAAAACAGGAAAACTTGGTGAGTTACCATACGAGCCCTATGTGACGTTTAACGGTACGGGAAGGATGTAAGATGGTAAACGCGTCTGTTCATCTTGTAATACAAGGTGTGTCCGTAAAGTAATGAGACTTATTTTTAGCGAATCAGCAGGGCCGGAGGGGGAGGGAGCGGATTCTCCGGTCCTGAAGGTTAATGGAGGAATGTTAGGTAAAGGGTCGATATCTCGTCATTTGGCTCTGAGCTTTTACAGAGTGCGAATCGCTTGCTAATTGGACAGCTGTTTAAGCGTCGCGTAACTGTCATAATGCAGAGTAGTGTCGAGCAGCGATAAAGTTTTGTGTTAAACTTGAAAAATCCGCGACCGAGACGTTTACTGTGATACAGAAAGCCTACGGGAAGGATGCTTTATCGAAAGCACGAGTGTTTCGGTGGCACAAGACGTTCAGCGAAGGAAGAGTCAGGGATGAACAATGCACAATTAAATGTGCAAATCGAAGATGATATGGATGCTTTGTCTTTTTTTTAACACTAAATATGTTATCCATAAGGAGTTCGAACCATCTGGACAAATGGTCAACGCAGTATTTTACGTGGAAATGCTTAAACGGCTGAAGAACAGAGTCGCATGCGTCCGCCCAGAGACCGCCAATACCTGTGATCTTCACCGCGACAATGCTCCGAGCCATGCGTCGCTGCTAATAAGAGAGTTTCTGGCGAAACAAACCGTGGCAACGCTGTGCCAACCTCCCTACAGCCTGGACTTGGCCCCGGCTGACTTCTTTTTGCTTCCCCAAAACAATTCAAGCTTGAAAGCCCAACACTGTGGGACTGTTAATGACGTGCGAGCTGCGGTGACGAGTGCTTTGAAGGAGATCCTTATTCAAGACTTCCAGGCGAGCTACGACGCGTGGCAGAACCGCTGGCAAAGGTATATTGATGCTCAAGGATGTTATTTCGAGTAATTTTAAGTATGTGTAAGTATATAAAAGTAAGTATATAAAATAGGACTTGAAATTAACAAGGATAAAACAAAAATAATAACACTTCTCATTAACCACGAAGGACATATGTAGAAGGAATAGCTGCTGAAGAAGTTAACCATTTTGCTTATCTCGGCAGCTACATTCACCAGGATGGTGATTCCATAAAGGAAGTTAGAATTCGAACTGCAAAAGCAGCATTGACCTTCTTGAGAAGATATGACATTCAAAAGTTATAAGCACAAAAACCAAGTTAAGATTATTCAATTCAAATGTAATATCTACCCTCATTTACGCATGTGAAAGCTGGAAAAGAACTAAAGAAATAGACAAGAAATTAGACTCTTTCGAAAATAAATTCCTAAGGAAAATACTCGGTATAAAGTGGAGCGAATTCAAGAACAACACAGAGATAAGACAGATGAGCAAACAATAACCTGTCTCATAAAAAAAAAAGTAAAGGTAAAGGTAATCCTGTCATATCTTGGAGACACATGGGGATATGGTGTTAGTGCCTGTATTTTCCTTGTCTCATGGGTGATCAGAAAAAGGTTATATGTCGGTCACGTGATGAGAAGAAACAATCAGGGGATCCCCAAACAAGCTATCAAGTGGAACACAACAGGCTGAAGAAAAAGAGATCGACCACGTGAAACTCTAAAGAGGACATTGTTAATAGAGGCCAGTTCAGTGTGTGTAACATCCCTTGATGAGACTGAAAAACTCGCCAAGATATGCGGGCCTTATGTGACGTTTAGCAGCACGGGAAGGATGTAAGATGTAAGTATATCTTGAAGAAAATCAGTCTCATTACTTACTGGACATACTTTGTATGTTGTAGTAGTGAACCGCGCTTGTGTCTGACCTTCCATTGTAACTACCGACATATGGCCAAGCCAAATCGACTTAAGACCCAGAGGGAGAATCCCAAATACGACCTTAAGTCGGCGCATGGATGTATTTTACTGTCGTCCTTTTTCACTTTTCCCTTTAGTTTGATTTTCATTGTTATGCTATGCATTTTTATATGGCAGAAATGAAACACTGCGCCAAATCGAAGACAAGTCGCAAGGGCAGATAAACCGTAGGCTGCAGAGCATTTATGGTTACTGCTGTTGGGATCAATTATGCTGGTGAGACATGGGTAGGAACAGCCATGAAAGAATGTTCTAAACGAGACATTTACTCGATGGTTCCCACAAACAGTTGTTTAACGTGACCCGGGGCAGATAAGGCCACGTTTTTTGCGTCTTTGTTTTTATTTCAGGACATTGTCCGGGGATCACATAAAGAAAACTTGGTTGTAAAATTGTTGGGATATAGTCCGTGGATCACATAAAGAAAACTTCGTTGCAAAGTTAAAAAAAAAAAAACCTAGTGGTTCTAAGGACTGTAATAGCCGGAGGTGGGGTGGGGGATACGCTCTCCACTCCAATTAAATTTCTCCATTGCATACGTCTCAAATAGCCTCTGAAAGCCCAAGTCCAGCTCCTGGCGGAATTGTTTAAACTGACAGGTGAAGGGGCGAAAGGTAAATATCTGGCACCTGAAAACCAGACGCTTCGGGCAGACGAGACCCGTTCGTCTTGGCTGGTAGCTCATCTAGGAGAAGGAAAACTGATTTCAAACCCCCCTGCCCGGTGCTGGCAAAATTCTTCAGCTGCCACGCGTGAGGTGAAACTCCTCCCGGCCAATGAAGAAATATGCGATTAGGGTTGCCGCACGACGCCGCCGTGGAAAAGGTGATGGAAAAGATTATGTGAAGTAGCCAATAGTCTCGAGGTCAGGACTACTCAAATCACGGCACCTCTGCTCTAGAGGCCGGCCACGTCCTATATACAATCTTACTGGCTAAAATGCCTAAACTGGCTTAATCAAGCTTAAACTAAGTTTCTGCTGGCGATATTCTTTGGCTGCCGCGTGTGGGGTGAAATTCCTCCTGGCCAATGAAGAAAAATGCGATAGGGTTGCTGTTATGAAAAAAGGTGATGGAAAGGATTAAGTGAAGTTTAATCTGTATGGCCAGTAGTCTCACTGTGAGGGCTACTCATACCATGGCACCTCTGCTCTAGAGGCCGGCCACGTCCTATATACACTCATAATGGAGCAATATGCCTAAACTAGCTTAACCCAAGGGTGAAACTTGATGGCTACTCATATCATGGTGCCTCTGCTCTAGAGGTCGGTCACGTCCTATATACATCCATACTGGGATATGCCTAAAGTGGCTTAATCCCTGTCCCACCTCTGCTGATACCCCCAGTTAACAGGCACAGCCTGACAAGCAGGGCAGGGATCGTCATAGTCCCCATGGTGGTGGAGTCTACTATACAAGTATTGCACACCCGTTGCTATTTAGCTCCACTCAAAGACTGAAAAAATAGCTGCCATAACCCGCTCCTAAACCAACATGATGTTGTGACTCAACACCAGATGGCAGTTCCAGGGAGACAGGAGACAAGAATCACAGTGATGTTGGATTACTCACAACAACAACAACAACAAAAACATCACCTGATTACTGGATAACATTTTTTTTCCTGCTATTTTTACCATTCACTTACAGTGTGTTATCAAACTGAGTAGACAGGCCAACACTCACCGCACAAAATGGAGAAATGTAACAGTCAGTGGTGTTCAAAACAGTGCTTCATGAATGAAAGCTGTATTATCTGTGTGTTTACGTACTTGCCAAGGAATTGTCTGGTGCTGCTGTTGCTAAGAGTGGGACCATCATCAACTTTCCTACACAACCAACTCTGACATGCAATCACACTCGATCATCAACTTTCCTACACAACCAACTCTGACATGCAATCACACTTGATCACTAACTTTCCTACACAACCAACTCTGACACACAATCACACTCGATCACCAACTTTCCTACACAACCAACTCTGACATGCAATCACACTCGATCACCAACTTTCCTACACAACCAACTCTGACATGCAATCACACTCGATCACCAACTTTCCTACACAACCAACTCTGACACGCAATCACACTCAATCACCAACTTTCCTACACAACCAACTCTGACATGCCTCACACACTGGATCACCAACTTTCCTACACAACCAACTCTGACATGCAATCACACTTGATCACCAACTTTCCTACACAACCAACTCTGACATGCAATCACACTTGATCACCAACTTTCCTACACAACCAACTCTGACATGGAATCACACTCGATCATCAACTTTCCTACACAACCAACTCTGACATGAAATCACACTCAATCATCAACTTTCCTACATAACCAACTCTGACATGCAATCACACTCGATCATCAACTTTCCTACACAACCAACTCTGACACGCAATCACACTTGATCTTCCAATGATGTCTATCTTATCCTAGGATATTCTCCGCTTCCTCTCATTTCATTATGAACTCTCACTTGGCTGATCCGGGCCTCATTTTGGTGAACTGCCCAAACTACTTAACTGTTTTTCTATGTACATCACGAATTGTACTGAGCATGATTTGTCTCAAATTTCTTCAAGTCTTATCCTGCTTCACAGAATCATCACACCTTCTCTGCCATGTCTATATCGCCGTATCTTTACCAGAGCTCACGTCTGGCAGCCTGGAGCTGGTGTAAATTTAGAGTCTTCTCAATGTGTTGCCATGAGGAACTCTGGAACTTTCAAATCTTTCCTTTTATCATGAACTCAATCAGAACATTGATCATTATAACAAGAAAACTGTAAAACATCATTATAAAACTTCACAAAATCATATCCAAGATTTATGTTTTATATTTATTAAATGTGACAAATTACCAACATAGTTTTTATATATATAAAAAAGGGCAAACTGAAATATATCACACACTTAACATGTTTCATAAATTCAAATGCGACTTAAATCAGAGAATGTTTTACACTGCCACATACACAAATTATTTTTTTCTGTAATCAAAAACTTAACAGCTCTTGGGGTAGTTTCTTGGAATGGTAAAAGGAGCAACACAAGCATCACTGCAGAACTGGATGAAGATGAATGGCTCCTCAGCTCCGTCAAGGAAAGAAAAGTATCCTTTTTTATTACAAGACATGACTGTCTACAGAAAACAATAATGGAGGTTTTGGTTCTCTGGGGGGCACGCATTGAAGAGCTGATGTGTCCAAGACATCATATATGCCTCAATCATCTCGCTCCCAGAATCAGGCATCTAGTCATGACCACAAAATCTCTTCAGATTGGCCATCAAGCAAGCAATATTCAACAACCGACACCACTTGAACAAATGAATAATCAAAAATAGAAGACCTTCCATAAACCACAAACATTCTTGATTCTTATAGAGGAAAGAGCTCATCTACTATACAGTTCTGATCTCATGACTTTGATTTTAATGCAGCATCTGCCAAAGAAATGCACAACAAACTGGCAAAGTTTCTGAAGAAAAACCTTATCATGCAGGCAGTTGTGTTGTGTATGAAGAAAACCAAGAAACTGTAGCTCTTTGGCCATCACAGGGGGTTGTCATTAACACAATAAAATGGTTGTCACGTTCTGGTTAAAATAAAAACAAAGCAGGACAATGCTGACAGCATACATTATATATTATATTTTATTCAAAGTAACAGTCAGATGACTTCCCTAAAATATGGAAATGAACACAAGACCTGTTTACACGCAACCATTCACTTTGAGCAATGTGATGTACACACTAAAGAAAGCACCTTAAGGCAATAGCGGCCTGATCTTTGCGGATGTCACAAATCTAATGACCATCATTTCTGTACCAGGTCACACAGGTGTCAGAGGACATGAAAGGATGGATCAAGTGGCTGACTTAGCTATCCTAGAGAAGTGCAGGCAATGGATCGAGCTGACATCATTGACGCCATAAAAGAAGCTGGCTGGACAAAATACTTCCCTGACAACTATGAATCATACTGTCAAGAATGAAGGAGGTGGAGGTAAAACTTTGTGTGGAGGAAAAAAAAAAAGAATGACTAACCAGAAGCTCTAGAAAGAGGATAAATCAACACAAAAATGGCCATAATTAGTCACTGAAACAAAACACAAAGTAGTACAATCAATATAAAGGACAGACATTATAAACAAAATTACCAGAAAAAAGTAGATATCTACCACCAAAGCCACAAACCGTGTCAATGAAAACTGTAAAAATATGCCACTAACGAAACTGTCAAAATACAAAAGCCCTTATCAAGCTTAACTAAAACAAGTATTTAATGGAAAGAATTTAAAACAAAATAGTTTAAACTAACATGTTGAAAAAAGTAGTTTTAGAAAAAAAAACACTTTTTTTAAAAAAAAGATAAATATTCTTGATTTGTATTTAAAAAGTCTGGCATTACTACAGCACGTATGAGAAAGACATCACATTCTGTTTATGTATGTATATTCTTATGAATATAAGAAATTGTATGTATTTCAAACAATCTGCATAACATGACAATAAAATCAATACTTTGATACACCCTGTACTCTTTCATCAATGTACAGCTGGCCAAGCACTTAGGTTGTTGCACTTTGTCTCTAACAACTGTCATTACAAACATCCTTGTTGCTAAACTAAACAGCTGAGAAATGTAAAAGTATGGTCAACTACAGTTTGGAACCAGACTTGGGCTGGATGTCTTTGAGTTTCATTGCCAGTCCCATGTTGCCTGTGATTTTCAGCTTGCCTTGAAAGAATGCCTGCAGGCAGTCAGATGAGAAAACAATGTGTTTTCTTTTCGATTCAGAGAATCACAAAACCTCAACACAATTCATACTTTATAAGACTAATCTATCAACATAATTCATACTTTATAAGACTAATCTATCAACACAATTCGTACTTTATAAGATCAGCAAAATTCACATTTTATGAAACTAAATTATACTAACCTACCAATCCATTTTATTATTAATCAAAATAATTAAAAATCGCTAACTGACAAATATTTTTACACACACAAGACGAAAAAACAAAAATCAATTAAAAGGTTCCAAAAAGGACTGCGGAGATATGGTGGAGGATACTCTCAATTAAACATCTCCAGGGTGTGCCTCCAACACTCAAGCCCTACACCTGGCGTTCTCGTGGCGAAATTGTTTAAACAAACAGGAGAAGATCAAAAGGCGAGTAACTGGTGCCTGAACACCAGATGCTTTTATTTAGCCAGAGATCACGATAAGGTAGTGCAATATCACAAATATAATGAATTACTGTTATTCCTACTCTTGAAAAGGATGTAAACAGAATGTTCTCAGACATGGAAGACGTGAAACTGTTGACACACAAGCATTGCACTGAACCAGAAGTGGGTTACAGGAGTCAGCTTGAGAACCCAGTGTGGATCTTTCCTCTTCTTCTCCAGCACTCATCCTCAAATGGTTGTCTTTGTCATCATTATGTGCCTTTTTTTGGTCCTGACACACCTAATTTCAGCTAAACCAGATCAGTGTCCATTTTATGGGGCAGAATTGTGTCTCGGTCAACTATGGCTTGTCAACTATGACACAAGCAGTCAACAATGGTTCACTGATCGCTGCATCTTTCAGCTCGAGTACTACGTCTGTCCCACTCCCTGGAGTGGACCAAAAAAGCAAGCCGCTTATCAGACTCAACCAGCATGATGACCTTGGTAAGTTCCAACCCATTAGCCAGTCTAAGCCTGTTCGGAATACACGTGGAGACTTTCTGCCAGCTCCGGTTCTCTTGTCCTAATAACAATGCCAACTAACACGCAAAGCATTGTCACTTTCAAACTTCAAAGCCAAGATCATCAGAAATATAATAAAGTTACACCAAAACAAAGTTCTTATCTCTTGGTGGTTATAAAAACAAACCTTTGTTCTGAAGCTAACAACAGCACTGTGTCAGCCGCAGACCTATCATTTTAAGGACAACACTTCATGACATGCTCAACTTACTGTCTGGGGATTCAGTTTGCCAGTCATCAAGTCGTATAGGTCACCATCAGCAATGATGATTGTTGTGTCAGCTTTGTCTGAACAAACAAAAAAATAAATAAATAAAAAAAGCAACATCAAACACACAAAAAAAGAAAACCTGGAACATCATCTACTTTGTAACCTCTAAACTAGCATTTCACTTCACATTTTGAAAACAAATTTCACAGAGTCATTTTAAAAGTATACACACAATTAACTAGTTGTAAACTGGTTTTAAAAAAAAAAAAATGAGGGTATTTTCTAAATGTGGATTCTTAACTTCGGGTATCCATGCTCCCTGGGGTATGGGACTTTTATCTATTTTTTTCCACTTGTAAAGTATAATCAAGCCGCTGGCATCTTCTGAAGTCACACTGGTATCTCATGATGATGTTTTCTGCAGTAAGACAAAGGGAAGACTGGACACATAATGGACAATCTACTGAGGGTCTGCAATCAAGAAACTGTTTAAGAATCTCTCTTCTACAACAACAGTCTTGTCTTGTCCTTCCTCATTTACTGTTAGGTGTAGAGGTGAAGTGCAATTGTCTCCCAATGGCTCACCTATCGGCTTCGTACATTGAGATGTTCAGGAACTCTGCTATACCATCGGTCCATCGTTTGCATGGGTGGCCCCTTGTCTGCTAATCCCATAATTCTAATCTTTCTCTTATACATCGTTTCGACCAAGTCCTCTAGTATGTTGTTTGCTATGCTGATGGTACCTATTTTGTCCTTGTTCCTGTTGCACCTCATATCATATCCATGAGCACTGTACACCTCACCGATCTGCTAGATCTGTCGCAAGGGGGGCTGATCACACTGCCAGAATTACCTTTACAACAACAGTAAAATCTATGTGCTGTGGCATTTGCATGTCGTACAGGTGTAAAGTGTTGGTGCCTTCACATTTCTAGGCCACTACCTACAGCATCTGAGGCAGAGATGCCAGCACCTGTCCTCAGTGTCTTTGTTTTCCTAGCGAAACTCCAGGTACCCAAATTTTGGGCTGGGTTGACCCTGGTGCTGGTCAATCCAAAAAAATTTCCCCAAGTGCAAAATCAAACCTGATTGGCAGGTGAGTGTACTAACCACTACACCACTGTAGGACCTACCAACAGTAACATTCTTTTTATAAGTAGAGAAAATGTGCCTACCATCAGAATTAAACTTCACAGCTCCATTCCCATTTTTGGCATCTACAACCCAGACACCTTCCTGACCTGAAGGAGCTTTTACTTTGAAGCTGAAAACACCATTCACCTTCTTCACAATGCTAGCCCCATCCTGAAATGAGAACAGTAACACATCAGCCATTATATATAGTCATACTTTGTGTTACAATTTAAATAGAAAAATGGATTATTTAAACACAGAACAGAATGAATGCGTTATGTATACAAAGTTTAAGGTTGGTAATTCTGTTCTTCGTATATGTGTTCAGGCACCTCAAACTGCGGAACACATCTACCAAAACTGCAACAAATATGAAATGCTGAGACATACCTACTGGCCCAATGAAACATGACCCAAGAAGCTAAGCTAAATGGTTCCATAAATGAACTACCAAAAAAAAAAAAAAAACAGTCCAATTCATCCATTCAGGAGGCAGAACTGCAGACACAGAATGTAAATCCGTATAAATATGTAAAGAGGATGTAAAGATCCTAGAAAAAAAATACTCATTTCTTAGTCTTTGTATGTTTCTTTTCTCAAAAAGATACTAATTCATATTTAGAAAGAAATTTTAAAAAAGTTCTACTTCAGTATTTCTGAATATGTGTTTTTCTATTTTTTAAAGATAATTTTTGAAGCACTATTTTTAGTTCATTCCATGTTACTTAACATTTAAATGTTATCATGACTACAGGTGGGACCACGGAGTTATTAAAAATGTATTCAACTATGAGGACACTTCATTAACAGGCACTGACAGAGAGAAAAAGGAGAGTAGAAAGAGAAATAGGCTACGGGGAGAACAACAGTGAAAATATACAACGGGAGATAGGAGGAAGGAGCAAGAGAAAGATAAACTAATGGCAAGGTCTAAATTCCACAACTTAACAACGAGGAACTATGACATTTTAAAAAAGAATGTTATTTATGGAGGGAAAAAAGTACTCAAATGTGGGTTATTTAACCGTGATAAGGACTACAGCTTGTAAACTTTCATGGCAGTTTAACTCTTTCCACTCTCGCAAGCCATATAAGGATCTTTGCAGTTTGGCAATTCCAACCTCGAGAGCCCTATATGGCATCGGAGTTTCTTTCGTTGAAAACACGATGTTATTTTTCATTTAACCAGTTAGAACTCTTCTGAATTCAAAGTTAAACTAGTGTTTTAAGCATGGGGATAAGACGCCATTTTGGATACATAGATAGGGGGTAAAATTCAAGTTTATTTCGAGATAGAGTGGTAGAATGGTCACACCGACCTATTAGATCTAGCTTACTATATGTGTTTCTAGTAGCTGAAGATCTGTTAGATTTATTGAATGTCACAAACATCCATAAATAGTGATTTTTCTGTGTTGAAATTTGAATGACTACGTATTCTATATTTGTTTATGACACAGCTAAGGTAAGTATAAAGTAGATTTTATTGCTCAGCCCTAAAATTTTTTTAGCGCCAAAAATCGTTCCATTGTTTCACACCAGTTTTTTTCTTCTATTTGTTTTTTTTATGACAAATAACTTCATTTATGGAATCTTCATTCATTTCCACTTATTTTAATGTGTGATACACAATTTGTGATCATGGAATTAAGTCGGTACAGTAACTTTTACACAGGGACCCCTGTTCTCCAAAATGTCCGTGCCCTTCTTCAACATCCGCGTTGTCAAAAACTAAGGATCGATTTGGAAGTATGCGGTCGTGAAAGAGTTAAAGTTCCAAACTCCAATTATGAAACAAACCATATGCATTTTGATACATTTTTTAAAAAAAACAGAATCATATAAACAGTTGTGCTGGTGGGAAGAGGAGATAAAACAGTCTTTATTCCTGTAGTTAAGACTCTCCCCTGCCTCTCATATGGACAACATACCTGCTGCAGTGCCTTTTCAATTTCAGAAAACACAGAAGAGGATTTAAAGTCCTTTGCTGTAGATGATGATGCCTGTGCAACCTGAATATGTCTCCTGCAAAAAAAATTTCAGCAAACAAACAAGTCAGACGTGAAAAGCAGTAAATGAGCCCCATAGAATTCAGCAAATACCAGCAACTGCTCAGGGCATGCAGGAAGTTAGAGGCAATGAGGTAACCAATCATGTCTGCTGTAATGCTATTGCAACGGGCATGATCCCTATGGATGGGACAGATATACTGATGTCGGTGGCCAGGGATTTGGTACAGGAGAAGGAAAGGCCATGTGCTGATAATACGTATCTACAGAGGATGAAAGACGGAGGTGTCAGGAGGGGGAAGGAAGAGCTAGGTGGCTGCTGGTAGAATTCAAAGTTGCCACAACCAACAACTGACTAGCACAGTTAGTGTTCATAGTGGTGACTGAAACAGAAAGAAGAGCATGTACTGGTGTGTCCGAATGTGATGATGCTAATTCCTAGATTCAGGATATATCAGCGGTGCTGACTCAATGCAAGTGCAGTGCAACACTTGTCGCATTTACAAACAGTGACCTGTCATACTTAAAAATGATGACACTAATAATGAGCATATGTTGTGATAAGATGGTAGCAACTTCTCTTTAAAAAACAAAAAGGAGAAAGTAAGCACCATCTTTTTTTTTAGAGCTGGACACCATCAAATTGGTAAAAAAGTAAAAACCTTGTTTCCATTTCATTAAGGCATATTTGAGAATATGGTGTTAGGTCTATATTTAAATGACCTTCAGTACATGAAAGTGTGAAGTGATCTGTACCATACCTGGCTGCATTTACCATCCCAGATTTCTCTGGTACACATTTTTTAGGGTGGGTGGACCCCACAGCATCAAACTGGCCACTTTATAATAAATATACCAAATCTCCTCTCTACAGGCCACAATATTATTTCAAATTTCAATATAATCTTATTATTTAATTTAAACTTTGTGTGCAAAATAAACCATTCTTTTGTATACCTCTCTCTCTCTCTCTCTCTCTATATATATATATATATATATATACATGATCTGAATTGGTTTTTTGTTTACATTTTTAGTCTAGTATTCATATCACACTAGGTAAAAGGAAATACCAAACCACCTGGAAGCAGAGTACAAACAGCAGATACCCACGGGACTCCATACTCAGCCCAAACAAACAACAAACCATAACCTTCAGGTTACAAACTGGACACTGCAGACTAAACGACCATCACAAGATAAAACTGGACCAACAACAGACCAGTGCATGTGTCAAAATGGCCCCCAGACTCCTGAACACATACTACAAGCCTGCACCATATACAGTGACCTCAGAGCCCTGGCATGGCCTTGAGAGAGAAGCATGGAAGAGAAACTCTGAGGAGCCCATGAAGGCCCTGAAGAAACCCAACTCCCTGTTTAGTAAGCTGAACATACAAAACTGAGAGCTGAAAAAGCATGCACAATCTGGATAATGCAGTACTGACTGAACAAACACCTACTTATCTTTAAGAAGTAATGGAAAGTGTCATAGTCTGCAAATCTAAACAGGTTAGCAGAACTACCATATACAAACTTCCACCAGACAGTGTGTACTACAGAAAGCATTCAACTGAGAATGGAAGGTAATCTGGAGAGGCCATTCATGAAGGTGGCAGGCAGATGGAACAACAGAAGCCTTAAACATCCCCTCATAGGTACCAAATCGCCCAAGTCTTGCCTAGAAGTCTGTCTGTCCCCTCAGCACTGAAAGGTACATTAGGAAGGAGACAAAACAAGACAAACTTCTAAACAACAATAATTAGAGGTATTTAGAGGTAATTAGCGGATATGTTTGAACAACACTCCCGCAAGCTTTAGAGCTTACACAAATACTCACGATGCAGCATTAGCTTCAGGGAATCCAAGTTTGTACAGAGAAATAACAACAGCACCACCCAAACCCAGATTATGCTGGAGGGCAACTTTGGCATTTGGTACTTGTCTCTTCCCTGCCATTCCTCTAAGCTGCCAGCACAACTCTGAACACTGAGCTAAACCTGAGGAAGATAATTCACATATTCTACAAATGCTGAATACAACATTTTAATGTCATACACACACACACACAAGTTACAGTGAACACTTAACTCTTCCCATGCCGCATAAAAAAAATGTGGACATTCCCATCTCTGTCAGACAAAAAGCGCGAGTCTTGATATGTATTGGGGATAAGTGTAAAAGTGAATGTAAGAAATTATTTCCATATTATAAGTATACGTATTATACATCCAAATAGCTGTAAATCTATGAAGATTTCATAAATACAGAATGTTTTAGGAAAAAATAAGTAATGTGATGTTTTTAGACAATAACTGTGTCCTACTTACCATCGGATAGATCTAGACTGACACTAGTTATCATCTGAGATGTCTAGACTGACTTGTTGATGTCGTATTGTGATTATATGTGCCAAAAATCACTAAAATAATGTCTGAAATAACCTTCTAATTTCTTCTCCAGTTGTCTAATATGTCTAGATCTACATGGGATACATTCAAGAACAGTGCTCTAGTCATAGGGGGACATGTTTGCCTCCGAAGTCACACAAAAAAGCTGAAAACTTCAATTGAAAACATTGAATTTGACTCCATATTACTCCTGTTGTTAATAACACTTTGCGAAAAGAATGCTGGGTAAATGTGACATGTACAAATGCGATTTAAAAATTAAACCGATTTCACACCAAAACAAACCAGAGACCTATCCAAAGGCCCAAGGCAGGAGCATGGAAACCAGATGCGGCCCATCACAAAGCCGACGGCAGGCAAAGAGTTAAAAACAGCAAAGAAAACTTCACGTAACACAAGAAATGACAGTAAAGGTTCAAGAGAGTAAAGTTTCACAGTGAACAAAAAACTCAAGAAAATACATATCACTGTCACACTTCATAAAATCAGACAGAGGCTGGTAGTTTTACACAAAAATGAACATTTGAGGGGGAGGGGAACTGTGAGAAAAAAGCACAAATAAATTTTTAAAAAAACCCACAAAACAAACTAATATTTTACTTCACCATTACATCTTCTTCAATCTCCCTGGAACTATGAAATGATGTTCTTTGCAGTCAATGCAGTGAAGATGTTGAAACATAGCAACGTGTTAGCTTGGGAAGGGGTTACAGCACTTATTTTTTCAACCCCTGAATGGAGATAAAAGGTAGGATATGTGCAATGCTTCTTTAGCAGACTCCACCACCATGGGGACTATGGAGATCCCTGCTGTTAGGCAGGACAGGGATGTTACTGGGGTGTGGGGGTACCAACAGACAGCTGAGACAGGGTCTTTGTCAGCTTTGCCAACCCTGACACTAGCATGACAGCTATGGGTTGCTGCGTAGCAAATCAGACAGCATTCCCCACTTTACCATAATAATTAAGAAAAGGGAAAAGCACAGAAACTTTACATGTTTTTTTTAAACATGACTCCTTTAGCACTGCTTCATTCAAGTGGTTTACATACTAAAACAGTGTACACTCAACAGTATGATGGCTTGCCACCAGAGTTCACTACTGTCCCTTTTGACCCCCCCCCCCCCCCCCACTGTCAACATTCATAATGGATACTCCAGCCATTATCATTCCCTAATTCTGACCCAACATTAGAGTGTGCAACCAATGATACGAGGGGTGTTCAGAAAGTAATGCACCACATCGTTTTGTTTTTTTTTTCAGCTAATAATGAAGATAGAAACGTGAAATTTGCACACTTTAAATATGGCATGCGGTGATTGTGTGAAGATAAAAGGGATGGCGACTGCAGTAAAACTGGTTTAAATAAAAAAGGTAGAAAGAGGTGTATGGTGCAGTTTTGTGTGAACCAAATTGCAATGCAATCAGTCAAAGAATATGGCTGCCCTAACCATTGAAATGGAGCATGTTAGCAATTTGTGGTATAAGCAGCGAACTGTTATAGAATTTCTCGTTGCAGAGAGGAAACTGTTGTGAACATTCACAAGCATCTATGTGATGTCTATGGAAGTTTTGCAGTCGACAGGAGTACAGTCAGTCGCTGGGTTCAGAGAATCAAAGAATCAATAGGTGGAGATAAGGAGTTGCATGATCGGCCACGCTGTGGACGTCCTGCCACAGCCACCAAGGCAGAAATGTTGAAATGCGCTGAGGGCATTATTCTTACTGATAGACATATCACTACTCAACAACTGGCCTTAAAGTTGTCAATCAGCAATGGTAGTGCAAATGCAGTTATAAAAGCTCTCGGATTTTCTAAAGTTTGCACAAGATGGGTTCCTCGAAGTCTCACAAATGAACATCGATTGCAAAGGAAAGCAATTTCCTCTGAATTGTTGGAGTGTTTCAATGCTGAGGGAGATAACTTCTTGGCTAAGATCGTAACAGGTGACAAAACCTGGGCACATCATTTTGAACCTGAGACAAAAATACAGTAAATGGAATGGCATCATCCACAATCACCACGAAGAAAGGAACTCAAGACAACTCCTTCAACGGAAAGGTCATGATCACTGTTTTCTGGGACACTGAAGGTGTGATTCTTGTGGATGTTATGCCAAGAGGAGAGACAGCTGAAAAAACTCAATCAAAGTTTTCGTAGAGTTCGGCCGCACAAGAATCCAGCAGACCTGCTTCTCCTTCACAGCAACACGTGCCCTTACACAAGTCTGGAAACATGGGAAGCAATCACCAAATTGGGCTGGACTGTACTACCACATCCACCTTATAATCCCGATTTGGCACCCTTTGATTTCCATCTTTTTGGTCCACTTAAAGATGCACTCTGAGGAGTAAGATTTGAAGATGATGAAGGAGTGATTCATGCAGCGAAGAAATGGCTACATAATCAAGAGAAAATTTGGTACGGGCTAGGAATACATGCACTTGTTTCGCACTGGCGTAAAGCTGTACAAGTTGATGGGCATTATGCTGAATAATACTGATGTTTACATGACATATCCATGTATATTGTGTATAAATTTCATGCTTTTTGAATAAACAGTTCCTGGGAAAAACGATGTGGTGCATTACTTTCTGAACACCCTTTTTATGATGGGCCTCAGATGTCATGGATACTCTAAGCCGACATCTTGACTAGACAATGTGGCATTCACAATATCATCGATCACGTTTTTTTAAAAATTCTGTACAGACCTCAGCAGCATTTCTAATCGATTAAGATGCTATTTCCCCCGCCCCCCCCCCCCAAACAAGCGTTTTTCAAGTATATAACTTCAATTTTATTTCCCGTGGCATAAAATCACACATCACCATCAACATTATAGAGAGAAATACAAAAAATTAGTATGTGAACACTCATTAAACATCTTGTCAGACATTTCTGACTAGCACGTGATTCAACTAGGTCCGCTCGTTCATGGACATGTTTATTTTCTCTATACAAAACAATTGCACAACTTTGCTGCATTCGTTTACGATGTGGACCTTCAAATACTTCTTTCATATTTTTTAAAAAAATTGGATATCACACAAAATCACTGTTATTTGCGTTTGCGACTCATGTTTGCAGATGACTGACTGTTCATCCGACACAACTGTAAATCTATATTTCTGTAAAATGCTACACTCGACAGCTTCGCTTTCTGCAAATCATAACACTGGCTCCGGGTACCTCTACACTTAAATACTTTCCCATAACTTCGTGTATTGTTGTACTACATACGCATTTTTAACAAAAAATGAAGCAACAATACCTACAACAACAACAAAATTACGTTCGATGGACTTTGAGCTAACCCTACCCCGAGATAACTTCAACCGGTATTCAGGGAAGGTACTCCACTAAACAGGAAGTTGATACTATCATGTACCTTACATCCAATCTATTCATACGGTTTCCGTGCGGGGAAATGTTGGCGATCGTACTTCTTTATTCCGTGCGGTCCTAGTGTGTTTCTCATCAATTCGGTCGCTATTCCCTTCCATGTGGTTTGTTATTCGTCGCCGCTATTCTCTCGGCCTCCTTTCGTTTTCCTCAAACGTAAACGTTGTTTATTTCATATTTAGAATTTTTCTTCCACGGGGAGAGCACGATGTCAGACGATGGCGATTATAACACGTTCTTTGTCAAGTTTATTTTCTGCTGTACAACCCCCCCCCTCCTTTCATGTTCCAAAAAAAGATATATGGTGCCTTGAAAAACCTGTGCCCCAACCCCAGTCCTACTTCTAATAATACCCCCAGTGCTACATTTAGTAATGAGCCCAGTGTTATGTTTCGCTAACCTTTGTGCTGTGTCTAACAATAACTAACAAGTCCTACTTACTTAAAAGTATAACTTTATGCAGTTTATCTGGGAGAAAAAGCTGATGTTTTTCACACTCATCAAGTGAGACAATGGCCTGAAGTATTAGCAAAGATTAAAGAAAAGAGTAAAACTAATTCTATTTGTTTTCTCCAACGGCAAAGAATTTTTTAAAAAAAGTATTCAAATTAAATGGTCAGTACATAGCAGAATGTCTTTTGTAATTTACACAACACTAAAACATATTTACCAGCAATATCACTATCACACCTCAGGTAAGTCTTATCCTTGATATTAAAATTAAAAATTTAACTTTTTTTATAAAATCAAACAACATTCATGCTCACCTGTAGCTCCAAGTGGATGTCCTTTGGAAATGAGTCCACCACTAGGATTGATCACATACTTGCCACCATAAGTGTTGTCCCCTCGATCAACAAATGCACCACCTTCACCTGAATGCAGTAATTTAGTACCAGTTTATCAATGATTCAGGCATGCTTTTAATGTTATCTTTCTCCATTCCCCAAAGTGATTTGCATTCAGTTGTAACAATACAGATAGTGGGATGTGGGTTCAAATCACAGAATGGACGTTTTTTTTTTCCTGTCAGGAGGCAAAATTAAAAAACTGCCTGCACGCTTAGCGTCAATCGTTCTGGGTAAGTGGCCTCTGCTGCATGCTTAGCGTTGACCGTTCTGGGTAAGTGGCCTCTGCTGCATGCTTAGCGTTGACCGTTCTGGGTAAGTGGCCTCTGCTGCACGCTTAGCGTCAATCGTTCTGGGTAAGTGGCCTCTGCTGCATGCTTAGCGTTGACCGTTCTGGGTAAGTGGCCTCTGCTGCATGCTTAGCATTGACTGTTCTGGGTAAGTGGCCTCTGCTGCATGCTTAGCATTGACTATTCTGGTTAAGTGGCCTCTGTTGCATGCTTAGCATTGACTTCTGGGTAAGTGGCCTCTGCTGCATGCTTAGCGTTGACTATTCTGGGTAAGTGGCCTCTGCTGCATGCTTAGCGTTGACTTCTGGGTAAGTGGCCTCTGCTGCATGCTTAGCGTTGACTTCTGGGTAAGTGGCCTCTGCTGCATGCTTAGCATTGACTTCTGGGTAAGTGGCCTCTGCTGCATGCTTAGCGTTGACTTCTGGGTAAGTGGCCTCTGCTGCATGCTTAGCGTTGACTTCTGGGTAAGTGGCCTCTGCGGTACACAATTAGCGTCGACTGTTCTGGGTAAGCAGGTGTTAATCCCTCGATCTTGGTATCTCCCCCCCACCCCCCCCTCACAAATGCTGAGAAATGGTATATATGCTGAAACTGACAATCTTCTAATATCATTCTGTTCACAATCTCCATACCAAAAAGTTCACTGCAACTTTGCAACTTGTATGTGATGCAAAATTCTTGCAACAACATATATAATAAAGAGGGTTTTGACCTCTGCGCTCTTGGATATTCTATAAGGTTGATGCCCTAGACTAAATTTGAAAAGTTTTATCGATTACCCTGAAGAATCTTTTAAACTCAATAACCACCAACTTGAGGTGGCTTGGTTAATAGCAGGTTGTGTCTCTCAGCTGGATACATGCTTGTTTGTAGAATAATTATCTCAACAAATTGCATGAATAATGCTCGATGACTCTGATCTGATTGCAAGATGACATGCATTTTCTTGCATCTTACATCCTTCCCGTGCCGTTAAACATCACATAGGGCTTGCATGTTTGCCAAGTTTTCCTGTTCTCGACGAGTCTTTCAACTTCATCAATGGATGTTGTGCCCACTAAACTGGTTTCTTTTAACAATGTCCTCTTTAGAGTTTCACGTGGTCGACCTCTTTTTCCTTCGGCCTGTTGTACTCCACTTGATAGCTTGTTTTTGTATTCTCTGATTGTTTCTTCTCATCACATGGCCTACATATGTCCATCTTCTTTTTCTGATCACCCATGAAACAGGTTGTTGTTTGCTCATTTGTCATATCTCTGCAATGTTCTTGAATTAATTCCACTTTATATCAAGTATTTTCCTTAGGCATTTGTTTTTGAGAGAGTCTAATTTCTTGTCTATTTCTTTAGTTGTTTTCCAGCTTTCACATACATAAACGAGGGTGGATATTACAACTGAATTGAATAATCTTAACTTGGTTTTTGTGCTTATAACTTTTGAATTCCATATGTTCTCAAGATTCTTGAAGGTCAGTGCTGCTTTTTCAATTTGAATTCTAACTGCTTTTCTAGTGTCACCATTCTGGTCTATGTAGCTGCCGAGATATACAAATTGGTTTACTTCTTCAACAGCTGTTCCTTCTATGTATATTTGTCCTTTGTGGTTAATGAGAAGTTTCATTATTTTTGTTTTATCCTTGTTAATTTCAAGTCCTATTTTACTAGCCATAGGCATTTGTTTTTGAAAGAGTCTAATTTCTTGTCTGTTTCTTTAGTAGTTTTCCAGCTTTCACATGCATAAATGAGGGTGGATATCACATCTGAATTGAATAATTTTAACCTGGTTTTTGTGTTTATAACTTTTGAATTCCATATGTTCTCAACATGGCAGATATGAGGTGAAAAAAGTCTTTGGAACAAGCTCCAACTGCATCACTTTTCACATTTATTAAGACAGGTCTCTCCTGCTTTACCTTCATCACTTCTTCTGTTTATTAAGAGAAATCTTTTCAAGTGTTCCACTTTTATATATATATATATATATACCATAAAAAAGGGACAGCCAGTATCTGTCTCTGCTGTCTCCTGCTTCTCCTCTGTACTCATTTCTTGAGGTTTTTGTCAATCATGATGGTGGCTGCTTTGAGAAAAATCCTGCTTCAATAGAAAATTTCTGGTTGCCAGGGAAGTTCATTAAATACCACACTAGTGTTGCATGGGTACAAAATATCGGTTCTAAAGAAACAAACCTAATCCACATGACAGGATTATTCATTAAACTGACACAGTCATTCTATGACACAAAGATATCAGAAAGTACTATTTACCAATATTGCACAATCCAAGAGCTTCATATGTAATAAGTTCATTGCAGGAGAAGCAATCATGCAGTTCTACAACCTGGACATCTGAGGGCTTGAGTCCTGCAAAGTTCATGGCATGAAAGAAAATAATGCAAGCTGTAATTTGACAAAAATGATGGATGAAGAAGTAAAAACATGATTTCCACTTAAAACTATATAAACTTTATTGAACTAAACAATTTCTTTTCTCAAATAATGCACCCACTGCAGTGATTTAAGACTTCCTTTAAGATAAAAAGTAAATGGTAGAACATCTTGAGATGACAATAGTAGAACATCTCTTTGAGATGACACGTAAATAGTAGAACATCTCTTTAAGATGACAAGCAAACAGTAGATCTCTTTGAGATGACAAGTAAACATCAGAAGATTTCCATGAAGAACAACTAATCAGCTTCTAGGTTGAGAAACTTCACTGAAAGAAAACATGTGGAGAAAATGGATGCCCGTGATGCCCTGCCACATTTATCAGGGCATTAAACACAATAACAGAACAATTAAGAATCTGAAAGACTAAAATTTGAGCACAGGTTATCTAGATTTCTGACTGCTGTTAAGTTGGCTGCTTGCTTTAGCTCAGTGTTTCCCAAAGTAGGCAAAAATGCCCCCCCTGCTGGAAAGGACCGGGGGTGGTGAGAGAAAAAGTAGAGGGGCAGTGGAAGAAAAAAGGGCAGTATGGGTATGCACTGAGGGAAAACAAAACAGCAGATGGCAGCAGTAATACCTTCCTTCTTAGCACTTTTCAACCTGATATTGAGAAACTTGTGCCCTTACATGAAACTCATCCATCACATTAAAAGTTGACAAAATAATGCAGTAGGTGAGTTTTAGATGTACTCCTTCGTACTGTCAAATAAATTGGTTTGATAGCTGAAGTTTTGAGTTGTGCAATGCGTATTCTAGTTTAACAGATCATTGTGTGAGTTTTACATTGGGGGGGGGGGGGCAATGAGGATGTGGTCTGGAAGAAAAGGGGCAGTAGCCTGACGAAGCCTGGGAAACACTGCTTTAGCTGATAACTACTCCTAACTGGACATGCATTGCCCCTTTCTTTACTTCACTAAAATCAACTTATGAACCTGTGTGATGTAATCTAGTCACTTCTAAAGCTATTCAAGAACATTTTTCAAAGAAGAGAATTAGTATCAAACTATGAGTTTGTGTAGATACTGTTATTTCATACCTGCTTTCTGAAATGCTCTCTTAGCTGTCCGTGCTGCCATATCAAAACCAACCTGAAAACACAGATTACGATTAAGACAACAGCATAAGAGTGTTGGGGATGCAATTGCTGACTATCTTGATGCTAGGTTTTCCAATAGTTTATTGGAAATTGGAAAAAAAAATCATTAGGATGTATGTATTATAAATTACAGTAACACTATCATGTCAAGAAACAGTACTGCTAAAAGTGTTATTGCTAGAGTATACTCACATATTTATCTTATATAATAAATTCTTTAGGGTACACTTGCATGTTTATCTTATACATCAGTATTCATTCATATATACATGTTTAGAATCCTAAAGGCAAACAGGATTAATAAGGTAATCCATCCCCTTCCTGTTTATTACAGTTCAATACAAATGATATTATTTTGCCAATTTGCATTTTATCCATTTCTCAGTAGTCAATAGTCATTTAATAGGTCTAGATGTACCTGGGGTACATTCAGGAACAGTGGTCTGGTCATAGGACATATCCTTATGCCTCCAAAATCACAATAAATACTGAAATTTCTCTGTTAACACATCGATTTGGCTTGGTTGATAGCTATGCTTTGATTTGAACTATGAAAGGTCACCAGACATGCGCAGATAAATCGTGTACAATAAAAAGTTTTACAACAGTTTTACGTTGCAACAAAATAAAAATTGCTATAACGACCATGGCAGTCACTAGACTAACAGGAAGTTATCACGATATCGACTATGGCAGTCGAAGAGTTAAGAAAAGGTTTCTTTTCAACAAAGCCGAGCTGGCATATCAAAGTCTATTACAGAATGTTCTGTCTTATCTATGGAAACTGTTTAAATTTAACAAAACTGTAGTCAACGCTCGTACATCATATGTCTTCCAAAACCTACAAGAAAATCTTTCTTATTCTACTGCTCATCTTTGGAATACCCTCCCATCCTGTATAAAAAAATATAAGATATACTCCTTCTTACAACTACAAACTTTTCCAGTATCTATTTGATGTCGACCACATGCCTTCATGATATATAAAATTTACATGTTATTTTAGACTGTTCTTACACGCACTGCATTCAATTATTTATTTACTGAATAGTACTGAAACTGCAGTTTGGTAGATGGTCATTTTTACATGTATGTATTTACTTTTGTACAGAGTGCATGGATAAGAGTGAAACATAACTGTTGTAATTTTATTTTATGTTCCTCAGCTTTTTCAATGTTAATTTATGTTTGTTATACGCGGAGCATATTTGTAGAACGTCTGAACAGAGTGAAAGCTGTGTGATAAAGGGCAGAACTGTCAGATGGGCTTGGATGCCCAACTTTTAACTCTTTAGAAATAAAGATCAATCAATCAATCAATCTCTGTAGCTGATGGATTGAGTCAGGAACAGAAGCACAGTCTATATTCAGCTTCTTTGCCCACTGCTGTCTGTAATGGTCTCTCATTAAAGCCTCTTTGTAAGTGATTTGATGATGAAAATCTTAAAAAAACAAAATGCTATTCATGTCACGGTTCCCACACCCCCCCCCACTTGACATGTCGCACTTTATTTCCTGTTACAGCAGTGGCTCATGTACACAAGGTCATGTACTCATTTAAAAAGGTAAAGGTAATCCTGTCATGCCTTAGAGGCACGTAGGGATATGGTATTAGTGCCCATATTTTCCTTGACCTGTCAGCACACTAGAGGGTGATATGGTCAGTATCATGCCTGGCCGCCTTTCCCTCCCCAACTCCAGAAGAAGTCGGGTACCCATTTCTACAGCTGGGTGACTGGGGTGCCTTCGGCCGGATTCAAACCCCTAACCTTCACCCATGAGAGACCAGTGCACTAACCACTTCACCACTCAGATTTAACACAAATAAAAACTTATACAGTCAGTCAGTCAGTCATCTGCGTGTCCCTTGTTGAACTTTGCCTCCCTAACAGCTCTCCTATAGTCATCTCGGTTGTGAGCAAGATGCCCTGCTGCTGATGCATCCATTTGCAGATCATCAACAATAAAAACTTATGCGAGAGTTATAAAAGAGAGAGAAATTAAAAAAAAGAAACAAATGTAAGAGTGGAATGATGATGCTACTCACCAGCACTGTAATTTTGTCAGCGGGTAGTAAATCACAGGCGATTCTTTGATCTGTTCAAATGTGTACTCAGTCTGAAACTGGGAATAACTGGAAGAAAAGACAAGATCAAACCATCATAGCCTTTGAAAATGTGTATGTAACAGGAAAGGAAATAAACTAGGTCCCCCACAATAAATGAAAAGGGAAAAGAAGAAGAAAAAAAAAGAATGCACAAGAATAGTAAAAGTGATGTTCCCTGATACTGGACACATGAAGGAAAGAACAATGTCTTTATTAAACAACACTTTCCCACTTCTATCAGTGAAGTTTCTTTCCCCCACTTCCCTTCTCTTGCACACATATCAGAACAATTCCAAAATCAGTCTCTTATTGGCTGGTTTATAAAAAGAAAAAAAGTGACTAAACAGAGAAAAAGATATAACCGCATTACTTTTCTACAGTTGCGCCCCCCCCCCCCCCAACATTCAGGCACTTCCCACACAAAGGCACCAGCATCTACAATTCCTCATCAAATTTCTCATATATATATATATATATATATATATATATATACTGAGAGAGACACACAAACACACACAAAAGAAGACAATATCCACTGTTTAAAATGCACTTACGGGTTATTTGTTGAGTGTTTGTGGTTTTTCCATGCAATTTTTGCAAAATGATCTGTCTTAGTTCCTGAAAATAATGTGAAAATAACAATCAGTTTAACTTGAACCACACAAAAATCTCCAAAAAGCGGAATCAGACATTCAGAATGTAAGCACAAATTCCAGATTACTACTTCAGCATTTCTTCACAACAGCTTCTCACTGCATGTATGTTCTGGTCTTTCAGCTGTTTCCCTTTAATGGTTATACTGAGAGAATACTGTTCATCAAAAGTGAAATACAAGAACTTAACACTGAAGAAGGTTGGCTAGTAAAGAAGATTAAATGGAGAAAACTGAAATATTTGGGGCACATTAAATGTCATAAGAATTTAGAGAACAGTCTTGGATAGGTACATAATGGGAAAAAGAAACAGAGGAAGACCAAGGGGAAGATGGCTACAAGACATCATTTACGATCGGCGAATGGATGCATAAGTAGCAGGGCATCTTGCTTACAACTGAGAGGCCTACAGGAGAGCTGTTAGGGAGGCAAAGTTCCGCAAGGGACATGCAAATGACTGACTGAAAAGTGACTATTGCAGCAAATTTAGTTACATGTATGCATGTGTATACAGCATGTTGTAGACTTCAATATTTTTTGTGAAAATTAGCAGAAATTTACTTCCAATAAAAAAAATAGTGATCAAAAATTACAAAAGTGTAAAAATACCAGCTTATAAATGAAATGTTAATCTTGTTGGTAAGATAGATACATGAGACTGTTTTGTTAAGGCAATGTAGTTAATGCACTGAGTAACTCAGAAATAGGGTGTTAGTGCCCATATTTTCCTTGACCTGACAGCACACTAAAGGATGACATGGTCAACACATTGCCTAGCCACCTTTTCTTCCCCAGCTCCAAAAAGAGTTGGGTACCTCTGAGTGGAGCTCAGCCAGCAACCTCAGAGTGGAGCTCAGCCAGCGACCTCAGAGTGGAGCTCAGCCAGCATCCTCAGAGTGGAGCTCAGCCAGCAACCTCAGAGTGGAGCTCAGCCAGCAACCTCAGAGTGGAGCTCAGCCAGCAACCTCAGAGTGGAGCTCAGCCAGCAACCTCAGAGTGGAGCTCAGCCAGCAACCTCAGAGTGGAGCTCAGCCAGCGACCTCAGAGTGGAGCTCAGCCAGCAACCTCAGAGTGGAGCTCAGCCAGCATCCTCAGAGTGGAGCTCAGCCAGCAACCTCAGAGTGGAGCTCAGCCAGCAACCTCAGAGTGGAGCTCAGCCAGCATCCTCCGAGCAGAGCTCAGCCAGCATCCTCAGAGTGGAGCTCAGCCAGTAACCTCTGAGCAAGAGACAAGCACACTAACCACTATGCCACTTAATCTTATTAACAAAAGTAACTCCTACTTTAGGGGAACAGCCACTGCAAGTTTAGCTACAAATAGTTACACCATGTCTTCAAGCAGAAACAACAAATTTGTCAACATATTATACAGGGAGAATTATGAGGTATCTACCATATTTTTCCATATGCTCTCTCCCAGCATTCCCAAACATCTGTGGTGCAAATGGAACGTTTTCAATGCCATGACCATCAACCATCACTTGTATGTGCTTATCCATTGGATTTGTCCGATCACTCCACTAAAGAGAAGAGACAGGATTACAAGTTCTTGCATCTGACATAATTCACAATACTCTGGAATAAGACTTCTTACACCTTACATTCTTCCTGTGCCACTAAACGTCACATAGGGCCCGCGTGGTTGTTTGCTAAGATTTCCTGTCTTCAATGAGTTTTTCATTCTCATCGAGGGATTTTATGCCTACTGAGCTGGCCTCTGTTAACACTGTCCTCCTTAGAGTTTCACGTGGTTGACCTCTTTTTCTTCAGCCTGCTGTGTTCCACTTGAATGCTTGCTTGGGGATTTTCTGATTGTTTCTTCTCATCATCATCATCATCATCAGGTGCCGTGCCGACTGGCGTTGGCTATTATGCTTCTCCAGAGTACTCGATCCCTCATGCAGGCCATCAGTTCAGTTGGTGATCTCCTCTCACACCATCCTGTCAGACTGTCCAGTATCATTTCTCTTGGTCCTCCTCTTGATCTTCTTCCTTCTATTTTTCCTGTTGTTATAATATTTTCAATGCCCCCTCTTTACATTGCATGTCCTATGAAAGTACATTGTCTCTCTCTTATCTTTTTGACAAGGTTTTTTTGTCTCTCCAGCTCTTCTCATACATTCTTCATTAGTTATTTTTGCTGTCCAGGGGATTCACAACATTCTTCTAAGAAACCACATTTCTGCTGCTTCCAATGATTTTTGTGCAGACTTGCCTATTGTCCATGATTCACTTCCATACAACAAGATAGGTTCAATATAGCATTTTAGGACTCATTTTTCCCCTGGGAACAACTGTGTTAAGAGCACACTTATCTTAACACGGTCTTTGTGAGACAGGGAACATAGATCTGTTTGCTTAAAAACTCTGACCTACTTCTGTAGCCCAGAAACTTGTAGCAATCAACACTAATTGTAATTGTTATTTTTGCAAAATGTAATGTCAGGTTGGTGGACAGATGGGGACATGGAGATCTCTGGCGGGGATGAGGGAAGTCTGGTGTGAGACCAATGAATCCAGGACGTGACAAGCCTATGGGTCTTTACAACAATGGCTATCAGAATGATGTAAACAAAACTGAGCCAGTAGACTATGGGTGGCGGGGAATGGATATCGTTGAAGTACTCATCAGATTCCTCATCTCAAAGTCAGAGTGTCTTTGTGGAACTGTCTCAAACCATCTGACATGGAGAAGGGGCTTAAGTACAGCCACCAGGGGCTGGAAAGCAAAGTTTTGGCCAGGCCAGCCACACTGTCTTCATGGCAGTCCGAGCAAGACCACAGTCTGCCCTAGCAAGGAAAGGTGCTGAAGTCGGAGTTACCCAGCCAAAAGGCACATCGCAAAAATCAGGGTAACACGCATTATCGCTAATGAAATGTCTCTATCTGCAGTTTTCAAACATGGTGCTCGCCATGTGAAGACTAACCAGGCAGGTGCAGTGCCGGGCCCCCTGCCTCGAAAGGGTCCACCCAATGCTACTGGAGGTCCTCTCAGTTCGTCTTGTGGAGTCAGGAGACATGAGAGTAGAGCTACTGGCCAAAAAATACAACAGAAGAAAATAGCCAAAAAGCAAGAACTTAAAATAATGCAGTGGAATGCTGAGGGTGTCAGCAGTGTTAGAGATGGCTATAGCAAAAAGGTTGAACTAGAGAACATACTTTTTGCAGAGCAGGTAAGTATATGCTGCATACAGGAGACACACCTAAACAAAGATGCCGCCTTTAAAATCAGAGGCTACCAGTGCTTTAGATCAGACCGACAGGACAGAAGAAAAGGAGGAGTACTCACACTTGTTAAGAATAACATCAGCGCATGTCAGGTGGGAGTGTACATGGAAGGAGCCGAATACCAGATGATCCATCTAAAAAGTAGTAATACAGATTTCCACCTCCTTAACTATTACTGTCCTAATGACCGCCCACTTGCTTTAGGAACAATCCCACACAAAGAGAGACTGATGGTCTGTGGTGATTTTAACAGTCATTCCCAGAGCTGGGGCTATGACCACATAGACAAGAGAGGAGAGGAAGTTGAGAGCTGGCAGGATGATAATGGACTTCTCCTGATCAACTAGCCAATGGATGCCCCAACATTTTACTCAAGGGCGTGGCATACAAAATCAACACCAGATCTGGCATTCCACTCTCCAGATCTGAAGTGGAACATTACACGTGAAGTTGGAAAACAACTTGGAGGTAGCGACCATCGACCAGTCTTCCTGACAACAGAAAATGAACTCCTTAACACCAGTAACCCTCTCCCCAGATGGAACTATAAAAAAGCAAACTGGACAATGTACAGACATCGTACAGGTACCCTGGTGGGACAGCTGTCCATAGAAGGTAAGGATATTAACAGCATAGTGAAGGAATTCAATGCTTGTATCCTTCAGGCCGCTCGTGAAACCATTCCCAGAGGAGCTCGCAGGGACTATAAACCATACTGGTCTAGTGAGCTGGGAAAACTCCATGATGACGTGGAAGCAGCTCGAAAGCAAGCAGAAAATAGACCATGCCAAGAACACCACAATAATTACCAACATTCTAAGGCCAAATTTCAGAGAGCAAAGCTGCAAGCCAGACGGGAAAATTGGAGAGAGAAAACAGAGTCCCTAAACTTTGAAAAGGATGGAAGGAAACTGTGGAAACTAATCAAACAGTTAAATGATGAGAGTACTGGAAGAAGTACAAAGGTTACACTAATAGAGGATGGGAAAACTCTTACAGGTAAGCAGGTAGCAGATCACTTTGCTCGCATTTCTGCACAGGACTGCAACATTGATATCCATCCAGAGAAGGAGCGTACAGTGCGCATCGAGCCACAGAAAGAGGAGGAACAAGTCAGAAAAGTGGAGGTCATGGATGCACCAATCACACGCAGTGAGTTAGACCTAGCAGTTAGTAAACTGAAACCAAGGAAATCACCAGGACCAGATGGAGTGTCCAATGAAATGATCAAGAACCTGGGAATGGCAGCAATGGGAAAGCTGTTGGATATTTTCAATATGTGCTGGAGCACAGGTAAGTTACCTCAAATCTGGAAGGAAGCAAGCATGGTACCACTGCTAAAACCAGGGAAAAACAGTAATACTGCCTCCAGCTACAGGCCAATCAGTCTCACTAGCTGCCTATGCAAAACGATGGAACGCATCATTGACCTGAGGCTAAAATGGTACCTAGAAAGTGAAAACCTTCTCGTTCCACAACAAGCAGGATTTAGGCAGTACTACAGTACGGAAGATCAAGTGACCTATCTCTCTCAAGAGACTGAGGATGCATTCCAAGAGAAAAACCTTGTACTAGCAGCGTGGATAGACCTGAAGAAAGCCTTTGATAAAGTATGGAAAAAAGGTCTGCTGTGAAGAAACTGCAATGTGAATGGAAGACTGTACAACTGGATAAAGTCCTGTTTACACAATAGAAGAGCTAGAATAGTAATGGATGGACACAACAGCCAGAAAGTACTTCTGCGACACGGTGTACCACAAGGAGGAGTCCTTTCGCCTACACTATTCCTTGTACTCATTAATGACCTGGTCAAGGAACTTCCCTATGGAATCAAAGTGGCACTGTATGCAGATGATCTGGTCATGTGGTGTACAGATGAATATGCGACAGTTGCTACACAGAGACTCCAAAGAGCAGCAGACATCTTGACATCATGGACAAACAAATGGTGTGTAAGTATCAACACAGAGAAATCAAGTACTACTCTGTTCACCCTCTCATCTAAACAGAAAGCAGGTAAGATCTTTGTAAATGAAATACCCTTAAGGATGGACAACCAACCCACTTACTTAGGAGTGACTCTTGACTCAAAACTGACGTGGAAGCAACACATCAACAGTGCAGAAGCAAAAGCCAGAAGAAAACTAGCCATATTAAGAAAATTGAGTGGAACCACATGGGGAGCTAGTGAAAGAATCCTCAAGAATGTATATCAGCAAAGTATTCTACCACATTTAGAATATGGCTCAACATCTTGGTGCACAGCATCAAACACTACGCTGCATAATCTAGACAAGGTTCAAAATCAGTCACTACGGATTATCACAGGTGCCATGAGGTCCACACTAATAGTAGAAATGCAGAAAATGGTGTTCAAGCGCTAAAGGAACGTAGAGACACAAAGGTCATGACCATGGGAGAAAAATTCCTTAGCTCTGTAAGCCATCCCCTGAAGGAGAGATTCAATAACTTGGCATTAGGACGGCTTAAAAGAAGCAGCTTCATTCATCAGGCCAAGCGTATGCGTAAGCTGATACCTGACCTTCCAACTGTAGTCGCTCCATTATCATCTGTACCAGAGCATACACCATGGAAAGAAGCAGATTATACACAGATAACTATTCAGACTGAAGTGAAAGGTGTGCAGAATGGTGAGATGCAGAGCAGTCTTGTAAGATCAACAGCCACACTTAGTGTTCTAGATGACAAATATCCATGTGACACCTGGATACGTGTGTATACAGATGGATCTGCACATAATGCCATAAAGAATGGAGGGGCAGGAGCATATATTGAATATCCAAACAACACCATTGACAAGATTTCCATACCCACTGGTAAATACTGCAACAACTTTGATGCAGAAGTTAGGGCAATTATTGCTGCAGTTGAAAAACTATCAGACTCCAGAATTGATACATGTCCTGTAGTAATTCTCACAGATGCAAGATCAGTACTGGAGGCTCTTCAGTGCAACAAACTACCAGACCTTAAGGATGCCTTGTCAAAAACTGGCTTACAACATGGAGTCACTTTGCAATGGATTCCCTCCCACTGTGGGATACCAGGCAATGAGAAAGCTGACCAACTGGCCAAAGAGGGCACTGAAATGGAGCAACCAGACATACCAATCACTTATAATCAGAAGAAAAGCATGATAAAAACCTACAGGAAGCCACAAACACCACCACATGATGACTATCACATGCTAAACAGAAAGGAACAAGTCACCATCTTCCGTCTCCGAACAGGACACAGCCGACTCCGAAGTCATATGTATACAAAGTTTAAGGTTGGTACTACTAATCTATGTACATGTGCCCAGGTGCCCCAAACTGTGGAACATATCCTCCAGAACTGCATCAACTACGAGACACTGAGAAATAATTACTGGCCCAGTGAAACCACTAAAGAAGATAAACTCTATGGTTCCATACATGAATTACAAAAAACAGTGAAATTTATCCAAGAGACAGGACTGCAGATATAGACAGACAGTGCGAACGAAGAAGAAGAAGAAGGACTCATTTTCTAACATTCATTGATAAAGATTGTGTTAGTTAATATGTTTCTCATTCTCTGAAATGCTGTCTTTGCTTGGCCTACTCTGTTCCTAATTTCTGTTCTGCATTTCCCATCTGAAGTTACTACTGCTCCAAGGTATTTGAATTTCTGCACCTGCTTTAGAATAGTTCCGTTTAATTTAATACTGCATGCTGGTGGATTCTGTTTCTTAGATATAACCATAGTCTCTGTCTTTTTGATGTTCAAAGTAAGGCCTTTCTGTTCACTTTCTTTGGCGACTTTATCCAAGAGATTTTGCAGGTCTTGTTGGTTCTCAGCTATCAGCACTGTGTCGTCAGCATACCGAAGGTTGTTAATATTGTATCCTCCAATTTTTATGCCTGGTTCTGTGATGATTGTTCTTAGAATATTCTCGCTATACAGAGAAAAAAGGTCTGGAGATAGTACACATCCTTGTCGCACCCTTTGTTTTATAGGTTGATATTTTCCAATTCTATTTTCAACTCGAACTGCTGCTTCTTGCTGCCAGTATAGATGTTTTACAATCCTCAGGTCTGTGCCGTCTATATTGATGTCTTCAAGCATTTTAATAATTTCGTTATGTTTCACCTTGTCAAATGCCTTGGTGTAATCAATGAAGCATAAGTAGAGATCTTTCTGTACTTCTAAAGTTCTTTCTGTTAGTGTTCGTAAAGCACATGACCGATATATGTCCATCTTCTTTTTCTGATCTTAACTTGGTTTTTGTGCTTATAACTTTTGAATGCCATATGTTCTAAAGATTCTTGAAGGTCAATTCTGCTTTTGCAATTCTAATTCTAACTTCCTTTCTGGTGTCATCATCCTGGTCTATGTAGCTACCAAGATATGCAAATTGGTTTACTTCTTCAACAGCTGTTCCTTCTATGTATATTTGTCCTTTGTGGTTAATGAGAAGTTTCATTATCTTTGTTTTATCCTTGTAAATTTCAAGTCCTATTTTACTAACCACTGAAGGCAGGGTATCTGTTTTTTCTTGCATTGATTTCACATTGTCATTGACAAGAGTTATGTCATCTGCAAAATCAAGATCTTCTAGTTGGGTCTCATGTATCCAATCAATGCCAGTTTTAACTGTGCAGCATTTTTTCATTATGAAGCCTATGGCAATTCCAAAAAGAACACACATATCCATTATAGAGGTCTCTAATGATGTTAACAATCTTAGATGGTATTCCATATATTATGGTTGGGACATATGGTCCGAATGACTGACAACTCACTACCAAAAACAGCACTAAGATGGACACTACAGAGGAAAAGAAGTAAGGTTAGACCAAAAGAGACATGGAGAAGAACAACAGAGAGGATGTTGCGCAATTGAGTAGGCAGAGGTGTATGGTGCAGTTTTACAAAGTGAGGGAGGGAGTGAGTAAGGTGAGAAAAAAATGAATAGAAAGTATGAGAATGTATAAATGAAAAGCATACAACATCTGATACTTCGGCATGGGCCTTATTTGAGGATACATCACAACGAAACAAAAACACGAAGAACTTATCTGAATGTGTCTTCCTCCAAGTAGGAAACAGAAATGTGTGTGGTAGAAGGGAGAAGGAAAGACCACGCTTCCTCCAAACAAAAGATGCCAGATAGAGCTAATCATAAAGAAGAGGTGGAGAGAGAGGAGGAGAACAAGTGGGAGAAAGGCAATAGAAACATGATAGCTGCTACAGGTGTGGGGGGGGGGGGAAAGAGGGAAAAGGGGACGCAAAGAGATAATGAATGAAAAACATAAACACCTGCAGGGAGAAAATGTGAAACTGGTGAATAGGACAAGACCAATATGTTGGCAGAGAAGAAAATAGGGTGGTGGTAGGGAGGGGTAGCATAGAGAAAGAAGGCCAGTGGAAAAATAAAAAAGTTACAGAAAGCTGAAGACACTGTTAACTCCAGCTGAGTGGAGGCAGCCAGTCTGGAAAATAAGGCGCTGTTCTAGGACCCTCCGAGATCGTACATCAGCAGAACAAGAGCGGATCGCACTAACAGAAATGTCCTGTTTACCCCTGTGGTTGCCAAGGCAAAAATGTTTAACCACAGGTGTCCAGGCCCTCTTAGAAATATCAGTGAGATGCTGGCGAAATCGATCTACTAACCGTATGCCAGTCTCCCCTATGTAATTCAAACCGCAACGTTTGCAATGATAGCATAAATGACACTTCGTGAAGTACAGGTGAAACCCTCCTGAACTGATAACGTGGACTTAGGGAAGGAGATCTGGCTAGCCTCAACAACAAACGGACAAGTGTTACATCTACGGCATCCGCAACGTCTGGTACCATAAAAAGTGTCATATGTCTTAAGATGACTACGAATTAAAAGGTCCCTGAGGTTCTTGTCCCGTCTGTAGGCCACCAATGGGGGTTCCCCAAAAAGTTCATGTGTCTCAGGCTCGGTCTGGAGGAGATGGAGATGGCGAAACAGTATGTTTTTAACTGCCAAGCTATGAGGGTGGTACGTGAGTACTAGTTTCACTCTGTCTGAGCTACAGTGAGGGCTTGTTGCCGCAATATATGGCTAATGCGGTTCCAAGATGACGAGAGAACATGTTCTGGATAGCTGCGTTGACAGAAGAAATCTAGCATTTTATGGCCTTGATCCTGGAAATCCAAATCCTCCTTACACAAACGTCGCAACCTAAGAAGCTGGGAAAAAGGAATAGAGTCCTTACACAATCTGGGATGGGAGGAAGAGTACAGGAGGTAGCTGTGAGAGTCTGTAGGTTTATAGTTGATAGAAGTAGTAAGCCCGGAAGGGCCGATAGTGACGGCAATGTCAAGAAAGTTAGCGGAAGTAGCAGAGATATGGGAGGTGAAAGAAATGACAGGATTGTACTCCTTAACAAAACTGATACAGGTGTTAAGGTCTTCCTCTGGCACTGATGTGACCCCCAATGCCGTCATCTATGTAGCGTCTATAGAAGGTGGGAAATGGGCCTCTAAAGGCTCTCAGAACTTTGGGTTCGAAGTGGCCCATGAACAGATACGCGTAGCTGGGGCCCATCTTGGTACCCATGGCTACACCACTAATCTGGTCGAAGTAAAGGCCACTGAATTCAAAAGAATTGAGTTGGAGGACAAGTTGTGTAAGGCGCAGAATAGTAGACATAGGAATAGAGGGATTGCGACTTTTGTTCAGAAAGAACTTGATGGCCTGAAGTCCCTGATCATGCGGGATGGATGTGTATAAGGATACTACATCAAGAGTGAAGATACGGTAGGTGTGACCAGGCAGGAGTGTAAGGGTCTCAAAAGTAATGAGAGCATGATTGGTGTCCTTAAGATAAGTGGGCAGACTAGTGACCAGAGGTTGAAAGATGCTGTCAAGAAAGTCAGAGATCTGTTCTGTAGGGCAGGAACAAGCAGACACTATGGGCCTTCCTGGGTTGCCTGGTTTGTGAATCTTAGGGAACAGATAAAAGGATGGCTTCCCTAAGCAGCTGTCACAGATGTGAAGATGTGTAGCCGAGAGAGAAAGACCAGTCTTGGTCTTGTAGATGAGTTCATTGATCGTGTCACGAACACAGTGGTTGTTGGCCTTTGAGCAATAGAGGGCTCACCTGGGCAAGAGTGAAAAAAAAAAAAGGCAAAGAATAGGCATTTGTGGAAAACCCTTGCATTGCCCTGGGCACTTAAGGTTCAGAGAGAGAGAGAGAGAGAGAGAGAGAGAGAGAGAGAGATTCCATATATTCTTAAAACTCTCCACAATGAATCTCTGTGTATGCTATCAAATGCCTTTTTAACTCATCCTGTGCCACTGTCGCTATAGTGAGAACTTCCGGTTACTGAGTTGCGTGCCATAGTCGTTATAGCAACAATTCATTTGTTTCAATAAAACAACCAGTGTAATATTTAGATTATACATACTTCGTCTGTGTTTCCTGTGACACTTTTCAAAATGGTGAAAGAGTGCTTAGTTACGAGCGATGCCGAGTGAGAAAAAGGAAGAGAAACATGGAAAATGTTCAATTTTTGATGATGTAGATAGGGGTATGGACATGGCCTGTGACCACCCCACTGCTCTTGAATGTATCCCAAGTAGATCTAGACATATTTAGATGACTGGAGAAGTAGTTAGGAGGTTATTTCAGACATTAATTTAACGAGAATGCAACACAGAATCACAATACGAGATCTACAAGTAGATCTAGACATCTCAGATGGTAAGTAGTGTAGATCTAGACCTAGCCGATGGTGAGCTGGGCACAATCATTGTCTAAAAACATCACATTACTTCTTTTTTTCCTAAAAAAACTCTGCATTTATGAAATTTTCATACATTTAGTTTTACTTTGAAACATAATAAGTACACGGAAGTACATGGAAATACTGTATTCCATTCCATTTTACAACTAAACCCCCTATACAGATCAAGACCCGCGCTTTTATTCCGGCACCCATCTGAACATCCGCGTTTCTTCCTCTGGCACGGGAAGAGTTAAAGTCCGTGAAGTTCAGGATTAATGGTTTTTGCTTTCAATATGTTCTTCAAGTATTATTCTTAGAGTAAAGAACTGGTTGAGAAAGATTCTCCCTTTTTGAAATTCTGTTCTTCTTTCATTGCTGCATCCATTATATCTTTAAGCCCATTCAGAATAACTTTGCAAAATACTTTTGACACAACTGATAGTAAGGTTATTCCTCTCCAGTTAAATAAAAAAAAATTTTTTCCCCATCTAGAGTTGCCTCTAGAGGGTCTCAGGATAAGGTTGTTGGCCTTATGCACAACTCCCGTTTTAGGAATAAGACTAGCATGCACATATAAGACTAGCATGTACATATGACTCCCTGAGAACTACACGGTATTCATCTTGTCTCACTGTCATCCTAAATCTCTCCTACCCACTGTTTCAGTGAACTCTGCCTGAGGCTGTACTGAGTTCTAACTAACTCCATTTCTCCAACCCTGACAATGTTCCTTACTTCTTTGCTCCCATTCCGTTAGCAACATTTCATGCCAGTTTATCATTTGGTTCTACTGGACAGTGTTCAAATGTCTAACGACAGAGTATAAAATGTGAAGCTAGGCGTGAAGGTCAGGTCAAGGGCACAAGATTAACAGTAAATCAGTATACAGATGGTTCGATCTGCAAATTACATTCTACAATCTATAAAACATAAGTCAGTTTTTTCATATGTCAGATATTTGCGTGAGCAGTATCTTTCACAAGTCCTCACAGTTGATAATGCAAAACCTAATTCACATGCAGCTGAGTATAAGCTCTGTTCATTTGCATACTTTTCAGTATCATTCTCAACTTGTCTCCAAATCTACTGAAACATGCTTGCTAGCTGACTCTTATTTTTTTCTTTTCTTTCAGCTGCACATTTACACCAGTCATGACACAGAATATTAAACTATTTGTACAAGTGCAAAAAAAAAAAAAAAATGTATATATATATATATCATTGAGATGTTACCACAGCAGAAACACGCACAATTGGAAGAAGTAGCATCTCAATCTCTGAGATGAACTGGTCTCCACATGTGTTGATATGAGCTTCATATGTACTTCAGATGCTCTGCATAGGCACTTCAGCAAACTTTATGCATACTGAAAATTTCTTTATGGATTTACATATGCCAGTTTTATGTAAGCTGAGAGTCACCTGCATATTTGATGCTATCTGTTATGACGCATTGAAGAATCTACTAAGAAGCAGATCAGAGTACCCATGCCAAGTTCCAAGGACAATGACTCTAACTACTTTATTGGATATTGCTAGCGTGAGGTCAGTACCTGTGAACTCAGTGAACCTCGCTGCATTTTCTCAAACCCAATTGCCATGACACAGTCAGCCAAACCTGTTATAGGATATAACACAAAATTTACTGTTACAAGACATAACACAAAATTTTCTGTTATAAAACACAAAATTTACTACAAATATATGTCTAGATATTCAGTTATGAAAATGTTTCAGATGTTAAAAACCTGCTCAGATGATCATATCTAGCTGCCAATTTCATTAAACATATTAAGTTTCTCACAATGGAAATTTACATTCCTCTACACATCATTGTAATATTCACATTATTAATGGCCATTCTGCCACAAGAAGTTTGAATTACAAATGACATTTTCAGTCATGGCTTCATGAATGGTGGAGTGGTTAGAGCATCATGTCTCATACAAATGTCAATGGTTCAAAATCAGTCCAGTGAAAAAAAAAAAGGGGGGGGGGGTGGGTTTGCAGAAGTGAGTAACTGGCTCCTTCTAGAGTTGGAGCAGTCAGCCAGGCATAGTGATGTGACATCACCCTTCAGTGTGGCATCAGGTCAAAGAAGGCACGTCTGGGAATAGTGGTGACCTTGTTAATCAGATGTGTTTTCTTCTTCATTCAACGAAACTATCCTTCCATCTCTTTATCCTACACTCACTTTCTTCCACTTTAGACAATCATCAAGTACCACTACTCTCATCCACAGTCAAGTGCTAACTATATTAAATCTGTAGCCCCATTGCCAGGATAAAGTCTGCAGTTTTCATGGTATCCCAGACACACAAAACAAAGCACATATAAACAAACAAACAAAACACTTTACCTCCAGCAATAAGGTTTTTAGCCATGTACAAAGCTGATGAGCCAGTAGCACATGCATTGTTTACCTGTAAAGTATAAGTAGTAATATATACAAATACCGTTTCTAGCACAATTATCATATGGGACCCTCCCTACCAGGAAGGCCCTACCCCTACTTCTGCCAAAGTTCTGGACCACTATTGCAAAAGCACTGCTTGCAAGATATGGCCTCGCACCACCCTACAGACTGGGGGCTCTGCTGCAGTCTGTCACACCATTATTGCAAAAGCAACGTTTACAAGATAGGGCCTTGCCTGCCCCCGGGCGGGCCCCCAACCCAAGTTCCACCAGGTTCTGGCACAGTCTAGCACACCAGCATGGGGATCCTAATAAGGGCCTGCCCCATCCCAATCCAAGTACTGCTAAATCTGAGGCCCCATTTGGACACACCCATTAACAGTGGATGTACCAACCGAGAGGTACAATGATAGGTAGAAACTGATGCCAGTGGCTTACTCTGAGTTCAAATGAGCTATGTGGGCACATTGTATGGAAGAGTATTGTAAAGCTCACCTTGCCCGAATCAAAAAAGATCATGTATGAACCTTTAGTATGAGTGCAGAACTGAAGTGACAAACTCAATATCATTATGCATGAAAGAAAAAAGCAAAATTAGTTAACAGGGAACAGAGAGCCCTAATTATAGAAATTAAACATTTGGCTAAGACAGCCATTAATTTACCCCAGCCCTCCTCGTGCGCGGTACTTGAAACATGGACTCGGCTCCCATGTCAAAATTCATGGTAGCCGCATGTTTTGACATGATAGTTTTTTGGGAAGAATTAATTTCACCAGCATTTCTCAAAACATGGAGAAGGTGCAGTTGGGGTCATATGGTCACGTGGGCAGTCGAAACAGTTCGGCATTAAATTCTCAGTATCATTGTAAACAAGATAATCCCATAATCACTCCAGCGCCCGTGCCAGTGAGTACTGCACAGAATGTTCATCAATGGCCCTCTACATCAGTCCTTGATGATAAGCCACTCAATGAGGATGCCACTTTTGAAGCTACAAAAGTCCAAATGCAAAATTAGTTAACCATGCTCTTGGCACGCACTCCGTAGCTAAGGTGCCAAACTGAATCAAACACACAAAGACCACCATAGTTCATCACTTGGTGAGTAGACAAAATGAAGAATCACTGACCAAGTCACATTCCGACTGGATGTATACTTGCTTGATATACAATGGACTGGCAGCAGTATATATGCAATTGATGTGACCTCAAACTGGCCAACAGATATAACTTGGACAAACATACGGCATGGAAGTGGCCACGCAAAGCACCTACCAGTGCCAAGAAAAATCATGGTGGGGAAATAAAGCATTACATATAGTCTCGAGCTGGCTGGCAAATGTGGTTTGGAAATGCACATGGCATGGAAAAAACCATGTTTGTTGCATCTAGACCTCATTAACGAGGTGGAAACAGCTGTGAAACAGTACAAACGCAGTCAATGTGGTCTCGACCTGGATAACAAAATTAGTTTGGATAAACATATGGCACAGAAGCTACTGTGCACAATGTCCCTGACCCTAATATGGAGCAGCCACGGTGGGCAGAATATAAACACGCAGCTGGGTTTGTAAGAAATAAAAAGCAAGACGTGTCTGTTACTAAGCCATGCTAAGTTCTTGCTAAACCCTGTTGAGGCTGTCATTAAGTTCTTGCTAAACCCTGTTGAGGCTGTCATTAAGGTCTTGCTAAACCCTGTTGAGGCTGTCATTAAGGTCTTGCTAAACCCTGCTGAGGCTGTCATTAAGTTCTTGCTAAACCCTGTTGAGGCTGTCATTAAGGTCTTGCTAAAACCTGCTGAGGCTGTCACTAAGTTCTTGCTAAACCCTGTTGAAAATGTCACTAAGTTTTTGCTAAGACATGTTTAAGCTGTCATGATGCTGTTGCTATGCCTTTACTGCTTTAGTAGCAGCCTCATTGTGAACAGCCTGTTGTCTGCAATCTAGAGAGGTGTGGATTCGAATAGAACTGTGCTTGTCTGTCGCTAAGACGCCCCATAGTCACCAGCCTTATTACCCCCAGCATACATTTGTAGTTTTAGTTGCTGAGCTTAAAATATGTGCTGATTTAGACAAGTCACAAAGCTCTTTGACAGAGTGTCTCTACAATTTTACTCCTAGTCTTGGCTTTTGGAATCTTAGGTGGCCCCAGCATCTGTGGACAGCAACAGATGTCACCACTTTGAAAAACCAGCTAGGTGGGGGGGGGGGGAGCATTAGCCGCACACTTCTCTTCTGTGATCACCCGAAAATCTGCATCAGACTCTGCGGTGTGTGCAACAGGGCCATCACCAATGCCCAATCATGGACACATGTGGTCATTCCCCTCTCACAATGTCACACTTTGTCTGATGGTTAAAAAGGTTGACCGAGTTCTTGCAGTACCTGGGCATGATGAGACAGGTCACTATGACATAGTCCAGGTCTATGACAGCACAGTTGTGAATCTCTATTGCTGGACACATCCAGAGAAAGGGCCCCTCTGATGCTTTGCAATGAGTAAAGGCTATGACATGCCCCCCCCCCAATAAGTGGATGGGGGATAAGACATACGCCGTAACTGTCTATGAACTACTGGCAGAGTATCCAGAGTATGTGACAGAAATGGGGCCTGTCTCCTAGCCGATGTCCGTCTGGACTTTGAAACCCTTGACCATGGCTGGTGCTTCACTACCGGTTTCTGCCACCCAATGAGAGGTGACCCTAAAGGGATCTGGAACATCCAGTCGGTTGACCTGACAACGGGAACACCACAGTATTGGCCTCCCTCATATTCCCCATCAAGCATTGTATATCGCTCGTCTTGCACGTCACGGTGGAGGTCACAAGGGTGGACTCCAGTTGGCTGACTTCGTCCACATCTCTAGTACAGCTCTTGAAGACACAAAAGTGGTAATCACGGCTGAAATTCCTATGACTCCCTTGTTTCCTGCAAAGCCTGGAGTGTTTACCTGCCCATTCAATTATGGTTTCATTCTCTGCTCCCGAAATCCAAAGTATACACAAATGTTCTCTTCCAGTCTTCCTGGGGCCGTCTGCTGGTTTTTGCATGCACCATCCCCTCCACAGTGAGATGAGATGGATGAGATCTCCCAGCTCGAGTACAATGTCCTCAAAGATTTCCTTACGATGGCCAACTGCAAGGACATCTTGGCCCTCTTCCCAGAATTTAAACCTCCCTTTGCAATCTATCGTGAATTTGTGCACAATGTCTGCTGTGTTTTATGCATATGCAACAGAGAGCTCCAAGCAGAACCGAAGACTTTCGCACAAAAATAATTGCACAAGCAATGCTTGCCCACATACTTCACCATGAAAAGAATTTTAAAGCTTCCAGCATCAATATGCAGGGTATTGTCTATGACTTCTGGGTCCATCCCAAGTACACCAGTCTATACCTCCGGGCCCCAGACTCCTACAGATCCAGCTCACCAGCCCACCCAGGTAGCATACACTTAGATAATTACTGCATAGCATGACGTGTCCATATTTTTTAGAACCACTGTTATAAGTCACTCTACCTTGAAACACATTAATCTCCTCACGCTACACCAAAATAACCCAAACACTTTGCTGTGTCGAATTTGGAAAATTAATGACTGCTTTCAAATCTCACATAATTGTGGTGATCAAGCAACTGTGCATCCTCCTCGCATGTGTGTGTAGCATTCCATATTTTGAGAAGTGCTACTGTGAAGACATTAATTCTCAACAACAACAAAAATCACTGCACAGTTTGGGGTAGCACAATAGCTTTACATTTTTAGGAACATTGTCATGAGTTAAAAAAACAAACCCATTTCCATCAGGAAAGTAAACAACGACTTTTACATACATATGTTTATTTAAGGTAATATGCATGGGAGGGTTTGCCACACAGTGGTTACTTTTGCCAGAATTAGTGGTTGGAGGCTCCGTGAGTGGAAATAATTGGTCTTCAAGCGTGCTTGGTCGTAGCCTTGCCGGGGAGATGGAGCAGGCTCTTGTTAGGATTACCATGCTGGTGCATTAGACTGTGCTAAATCCAGCCTTGTATGGGGGTTTGCAGGTCCTATCTTTTAAACAATGTTGAAGTGTGACATAACTTTGGCAGAATACAGGTTGGGGGGGGGGTGGGCCACGTGAGGGGAGGGGCCCAATGGGGAAACTACGCCAGAACCCCCAGTCTTTAGCAGAACTTTGGCAGATTTGGCAGAAGTTGGGGTAGTAGGCCGTTCAAATGCCTGTACATTTGGTATTGTATATACTACTTAAGCAATCATATCTGATTCAAGTTGGTGTCTGCTATTAAGAAGTGGTACCACATTTTACCACAAGCAAAAATATTACACTGCCACATTAACTTGGCATCTACCCTCTGCAAAATTAAATATATGAAAAAAGGGGGGGGGGATGTTTATGCATTGTTATCAATGGTTTCCATATATAACACAGATTACTCCTCTAACATCCCTGTGAATTAAACCTATCCTTTTAGCAAATGTATGAAGTGAATTTATTCTTTTAACATGTGTTAGTTGTGATCAATATATATATATGCCTGTGTGTACAACACAACACACAACATATCATGGCCATTTTACAAACTTTTTAGAAGGCAATACCTACATTATAAATTGGAATGCCACTTAATCCCAGCTGGTACAATGCCCTCTGTCCACAGCAAGTATCACCTGCAATAAAGTGGCATTTATATTTCTGATGCATTACAATTCATTTGCACATTTATTAATGACATTTGGCATAAAGCGTTTTCATACAGATGTCAGGTTACAAGCCTACATGAGTCTATGATTGTTCATTAGGAGTACGAAGATAGCCAAGGAATCTGTGTCAACTTCTGAGGCAAAAGCTGTAATGTTGATGAAGGGTCTCACCTTGCAGCTTCTTCTTTTTCTTCGTATGCATCGTCTATCTATATCTGCAGTCCTGTCTCTTGGATAAATTTCACTGTTTTTCATTAGTGATAATGCGTGGTACCCTGATTTTTGAGACGCGGCTTCTGGCTGGGTACCTCCGACTTCAGCACCTTTCCCCGCTGGGCAGACTGTGGTCTTGCTCGGACTGCCATGAAGACAGTGTGGCTGGCCTGGCCAAAACTTTGTTTTCCAGCCTCTGGTGGCTGTACTTTAAGTCCATTCTCCATGTCAGATGGTTTTGAGACAGTTCCACAAAGACACTCTGACTCTGGGATGAGGAATCTGATGAGTGCTTCAACAATATCCATTCCCCGCCACCTATAGTCTGCTGGCTCTGTTTTGTTTACATCATTCTGATAGCCATTGTTGTAAAGGCCTGTTGGCTTGTCACGTCCTGGATTCATTGGTTTCACCTCAGACTTTCCTCATCCCTGCCGGCGATCTCCATGTCCCCATCCGTCCACCAACCTGACATTACATTTTACAAAAATAACAATTACAATTAGTGTTGACTGTTACAAGTTTCTGGGCTACAGAAGTTGGTCAGAGTTTTTAAGCAAACAGCTCTATGTTCCCTGTCTCACAAACACTATGTTAAGATAAGTGTGTTCTTAACACAGTTGTTCCCTGGGGGGACCTTGCAGCTAAAATCTTGAAAGCACAGGCACTGAATCAAACTGGGAGTGATTTGTCTGAACTTGCTTACTGGTGTTTTCAACACATTCCACATATCGAGCCAATTTCTGCTTGCAATTCCACCCATCTCTAGACTCATTGTGAAAATATGATCTTTACTAGGTCTAATTTGCTGGCCATAATAAACGGCCACATTGTGAAGAGAGGCCAAATTAGTAGGCATAAAATCCTTTGATGAGGTTGAAAAGCTCGCCGAGGACAGGAAAACTTGGCGAACTACCATGAGAGACCTATGTGATATTTACTGACACGGGAAGGATGTAAGAATAAATGGCCTGTCACTTTTTCACCGACATTTTTCATCATGATTGTTTTTATTAAATACAAGATAAAACTGCGCTAAATCATTATTATCTATGTCAGACATTTATTATGTCCGGTTTATATCAGTTCACATTATGCAAAGTCTATCAACTTTACACCAAAACTTTAATCTAATTTTTTTTGGCTAATTGCACTCGTACTAGCCAGCACTATTATATCCTACATCCTTCCCGTGCTGCTAAACTTCACATAGGGCCTGCATGGTAGTTCGCCAAGATTTCCTGTCTTTGGTGAGTTTTCAATCTCATCAAGGGATGTTATGCCCAGTGAATTGACCTCTCTTAACAGTTCATGTGTAAATAGTATTATACAGTGCATGTTTATCTCATTTGACATATGGCATATGTAACAAGCTGAAATATAAAGAGTGTTTTTAAATGCCAGTGTGGCAAATTGGTTAGTGCACTAGTCTCTCATGGTGAAGGCTGGTGGTTCAAATCCAGTTGGATGTGCCCCAATAACTCAGCTGTAGAAATGGGTACCTGGAACTGGGGAAGGAAAGACACCCAAGTGTGATGCTGACCATGGACATCCTCTAGTCATCCAACAGATCAAAGAAAATACGGACACAAAAACATCGCATCTCTTAAGTGCCTCCATGGCATAATACCTTTATCTTATTTTTTTTTAATGACACTCTTATAACATTTTGTTTAAGCCCACTTCACAGCCCATCTGTGATTCTACAAGGTATCACACAAGCTGATATGCATTGCTACAAAGTACCTAATTATCTGTATCAGAGGTTCTCATTCTGGGTACTGCTGCTCCCTTATTCCGCCCAGTATCCTCAGAGACAGCAGACTGCAGTTTTCTTTGCATGTATTTATTTGTTTGTCTTTTCATCTGTCTTTAATGAAGGCAATATCACCAAAATACTGGGTTGTTACTGTTGTCTTTCTCAACCATTTTATTGTTCCTATTCTTTACTGCTACCTTTACTGCAGTTACAGTCACAGTTATCCCTTGGAGAACATTCTCATTTAAGACACAGCCAGTAAAATATTAATGGGCAATTACTCATTTTTGTATAATGCCATAAATCACACATGACAATACATAGCAAATGACTATATATGACTACATAACATTCTGGCACTTCTCCATATGTCTGCAGCCTTTAAAAAAAGAAACAACGCGCATTCATTTCAGAATATATGTTTGTCTTTGTTGTTACATAATCCTGATACTATTTAAGCTCCCGAATATTTCTCATGTGCTGACAAAAGGATGTGATATTACAACTTAACTCTTCCCGTGCCAGAGGAAGAAATGCGGACGTTCAGTTGGATGCCGAAATAAAACCGCGGGTCTTGTTATGTTTAGGGGATATAGTTGTAAAATGGAATGGAAAACAGTATTTCTATGTACTTCTGTGTACTTATTATGTTTCAAAATATAACTAAATGTATGAAAATTTCATAAATGCAGAGTTTTTTTTAGGAAAAAAGAAGTAATATGATGTTTTTAGACAATGATTGTGGCCAGCTCACCATCGGCTAGGTCTAGATCTACACTACTTACCATTTGAGATGTCTAGATCTACTTGTCGATCTCGTATTGTGATTCTATGTTGCATTCTCGCTAAATTAATGTCTGAAATAACCTCCTACTTACTTCTCCAGTCGTCTAATATGTCCAGATCTACTTGGGTTACATTCAAGAGCAGTGAGGTGGTCACAGGCCACGTCCATACCCCTATCTACATCATCAAAAATTGAAAATTTTCCACGTTTCTCTTCCTTTTTCTCGCTCAGCATCGCTCGTAACTAAGCACTCTTTCACCATTTTGAAAAGTGTCACCGGAAACGCAGATGAAATATGTACAATCTAAATGTTACACCGGTTGTTTTATTGAAACAAACCAAGAGTCACTATATCGAACCTACGTACAAATCAGGAAACCGGAAGGACTGATAAAGCGATTCAAGGCACCGGAAGAGTTAATGCTGATATATTTGTAACAAACTTTTCTTCTTTGTACGCGAATGTTGTAACAAACTATCCTTTATGGTTAGGCATTCACGGTAACACAGGCATAGTAAGAGTAGTGAAAGATAAAGGCAGCCCTGTTATGCTTTACGGGTACACAGGAATATGCTGTTAGTGTCCATACACTCTTTGACCTGTCGACACACTAGAGGGTAATGTGATCAGCATCAAGCCTGGCCACATTTCCTTCCCCAGCTCTATAAGAAGTCAGATACCCATTTCTACAACTAGGTGAATGGGGCACCTCCAGTCGGATTCAAACCCCCCACCTTCTCCATGAGGGACTAGTACACTAACCACTTTGGAAAAAAATATCAGATGGACTTTTGAACTGATATGCTGATCTTGTACTTGTGACGGTCTTTTCCTGTTCATATATTCTTATGAAATTTTATAATTCTTCGCATTAAAAAAAACAAGCCTACCATAGACATAGCCACAGCATGCCTGTTCAACTTGGTCATATTGAATTCTTGCATCTTTCAGTGCCTTTGTACCTGGGAACATGAATAGTAAGTGCTTATCACAAAATTAACTAAAATTGGATGAAAGTAGACTTTTTAAAAACACTTTTTGCAAAAAAAAAAAAAGTATATAGATCACACTAGAAAAGAAAAGAAAAGAAAAAAAAAAAGAATACAGCTTAAAGGGAAAGAAAGAATTGTGAGTTTGGAAGAAAATATGCAAATCATATGAAAAAGGGAAAGGGAATAAATGAGATGTTAGCGTACATATTTTTGCAGTTTTCCAGAAAAGTATGCAGATCATGTGATAAAAGAGAAAAAAGGCAGAAAAAATTCAAAGGAATTAAAAAGTGCAAAAAAAACTAAATGTTTCAGCAAAAAGCCTTGTTCATATAGAATTTGGAAAAAAAATGCAAAATAAAAACAAAGAAAAAAATACAAGAAGTTTCACTGTGTTCATGTTCACCATCATCATCATCATCATCATGTGGCACCTTCAGTACAAAGTTTAGCAGAATTGAATCTGAAGGTTAAATAAACAGTGGTTTTCGGCGAGCTTTTCAGCCTCATCACTTACCTGGCACAGAAAGCACCATGATCAACAAGGTGGTCCTTCCACCCAGGCTATGCTTTTAATCTAAAAACCCTTACCACCTCACCATGGTACAATTATCTAGCAGCACCATGCGGTGCATTAAAAAAAAAAAAAAAGAATCTCCAGCACCCTTTCCCTCTCACCTTGATAGTGTACTCAACCAGGTTGTATCCTGTCCGCTCCTGTGTATTATCTTCCCACCTACATCTCCTACTTATCACTCTTCCTCCTTCAACCTGTCTTTTCTAGTATGGTCTTCCGCATATTATGTCTTCTGGTATGACCAGAAGATTTGGTTTTCTTGATCTTTATTTCTTTGAAAAGCTCATATTACGCTTGTAGTCGTATTTGTTTTTTTTCATTTCTCATAACATATGACCTATTTTCAAGTAAATCTAAATTTCTGCTGCATCTCTGACTTCTCACTTTGTCCAGGTGTGCTGGTACCAAAAGCAAAGAAGATCAAGAAAATTCCAAATCTGAAAAAAAAAACCCCAGAAAAACCCTGCCTATGTTAAAGCTTCAAGAAATGCACAGACCTGCTTCAAAAGCCATCTGAGGATAGTCAAAGTCATCTCGACTGCCAGGCTTTTCAAACTGTGGAAGTTAAAATATGCTTGAAACCATGGACAACAATGAATCCTATATATTATGTAGTTTAACATTATATGCATACATGTGGAAGTTAAAATATGCTTGAAACTATGGATAACACTGAATCCTATATAATATTATGTAGTTTAACATTATATGCATACTTATGATACAGTTAAATTTAAAAATTACACTGCTGTCAATCAAAGAACACTTTCTCCTCATTTCTTCCAGCCACAAATTTAATGCTTTTTCCTTCTTCGCTAAATATTTATCTCGCACCACAGACATAACAGTTTCACGAGCTCAAGCAACATTAGCATAAATTTCTTCCTTTTTCCTTTTTAAAGAAGAACTTCATGGCTTCTCTCTGACTTGGAAGAATTTCTAGCATCGTTACTTTTGCACTGTGAGGCCACATGAAGTCAAATAACTCATATACTGTGCAGTAGTTATGGCAATACTGTGTAAGCATAGATAATGTTAACACTGTGGATCTATAATGTTAACAGCGTGATGAGACAGGGAAAGGCATGTGCAAAATTTATTAAATCAAATTGATGAATTTCAAATTTTTTGAACATTTTTAAAAATAATTTTCTTTCAAACTGTGGGTAAATGAAACACACTTGGTGAAACCACAGATATGGGGGGGGGAGAAACTACTGTATATAAAAATCTATCGACAGATGAGCAAACAACAACCTGTCTCATGGGTGATCAGAAAAAGAAGATGGACATATGTAGGCCATGTGATGAGAAGAAACAATCAGAGAATACCAAAACAAGCTATCAAGTGAAGCACAACAGGCCGAAGAAAAAGAGGTCGACCACGTGAAACTCTAAAGAGGACATTATTAAGAGAAGCCAGTTTAGTGGGCATAACATCCCTTGATGAAGTTGAAAGACTCGCTGAGAACATGAAAACTTGGCAAACAACTATGCAAGGCCTATGTGACGTTTAACAGCACAGGAAGGATGTAAGATGTATTATATATGTATCATTCCTTTGCTTGTCCCTTGCGGAACTTTGCCTCCCAAACAGCACTCCTGTAGGCCTCTCGGTTGTGAGCAAGATGGCCTGCTGCTGCTGCATCCATTTCCAGATCATCAACGATGTCCTGCAGCCATCTTCGTCTCGGTCTTCCTCTTTTTCTTTTTCCCACCATGTATCCTTCCAATACGGTCCTCTCCAAAGTATCATGACGTTTAATGTGGCCAAAATATTTAAGTTTTCTCTCTTTAATCCTCTTCACTAGCCAGCCTTCTTCAATATTAAGCTCCTGTAGTATAGATATATTTGTTCTTTTTTGTGTCCACGATATTTGGAGAACTCTTCTATAGCATTTACATTCAAAGGCATTTATGTGCTTCTCAGCTGTTTTGTTAAGTGTCCAGGTCTCACAGGCATATGTTGCGATGGGAAAGATGCATGCCCTTAAAAATCTTATTTTTGTGGTTCTGTCTGCTCCTCTCCACAGATTCTTTATTTGTTTTACTTTCTGAAGAGCAATAGATGTCCTCCTTTTAATTTCCCGCATTGTATCTCCATTATTAGTTAGTAGTGATCCAAGATACTCAAAACTCTCCACTTCTTCCAGTTTTTCCCCACTGATACATATTTCAGTTGCCTTGTCTGTTTTGTCAGTTGTCATCACTTTAGTTTTCTTTGCATTAAGATAGAGGTTCTGCTCTTCACTGTTCTTGCGGACTGACATAATTAGTTTTTCCATTCCTTCTTGTGTTGTGGACAGCAATACTGTGTCATCAGCATATCTAATCTCTGGTATTTCATAACCTCCAACTGTTATGGCATCGTAATATTCTTTGTCTACATCTTCTCTAACATTCCTCATTATATTTTCAGTATACAAGTTAAATAAGTAGGGTGACAATATGCACCCCTGACGGACCCCTTGTTTTATGTCAAACCAACTTGTTGTTTCACCATTTATTCTTACTGCTGCTTGTTGGTCTAAATACAGCAGTGATGTTAATTGTATCAAATGTGTTGGAAATCCCATTTTTTCCATTATTTCCCAAAGTTTCTGGTGTTGTACACAATCAAATGCCTTTGAGTAGTCTATAAAGAATAAATATAGATTCACATTAAACTCCCTGCATTTCTCTATTATTAATCTTAGATTGAATATATGATCTCTTGATCCTCTTCCTTGCCTGAAGCCAGCTTGGACCATATTGACTTCTTCTTCTATTTTCTTTCGAAGTCTACCCATTATGATTTTTAACAGAATTTTACTGGCATGACTAATCAGGGCAACAGTTCTGTAGTTGGTGCATAATTTCAGGTTACCCTTTTTTGGCAGTGGTATGAATACAGTTCTTTTCCATTCTTTTGGCCAAATACCTGAATGCCATATCTTTTTACATAGTGCATGATAGATTGTTGCACACTCCTTTCCTCCTGCTTTAATAAATTCAGCGGTTATCTCATCACATCCTGGTGATTTACCATTTTTCAGACTCTTTATTGCCCATAAAACTTCTTCCATTGTCGGCTCGGGTTCTTTCTCCTCCAATAATAATTCACACTGTTGATTTCTGCTTCCACAGTCGGTTGTTTCATACATTCTTTTGCAATATTCCTTCCATCTTTCCAGAATTTCCTCTGTCTCTGTCAGGGTATTCCCCATCTCATCACAAATTACATTTAGCTTAGGTGTGACATTTCTCGTCAATGTCTTCATTTCTTTAAACATTTCACTATCTCTTCCACACCTCTGATGTTCTTCTATTCTTTCACAACAATCTTGTATGTATTGTTTTTTGTCTTTTCTTATGTTTCTTCGTACTTCTTTTGTTAAAGTTTTATATTTATCTTTGTTGTTGTTTGTCACTCTCCATTGCGTCTTCATTTCTCTACATTGTTTTATCAGTTCTAGTGTACCTGCTGTGATCCATCTATTCTTTTGTGTTTTCTTTACTGGAACCATGTCTTTAGCTGTTGTTACTAAGATATCTTTGGCCTGCGTAGCCAATTCATCTGGTGTCATCTCTTCCTGTACAGCCATCAGGATTTCGAAACGGTTCTTCACTTCTATACCGTATTGTTCTGGTATATTTGTAAGGTCAAAGCGGAGTGGTCTTGATCCCATAACTATCTTTTTTAGTTTTATCTTCATGTCTGCTATTAATAACTCATGGTCCGTGTCACAATAAGCACTTGGTAAAGTTTTTGCTGATGTTATGCTTGACCTCCACCTTCTCTGCACTAAGATGTAATCTATTTGATTCCTGGTTTTCCCATCAGGTGATGTCCATGTGTAAAGTCTTCTTGGATGTTGTTTAAAAAGTGTGTTAGCGATCATTAGCTCATTTTCCATACAAAACGCCATTAGATTGTCACCTGCCTCATTTCTGTGCCCTATGCTAAATTTCCCTACAACTTGTCCTTCATCTTCTGCTCTTTCTGTACCAATTTTTGCATTAAAATCACCCATTATAAATACAATATCATTTTTCCGTACCTGGTCCATTGTCGTCTGCAGTGTGTTATAAAAATGTTCTACTTCATCTTCTTCTGCTGCTGATGTAGGTGCATATACCTGGATGACTGTTACATTTCTAGGAATGCCCTTAAGTCTGATTGTTAGGATTCTATCACTTACTGGATTGTAGCCTAGTAATGCTTTTGATGTTGATTTGTCCAAATAAAAAGCCACTCCATTCTTTCCTCCTACTTCTCCGCCAGAATATATAAATATATTATCATTCTTGCTCTTAAAGTGTCCTGATCCTTTCCATCGATGTTCGCAGATTCCCAAAATGTGTATCCGCGTTCTTTTCATCTCGTCACTTATTACTTGATATTTTCCCTCATACATACTTCTTACATTCCATGTTCCTACTCTTATTTTTCTTTTTAGTTTGATACAGGGGTTTTCCTTGGTAACACCGTCAGGATTTTGTCCGTCATCACAATTACTAGTACCGACCTCTGCCTCACACTCTTCCCCAGTGTTAAAATTAGATCTATCTGGCCTGAGGGACTCACCACCAGATCTTTTTCCTATTTGACTTTCCATGATTGCTGCTTGGGTTTCTTGGTATGTTTCCAGAAGGTAGTTTACCATTGCTTTCCTTCCGGGCAGTGACTGTACTAGTCAGTGATCGTAGCCATTGTCCCTACATGTATATATATATATATATATATATATATGAGCACTAATACCATATCCCTATGTGCCTCTAAGGCATGACAGGATTACCTTTACCTTACATTTAAATTACTCAATATTATTTTTACTGTATATACATATATATGTATGTATATATTACATATGTATATACATATATATTCATTCATTCATTTGCATGTCCCTTGCAGAACTTTGCCTCCCTAATAGCACTTCTGTAGGCCTCTCGGCTGTGAGCAAGATGGCCTGCTGCTGATGCATCCATTTGCAGATCATTAACGATGTCTTGCAGCCATCTTCGCCTTGGTCTTCCTCTCTTTCTTTTTCCCATTATGTACCCTTCCAATACAGTCTTCTCTAAATTATCATGACGTTTAATGTGTCCAAAGTATTTAAGTTTTCTCTGTTTAATCTTCTTTATTAGCCAGCCTTCTTCAATATTAAGTTCTTGTAGTATGGATATATTTGTTCTTTTTTGTGTCCATGATATCTGAAGAACTCTGCTGTAGCATTTGCATTCAAAGGCATTTATGTGTTTCTCAGCTGCTTTGTTAAGTGTCCAGGTCTCACAGGCATATGTTGCGATGGAAGGATGCATGCCCTTAAAAATCTTATTTTTGTGGTTCTGTCTGTTCCTCTCCACAGATTATTTAGTTGTTTTACTGTCTGAAGAGCAACAGATGTTCTCCTTTTAATTTCCCTCATTGTATCTCCATTATTAGATAGTAGTGATCCAAGATTTTCAAAACTCTCCACTTCTTCCAATTTTTCCTCATTGATACATATTTCAGCTGCCTTGTTTGTTTTATCAGTTGTCATCAATTTAGTTTTCTTCGCATTAAGATAGAGGTTTTCTTATCTTATATCCTTCCTGTGCCGTTAAACGTCACATAGGACTCACAAGGTGGTTTGCCAATTTTTCCTGTCTTCAGTGAGTCTTTCAACCTCATCAAGGGATTTTATGCCTGTTAATTTGGCCTCTCTTAACCATGTCCTCTTCAGAGTTTCACGCAGTCTGCCTATTTTTCTCTGGCCTTTCGTGTTCCACTTGATAACTTGTTTTGGGATTCTCTGATCATCACGTGACCAGCATATGTTCATCTCCTTTTCCTGATCACCCATGAGACTGGTTGTTGTTCAGTCATCTGTCTTATCTCTGTATTGTTCTTGAATTCATTCCATTTGATGCCAAGTATTTCCTTATGCATTTGTTTTCAAAAGAGTCTAATTTCTTGTCTATCTCTTTAGTTGTTTTCCAGCTTTCACATGCATAAATGAGGTTGGATATTACATTTAAATTGAATAGTCTTAACTTGGTTTTTGTGCTTATAACTTTTGAATTCCATATGTTCTCAAGATTCTTGAAGATCGATGCTGCTTTTGCAATTCTAATTCTAACTTCCTTTCTGGTGTCACTATCCTGGTCTATGTAGCTGCCAAGGTATGCAAATTTATTGACTTCTTCAATATCTGTCCCTTCTACATGTATTTTTCCATATTGATTAATGGGAATTTTCATTATTTTTGTTTTGTCCTTGTTAACTTCAAGTCCTATTTTGCTTGCCAGTGAAGATAGGCCATCTATTTTTTCTTGCATGGAATTCACATTGTTATTGATAAGAGTTATGTCATCAGCAAAATCAAGGTCTTCTAGTTGGGTCCCATGTACCCAGTCAATATCTGTGTTACCTTTTCAGCATTTTTTCATTACTATTGTAATTCCAAAAAGCAAAGGAGACAATATACATCCTTGTTTCACACCTGTTTCAATCTGGAACCATTCACTCATCCCTTCTTCTGTTATGACTGCACGAACATATCCATTGTAGAAGTCCTTACTGATGTTGACAATTTTAGATGGTAATCCATACAGATTTAAAATTCTCCATAATGAATCTCTGTGTATGCTATCAAATGCCTTTTTAAAGTCTATGAAGTTCAGTATTAATGGTTTCTGCTTTTCAATATGTTCTTCAAGTATTATTCTTAGAGTAAAGATCTGGTCGAGACAGCTTCTCCTTTTTCGAAATCCTGCTTGTTCTTCTCTCATTGCAGTATCCACTATATCTTTAAGTCTATTCAAAATGACCTTGCAAAATACTTTTGACACAACTGATATTAAGGTTACTCCTCTCCAATTGTTACAGTCACTAAGGTTGCCTTTTTTTTTTTTTTGTATTTTAACAATGATTTCCTTTTTCCATTTAGATGGGACCTTTTCTTCTTTCCAAATCTTGTTAAACATCCTCTGTAGTTGTCTCATGTTGTCACTATTGATAGCTTTTAGCATTTCGGCTGTTATTTCATCTTCACCTGCAGCTTTGTTGTTAGCCATTAAATTCACTGCTGTTTCAATTTCATGCAATTTAATTTCATCTAGGTTGACATTTAGTTGTGGGGCTGGTAAGTCAGTTTCAAGGTTTAACAATTCTTTTGGGTGTGGTTGATTAAGTATTTCTTGGAAGTGTTCAGCCCATCTTTGCTTTTGGTCTTTATTTGATGTTAATAGGGTTCCAGTTTTGCTAAGGATTGGTCTTTCTTTAGATGTAATAGTACCTGTTAGCCTCTTTTGTATGTTATATAAAGTTTTGTTGTCTTCTGTTTTTGCTGCTTTCTCTGCCTCTTTCACCATATTGTCTATGTATTCTCTTTTATCCCTTCTAGCTGAGTTTTTTTTATTTTTTGCTCTATATTAATTAATATATATATATTATATATATATATATTACCCGACATTATTTGTACTATATATGTTAGATATCATATGTGTTCAGCCGGGAATGGGTCATCATCTGTCACATTACACTTGGTATCTTCTCTGTCGACCTGGTATAATTCTTATCATGTAGACTTTGACCTGAACAGTATTGCATTAGTCAAAGTTGTAGGAATCATCAAGTCGCGAAAAGTGAAATAATTTCAATTTAGAATCAACCCCTCTTCAAAACTATAACTTTTTGAAAGGGTCAACTGACTATCAAATGTTACAAAGAGCTTTTATGCTGGCAATATCAGCTTGTGACTATTATTGCTATAGTACTGGAATTTCTCTTAGCATTCCCATTCACTGACGCACGAAAGAAACAAGAAGATAAGCTCTCCTTTCAAATACAAATAACAGCATTAACACTTTAACCTTATAACAATCTTGCGGAATGGAAATTTTACCTTTGTCATTCCTACTCCAATAACGAAAACTCGTCGTTGGTTTCCCATGTTTGCTGGCCAGAATTTGTGTTCTGTTAACTATCAGAAATATCCTTCTCGTTTCTCTCGCTTCCCGCAGGTAACTAAATTTGTCCAGCTTGTTTGATCGTACCTATCCTCCTGCACTTTTTTCAGTGGCAGAAATAAGACTTCCAAAATTCATACGCACAAAAAACAGTTCTCCCTTTTTGGTACCTCGTTTCAAATTTTGAATAAAAAAATGATCAGTTCTGTACTTTTGAATGTAAGAAGGAAACTACGAATGCCAAAGATAAAAAGATATGATTTTCCGAAAACAAGATAGTGAACTACTTTTAGCGGATATTATGGCTTAGTATGTTGTTAGGTTGTGCTAATTTTTGGCGCGGGGTGCTCCCAAATTCTTGGAAATTATCACAAATTTATCATGTGTACGTTAAATTAATTGCCATGGATCTACGTTAATATCATCATGTAAATACCCTTCGATATTTTGGTGCAAAAATTTTAAGCAAATAATTCTCTGTCTACGAAATCGTCTTGATTTTGTACAGGTGAGTGTGTATGGTGATTCGCCAACAATGGACGATAGTAAAGCAGTCATTGTCAATGATAGATAGGAAGTATATCTTTGCAAGCTGCAGAAGTGTTCAAGCAAATGGTTTACGTTACGTAGATAGCCCAAATATCATAAATTTCGCACAATAAGGTGAAAATTCAACGAGTATTTTCACGTTGGGAGGTTGTTTTGGTTGCATGTATTTTTTTTTTTTGTATTCTTCCGCCTGGTACGGCACAGTACCACAAAACCACTATAGGCCTTCTTTAAACCTAGAAACGTGATGGTCGGTTTTCAAAATGTACATTATTTAAACTTCTGCCACCTAAAATACAGATATCCAAGTCATATCGATAGAGGATCTGTAAACATTTGTTGCAGATATATCAGCTCATTTGACCCTGCCCTCAGTCCCACCCCTCCCCTCACAATCTACCACCGCTAAACTCTACGTTCAAACATTCGTTACCGTAGACATCATGTTGGTTGAGACTGATAGATAACACTAACATCGGCTTTTTTTTTTTTCTACCTACATTAATAACGAAGCAAATGCAGTACCAAGTCCGAATATCAAGCAGGACACCAAAAAACCATTTTAAAAAAAGCAGAAAAGTACCAAAATAGTATATATTCCACAGCAAATAGTTGTTATGAGGATTTAACATTTAAACTTGGAGTAGCACTTTGTTGAGTAAGGTTTAAGATGATTGGTGTTTCATTTTCACTGAAGGCAGAAAGCTTCCTAATGAACGGGGAGTGTTAAAACAGAGATCTTGCATACAGTTTTAAGTAGAGCACTAAAAACTGCAACACTTTAAATCCAGAATAACACACCCAGGGTTGGTAGATCTTGCACACAATTGTAAGTTAATGCTCAGGGCAATATTTAAGCAGTCTGAAATGAAACGTAGCACTTTTCAAGCTCAATCCATATTTTTCAGCATATATAAAACTTCCTTTCAGTTTCTTTCCACCAAAATTTCTCATCAAAGTTCATTCTAACAGAACATGGAAACTAATTTAGTAGTAAGAGAGTTAACACTGTTGAAGTAAACTGTTTAAAAGAGTATGTGTGTGACGTTTGAAGATCATTCTGGTGTATGTTATCTTAATGACATTGATTTTTGTTGATACAAAGTTATATACTGTAGTCTATGGAAATGACAGTAAACAAAAAGACAAAAAAAAACATTAATCTGTGCAGTAAGATTCAGCTGTTAGAGAAGAAAAACAGATATGTTTAACTGTTAGAGAAGAGAAATGTGGAATCTTCAGTAGTGTTTGAAGAAGATTGTTAGGCAGATCTTATATCTTATCTTATATCCTTCCCGTGCCGTTAGACGTCACATAGGGCTCGCAAAGTTGTTCGCCAATTTTTCCTGTCTTCGGCGAGTCTTTCAACCTCAACAAAGGATTTTATGCCTGTTAACTTGGCCTCTCTTAATAATGTCCTCTTCAGAGTTTCACGCGGTCTGCCCCTTTTTCTTCGGCCTGTTGTGTTCCACTTGATAGCTTGTTTTGGGATTCTCTGATCATTTCTTCTCATCAAGTGACCAACATATGTCCATCTCCTTTTCCTGATCACCCGTGAGACTGGTTGTTGTTCAGTCATCTGTCTTATCTCTGCATTGTTCTTGAATTCATTCCACTTGATGCCGAGTATTTTCCTTAGGCATTTGTTTTCAAAAGAGTCTAATTTCTTTTCTATTTCTTTAGTTGTTTTCCAGCTTTCGCATGCATAAATGAGGCAGATGGGATAGAAGAAAAAGGGAAGATATTTTTAATAGAGATAAATAACAGGTGTAAACACAGCTAAGGACATGAAATCTGATTAGTTCATGAGATTTTGCTCCATTCTTGTCTGTGGAGGTGTCAGTGAAATGATCAGAATTATATTGGACAAAATTTATCACTGATATGCATTTAGTGTGAACACAAAACTGCACTAGTAACACATAACGCATTCACATGGATAGAAGGAGATGCAAGTTTTAAGATAAGTCCCAGATGTAAACACAATATGTGTGAATTACAGAACTGTGCATTAACAATTCTAAAAAATAGTTTTTATGTTGGAGTCAGGTGTCTCCTGAATGTAATTAACAAATCTCTTTTTTTTTTTTTTTTGGCATAGTTTTCACGGCTGTCCTGTGCTTAGCATTAACTCTTCCCATGCCAGAGGAAGAATCGCGGACGTTCAGATGGTTGGCGGAATAAAAGCACAAGTCTTGATCTGTATAGGGGGTATAGTTGTAAAATGGAATGGAAAACAGTATTTACATGTACTTCCATGTACTTATTATGCTTCAAAGTATAACTAAATGTATGAAAATTTCATAAATGCAGAGTTTTTTAGGGAAAAAAGAAGTAATGTGATGTCTTTAGACAATAATTGTGCCCAGCTTACCATCGGCTGGGTCTAGATCTACACTACTTACCATCTGAGATGTCTAGATCTACTTGTCAATCTCGTATTGTGATTCTGTATTGCATTCTCACTAAATTAATGTCTGAAATAACCTCCTAACTACTTCTCCAGTCGTCTAATATGTCTAGATCTACTTGGGATACATTCAAGAGCAGTGGAGTGGTCACAGGCCATGTCCATACCCCTATCTACATCATCAAAAATTGAAAATTTTCCATGTTTCTCTTCCTTTTTCTCGCTCGGCATTGCTCGTAACTAAGCACTCTTTCACCATTTTGAAAAGTATCACCAGAAACATGGACGAAATATGTACAATCTTAAATGTTACACCGGTTGTTTTGTTGAAACAAACCAAGAGTCGATATATCGACCACTGGCACAAATCGGAAAACCGGAAGGGTCGAAAAATCGACCAATGGCATGGAAAGAGTTAAGATATATAACTGTTTTGTTAGACCTTAGAACATTATGGTATATAGGTTGGGTTGATTTTAGCAGAAAATGAAGGTTTCCTTTAAAAATAATAATAAATTGGTCAAATATGTACAGTAACCTTGCCATTTACCATTATGTTGGGAGAATGAAAATCATCGGTGAGGGTATGAGTGATGCTATGATGTGAATTTTTAAAAATATGTTTGCAAAGAAAATTTCTTTACTTAAATTTGCATAAGGTATGTCTCAGAGCCAGAATTTTATAAGATATTAATGTCACACAGCGATATATGCATCATACATAAGTTTATTATTAACAGAACATTTTTAATTAATATTCCACAACTTTGCATTTTGTATCACTTGCTTCCTACCTGTTGCTTCTGGTAGAACAGTTTTATAATCAGGCAGTGTCATTTCATGTGACTAAAGTGTCTCACAGTGTGAAAATATGCTTTAAAAATCCTTTTTTTTTTATGTATTTCAGTTTCAAACAGTGGCTTATCAATCATTTGCATGTCCCTTGTGGAAATTTGCCTCCCTAACAAGCTCTCCTGTAGGCCCCCCAGTTGTAAGCAAGATGCCCTGCTGCTAATTCATCCATTTGCAGATTATCGTTGATGTCTTGCAGCACTCTTCACCTTGGTCTTCCTCTTTCCCATTATGCACCCTTCCAAGACGGTCTTCTGTAAATTCTCATGACGTTTAATGTGTCCAAAATATTTAAGTTTTCTGTTTAATCCTCATCACTAGCCATCCTTCTTCAGTATTAAGTTCTTGTAGTATGGATATATTTGTTCCTTTTTGTGTCCATGATATTTGAAGAACAATGCTGTAGCATTTACATTCAAAGACATTTATGTGTTTCCCAGCTGTTTTGTTAAGCGTCCGGGTCTCACAGGCATATGTTGCGATGCGAAAGATGCATTCCCTTAAAAATCTTATTTTTGTAGTTCTGTTTGTTGTGGTTTATAAAGTGACTTATACGGATATATACAGATGCTCAAGGGTGAAAATGCTGTCTGATTTGACAACTGGTAACCCATAGCTGACATGCTAGCTTCAGGGTTGATGAACCTTAGCTAAGCAAGGCCCTATCCTACCTCTTTGTTGGTACATCCAGTAACAGGCCTAGTCTGGCTAATGGGGCAGGAATCATTGGTCCCTATGGTGATAAAGTCTGTTAAAGCAGCATTGCATGTCCCCTGCTTTTTAGCAAGAGACTAAAAAAATAGATGCCAATAACCCTCTTCCAAGTCACCATGATGCTGTGCCTAAACATCTTCACTGCATCAGCTGCAAAGAACACCAGTTCGCAGTTCTTGGGAGATTGAAGAAGAGGATACAGATGCTCCTCATCTTATGATGGTTCGGCTTACAGTATTTAACCTTACAATGGTACACATTCAGCAGTCATCAAATTTTTTATGACATGGTGTGCTGAATTTTCAAACAGACACCCTGTCAGAACCAATCAGATATTGTGATTTGGAAAAAAATGTGTATGTAAACTAATCAAACTCTGCCTAATATCTTGATGAGAGGTAAGAAAAAGGGAAATGACAGCTGCAGTAAATTAAAAGACAGAAAGAGTGAGGAAAGTGGGCAGGAGTGAGAACGGCAACAATACAGTTATTTCTGCAAATGCTTTTTTCACGGACCCAATACATACAACATCACAGCAAATAAAAACATGAAAAAGATATGAAAGCATTAGCATTTAGCTCTTTTGGTACCCTTATAAGAAAAACAATATTTTACGTAAGCCAGATACTCCTGGCCTAGTATAAAATATGCCAGCATATTTTCGAGTTTTAGAAAGCATCTCTCTCTCTCTCTCTCTGAACCTTAATTTCCCAGGGCACATGGGGCTTCCGCAAGGGTTTTCCACAAATGCCTGTCCTTCGCCTTTTTTTCTGCTCTTGCCCAGGTGAGCCCTCTATTGCTCAACATCCTTTCTGTTGTTCTCCATGTCTCTTTTGGTCTACACTTACTTCTGTTCCCCTGTGGTGTCCATCTTAGTGCTATTTTTGGTAGTGAGTTGTCAGTCATTCGGAGCACATGTCCCAACCATCGCCAGCGTCTTTCCTCAATAATTGTTGTCAGTGGTTTCATCTGCATTTCTGCTAATAAGATGTTATTTCTTATGGTGTTTGGCAAAAATATTTTTCTAATTCTTCGTAAACATTTAGTCTGGAAAGAATTCAACTTGTTTTCTATGGTTTTGGTGATTTTCCAGCATTCACTTCCATAGAGTAGTACACTTAGAACATTACTCTTAAATATCCTGATTTTCATATTTATGCTTAGTTTTTTGGATTTCCATATAGTCTGCAGCATTACAAAAGCCTGGTTTGCTCTAGAAAGTCTGCTGTTGATGTCTTCTGTGCTGTCTCCATTTTCTACTACTCTGCTGCCAAGGTATACAAATTCATTGACCTCCTCCACTAACTTGTTATCTACTCTGAGTACATTTCTGTTGTTCACATTTTGCTTCATTAACTTTGTCTTTCCTACGTTGATCTTTAGTCCTATGTTGTTTGCATTCTGAGTTAGCTTGTTTATTTTATCTTGCATATCTTGATAATAGACAAATGTTGTCCGCAAAGTCAAGGTCTTCCAGCACTGTGTCAAGGGTCCATTGTAATCCTCGGCGTTTGTCTAATGTTGCCTCCTTCATTAACCAGTCTACTGCCAAGATAAATAATGTTGGTAATAGTACACATCCCTGTTTGTACCCTAAAGCTGCTGGAGGTATGTTCTCCACAGATAACTTTGCACTGAAAACCCTCGTATAGGGCTTTGATTACATTAACTATTTTATGGGGGAGGCCATGCCATCTTAGGATTTTTCACAGTGCATCTCTGTTGACACTGTTAAAGGCTTTCTCAAAATCTATGAATAATGCATATGTTGTGCTATGCCACTCATTTGCCTGTTCTAATATTTGTCTAAGTACAAATATGTGGTCTATGCATGATCTTCCTTTCCTAAATCCTGCCTGCTCTTTCCGAAGTTTTTCCTCAAGTGTTGGTACAATTCTGTTGATGATTATTCTGCAAAATACTTTACTGGTTAGTGGCAGTAGGGTAATGCCTCTCCAGTTCCCGCAATCTCTGAGGTCACCCTTCTTTGGTAGTTTTACTATAAGCCCAGTTTTCCACTCCTCTGGGGCTTTTTCTAGATCCCAAATTTGTTGTAACATCCGGCAAAGTTGTTTTGGTGTTTCTGTTTCTTCTGCTTTCAATATCTCACCATTCACTTCATCTTCACCTGGTGCCCTGTCTGATTTTAGCTTCTTTATCGCCTCCTTTACTTCATTTATTGTTATTGGTCCTGTATTGATGTTTAGTTCCGTTTTTGCTTCAGGTATGTCTATTGTATGTGCTGCTTGTGTTCTGTTTAGTAGGGTGTTAAAGTGTTCCCTCCATCTTTCAATTTTTCCTCTTTCTCCACTGACCAGCTGTCCATTTTGTGTTCTTACTGCACTTTCACATCTTGTGTTGAAGGTACCTGTCATCTGCTTTGTGATTTTATATATGGTTTTAGAAAGCATAGTACCTACTATTTATCAGGTTTGTTGGAGGTGCCATGTTGGAATGGGGAAGGGGTTTGATATGAACCTACATTTGAATCATAGCATGAACACAACAAAATCTGAGCTCTTCCAATGTGGGAAAAAAAAAATGGTCTTTAATTTTTTTTTTTTTTTTAAATCGTGAAGGACAGGAAAGTTAAAGGAAATGAATGAAAATAATTCCAAGTGAAATCCTGCTGGCAACTAGAAAATATCAGTAACAGCTAAAGCAGAAAAGGATTAGTTTAACTTCCCAGAGACTGAAAACAGGATGAAATATATAAATGTTCATAAAATACCCAAAGATATCTCACCTGAATTTCATTAGACCCATTTTGGAAAGTGCTTTTAAAATTTATAATAAAAGTGATAACACCAGCAGATGTGAGTCCCATGTAATAATACAGGTATTCCAAGCTTTAAAAATCATTAAATATCAGAAATCTTCAACCAGAAGCAGTTTGAACCCCCCCCCACACACACACACACACACACACATATAACAAAAAACTGCAACAAGAAGGAATTTATGGCACCATATCAGAAGCAGTGGGAGGGCATGTAAAGGTATTCAGAGTACAGTTATCAGTACATGCATTAAATAAGATCTTTAGACTTAGAACAGGCAACAACAGATTGAGACGCCACATGTTTAACAGGCTCAAGATGGGCACAACCGATGAATGCACTCGTGGTACCGACAAAATTACTGCCCGACACCTGTTACAAGATGACCCTTCATTTGAATAACAAAGATTGTGCTTTTGGTCATCTCTTGTACCAGTCCATGACAAGCTGCGTGGTGATCTTAACAGTTTAAGAAAAACTGCAGCATTCTTCAGAGATAATCAAGTTATTGTCTGAAAGCGGTTGATGATCATTTCAGAATGTGTTCATGTCCAGCAGCTTAAATGTTCATTTATGAGCATAAATGATTGGCCTTTGACTATAAATCTTATCTCATATCTTATATCCTTCCCGTGCTGTTAAACGTCACATAGGGCTCGCAAAGTAGTTCACCAATTTTTCCTGTCTTCGGCGAGTCTTTCAACCTCATCAAAGGATTTTATGCCTGTTAATTTGACTGTAAATACCAAAGAGATATTTAGTGACAGTCACACATCTAAATCTTAATGCAGTTAAATCTTCATATGGAATATTTTGTAGTATCTGAAACTGGATATTCATGTTTTCAGGTGCTGCTGTTAATTATGAAAAAAAAATTTTTTTATTTAAAAAAAAAAAAGGTGGTCTTTTATTATGGTGTGCTGTTATACATATCAGTCAGTCTATTCTTCCAGTGTTTTCTATGAGCAGTAAAGAGATCCACCACTGGCTTGCTGGGCCAGTCATGGTTTGAGGGCAGAGTTTAACCCAAGGGAGCCCATCATAGTAAAAACTCCACAACAAAGCTGCCCATCAGCCTAACCCCAGAAAGAATGCTGATAAACCCACAGCACCTCCCAGAAGACCTACCCAATATGAGGACCATAAACGAACTCCTTTTTGCTTACAATCAAGCACTCACACATCAGAAAAAGACCCTACAGCAGAACATGGGGCATGTCAGAGCTACAGTATGAAGATCAGTGCTGAAAAAAACAGAATTCATGACTGTAGCGAGAGAAGAAATGCACACAAAAATCTTCTTAGACAACCAGTCCTTGAAACAAGTGAAACATTTCAAATACCTAGGATCATCCTCAGGGACAAGTGATGCTGAGATTGAGGACAGATGCAGTAAAGCAAATCAGGTCATTGGACAAATCAAAATGATTCACACTCATAATGTGCACACTTCCTTCATTAAAAACAAAAAAAGTGCGCAAATAATGCCTGACTATATCAAATGACAATTCAGTCATAGGAACAAAAATGCTTTTCTGCTCATAGTTTTGTCACTTATTTTGATCTTTTTCAAATGCAAAATTATACAGGGTGTTCCATAAGTAGCTGTGCCCAGCTTTACTGAAAAACAAATACATCACAACTGAAACAAAAAGGCCACTGTGCAACACAGTTTTCCTCCCAACTCTATGATATCAATGTAAAACATGGACACTAACAGCCAAAAACAAAAGAAAAATCACCACGACAGAAATTATATTTTTAAGGAGAATACAAAATGTGACAAGAAGAGACCAAATAAGAAATGACACCATCAGGGCAAAGGTTGGAGTAACACCAGTATTACACTATATCCAGAAACAGCAAGTCAAATGGTTTGGCCATGTTACATGGTTACCACCAGAAAGTATATCACAGACAACATTCATACTAAGATTTGTAGGTAACAGAGGAAGTGGCCACCCACACAGGACATGGAGAGAGGCCATTACAGAAGCATTAAATATCCCATTATATGAAGCAAATCATTGAGCTCTATCAAGACGTCTGTCCCCTCAACACCAAAAGGTATATGAGGAAGGAGACAAGACATGCTGTTATGCAACACACCCTTATCAACGAATGTTAGAAACAAGTCCTGAAATGCTATATTGAACCTATCTCATTATATGGAAGTGAATCTTTGACAGTAGATCAATGAAAGCAGTAGGAATGTAGTTTGTCAGAAGAATGTTGCGAGTTCCCTGGACAGCAGAGATAACTGATGAAGAGTGTAGAAGAGCTGGAGAGATTTAAAATCTTGTGAAAAAACTATGAGAGAGACAATGTACTTTCATAGGACATGCAGTGAAAAGAGAGGGCATTGAAAAGATTGTAACAACAGGAAAAATAGAGGAAGAAGACTCAGGGGAAGACCGGGAGAAATGTTGAATAGTCTGACGAGATGATGTGAGAGGAGATCACCAACCTAATGGCCTGCATGAAGGATCGGGTACTGTGGAGAAGAATAATAGCCAACACCTGTCAACACGTCACCTGATGATGATGATGATGATGATGTTATTGTTCACACTAAATTTACTTAATATTTGGGGTATAAAATAAAAGTATTTGAAAGGCAAGACGACCGTGAGTTAAATTACATTACAAGCTTGCATTTGTTTCTTTGAAAGAAAACAACTATTGATTTAAAAGTTTGTTACAAAAGTATAGTCTGTTTTAATTCATACCTGCAACTTTTGAATGAAATAAAAAAGTAATTATCTGAATTTCATGCAGTTACTGCTTTGTAGAATTATACAGTGCGTTCGGAAAATAACTGTGCACTAACCCAGTATCGATTCCTATATCATAGTGATATTTTAATGACTGACACAGGTAGATGTGGCTAGATACTGCAGACATTACAATATCACTACGATACCAAAGTCGATACTGGGTTGGTGCACAACTACTTATGGAACACCCTGTATAATTTTGCATTTGAAAATGATCAAAATAAGTGACAAAACTATGAGCAGAAAAGCATTTTTGTTCCTATGACTGAATTGTCATTCGATATAGTCAGGCATTATTTGTGCACTTTTTTGTTTTGTTTTTAATGAAGAAGGTGTGCATATTATGAGTGAATCAAGTGAAAGTTAGAAAATGTGAATAAAATTTCTGATAGACCGGACAGAAATCCAGTTTAGTAGACATAAAATCCCTTGATGAAGTTGAAAAGCTTGCCGAAAACAGGAAAACTAGGTGAACTACCCTACAAGCCCTATGTGATTTTTAACGGCACGGGAAGGATATAAGATACAAAGAACCCAGGCTCTGTTTCACAGGTGCACTACAAAGCAAAGGGATAATATTGAAAAAAAAATAGGGCTGCTGTTTTTCGAGTACTAAGTAAAAGTTTTATGTAATGTATATTTACTAATATTTATTTGATAGACTCAAATACTTTTTTTAAAAGTTTTCCATTGACATTTTAGAAATTGAAGAATACCTAAATAAGTCAGGGAGCAAAATTAGCATTATGAAAATAATACTGTTTAACTGGCAGCCAGCTTGTCTTGATAAGATGAAAGCTTGAACAAAAAAAAAAAAAGTGAAAATATTTGACAATATGACAGTATGTTGTGGGAGAGGATTAACTTTTGTTCTGATACAAAGCTCAGCAACTTGCAGTCCACTTCACACTAATCATGGCGTCATTGTTGCATATGACATAAGTGAAATACTGCCATTCATAGTTTTATATTTTATTATTACATTCATTTAGTAGCTGTAGACATGAATGGCCACTCACATACATGGCATCCAGCCCCTGTGTAAAAAAAAAAAAAAAAGATGCCAACTTATTCACTCCTCTTTAAAAAAAAACAAAAAACCAGTAATTATGTCCTTTTTGGTTTTCATTCTGTCAATAGGAAGGTTACTGACCCCATGCCCAAACACATTAACCAGGAAGAGAAATTGGTAATAAATCAGTTGCCTACACCATTTAGCACGCTGCTGAAAAAAAAAACTACAGAAATGTTTTTTTAATTTTTACTACTAAGATGTTATGAGGAAATGGGCTGTTGTAGTTATGTTTTCTAGATAAGCAGTGCTCATTCTGGGCCATAGTACTTCCTTAAGAGATAAATGTTTTTGCTGAATTGAAGAGAACTTTTTTTTTGTTGCTTTACCATCTTTGACAGTTTAATGCCTAGTTTTTGTTTTTTTGTTTTTTCTTGGAAACCCTGCATACTGGATGGTGAAACTGTTAAATGGCGCTTAGACCAAATAAGGTTATGCAGTTCAAGAAAGGGAATAATTAGGGTGCACCAAGTGTTCATTTTCATATGTGTAGGTGGTTGAGTAACTGCAAAATTTGAATATTCATATTTGGAAAAAAAATTAAATATTAAAATTTGGAATAGTCATACAGATTTTTTGGGAGCAAGCAAAAAAGAAATTAATCATGGATATTTTCTACTTTCATCTACTTTTTACAGTATAATATTAGTAAGACAATGCATACTTCAGTAAAATAATTGCATTGAATGTACGGTCTGTTGAGTTTTGCCTCATGCATGTCCAGTCGTTATTGAATAATATGTTGTGGACAGAGTAATGGCAGGTAAATGCACTTAGCACATAACCAAGGACACCAGGAAACTGAATAATTTATATCACTATCCCTGACTTATTACTACGATGCCCCTTTTATCACATCCTATCGTTATAGTAACAATTGACCAGACATTTGTTCAGGCCAGTATAGCCACTTTTAGACTTTTTTGTCAGAAGATAAATACCTGTGGAATCAAGCCCTGCCAGTTGCCCATGTGAGTTCAAATTGAAAAACTTTGACTCATCTGGTATCTATCTTTCCCTCCTCTTGCCCAAATCATGAATGGCAATGTCATTTTAAGGTGTGGCTTGTTAAATAACTAACTACAGTGGAAAAATAAATAGCTCATGAAAATGGAAAGGGCTGAACATATAAAACAACGTGGATATCTCCAGATGATAGAACTAGAAACCAGATAGACCATTTTTGTATTAGAAAGCAATACAGAACATCTCTCATGGATGTAAGGGCTTATAGGGGTGCAGATGTCAACAGTGATCACAACCTGTGCATAGGGAAAATAAAACTAAAATTGAAAAGTCAACACAAGAAATCAGTACACAGAAAGATAAACATCCACAGCCTACAAGAAGAAAATACTAACATTAATTTCAATCAGGAACTTGCCAATCATTCCAAAACACCCAGTGAAGTTGAGGAGATAGGTATAGATGAGTTATGGAATTCTTACAGCACAGCCATAATCACAGCAGCAAAAGTAAGCGCTGGATTGGAAAAACCAAATAGAAAAGCATGGATATCAGATAAAACATGGAAGTATATACATGAAAGACGAGCAGTCAAATTAAACATGTTGAATGCAAAAGCAGATCATGAAAGAGATTCGGCAAAAGCAAAATACAAAGACATAGACAAGAAAGTAAAAAGTTCAGCTAGAAGGGATAAAAGAGAATACATAGACAATATGGCGAAAGAGGCAGAAAAAGCAGCAAAAACAGGAGACAGCAAAACTTTATATAACATACAAAAGAGGCTAATAGGTACTACTACATCTAAAGAAAGACCAATCCTTAGCAAAACTGGAACACTATTAACATCAAATAAAGACCAAAAGCAAAGATGGGCTGAACACTTCCAAGAAATACTCAATCGACCACACCCAGAAGAATTGTTAAACCTTGAAACTGACTTACCAGCCCCACAACTAAATGTCAATCTAGATGAAATTAAATTGCATGAAATTGAAACAGCAGTGAATTTAATGGCTAACAACAAAGCTGCAGGTGAAGATGAAATAACAGCCGAGATGCTAAAAGCTATCAATAGTGACAACATGAGACAACTACAGAGAATGTTTAACAAGATTTGGAAAGAAGAAAAGGTCCCTTCTAATTGGAAGAAGGGAATCATTGTTAAAATACCAAAAAAGGGCAACCTTAGTGACTGTAACAACTGGAGAGGAGTAACCTTAATATCAGTTGTGTCAAAAGTATTTTGCAAGGTCATTTTGAATAGACTCAAAGATATAGTGGATACTGCAATGAGAGAAGAACAAGCAGGATTTCGAAAAGGGAGAAGCTGTCTCGACCAGATCTTTACTCTCAGAATAATACTTGAAGAACATATTGAAAAGCAGAAACCATTAATACTGAATTTCATAGATTTTAAGAAGGCATTTGATAGCATACACAGAGATTCATTATGGAGAATTTTAGGTCTATATGGAATACCATCTAAAATTGTCAACATCATTAAGGACTTATACAATGGATATGGTTGTGCAGTCAAGACAGAAGAAGGGATGAGTGAATGGTTCCAGATTGAAACAGGCGTGAAGCAAGGATGTATACTGTCTCCTTTACTTTTTGGGATTACAATAGACTTCATAATGACAAAATGCTGCACAGGTAACACAGGTATTGACTGGGTACATGGGACCCAACTAGAAGATCTTGATTTTGCTGATGACATAACTCTTATCAGTAATAATGTGAATTCCATGCAAGAAAAAACAGATAGCCTATCTTCACTGGCTAGCAAAATAGGACTTGAAATTAACAAGGACAAAACAAAAATAATGAAAATTCCCATCAATCAAAATGGAAAAATACACATAGAAGGGACAGATATTGAAGAAGTCAATCAATTTGCATACCTTGGCAGCTACATAGACCAGGATGGTGACACTAGAAAGGAAGTTAGGATCAGAATTGCAAAAGCAGCTTCAATCTTCAAGAATCTTGAGAACATATGGAATTCAAAAGTTATAAGCACAAAAACCAAGTTAAGACTATTCAATTCAAATGTAATATCCACCCTCATTTATGCATGCGAAAGCTGGAAAACAACTAAAGAAATAGAAAAGAAATTAGACTCTTTTGAAAACAAATGTTTAAGGAAAATACTCGGCATCAAGTGGAATGAATTCAAGAACAATGCAGAGATAAGACAGATGACTGAACAACAACCAGTCTCACGGGTGATCAGGAAAAGGAGATGGACATATGTTGGCCACTTGATGAGAAGAAATGAGCAGAGAATCCCAAAACAAGCTATCAAGTGGAACACAACAGGCCGAAGAAAAAGGGGCAGACCGCGTGAAACTCTGAAGAGAACATTATTAAGAGAGGCCAAGTTAACAGGCATAAAATCCTTTGATGAGGTTGAAAGACTCACTGAAGACAGGAAAAATTGGCGAACTACTTTGCGAGCCCTATGTGACGTCTAACGGCACGGGAAGGATATAAGATATAAGATATAAGAACATATGCTATCTAGTCTGTGAGAACTTGCATACTTACTATAAATGTTCATACTTTTCTTCTACTTCTTCTTCTTCTTCGTTCGCTTCTGCCACCAAGACCGCCCTGCGATCCTACTGAATTTACGCCTGTGGTCCTCGATGAGTCATGTGGTCCCCAAAAGGACTACACAAGATCCTTGAGAGGACCACAGGAGGTTCAGAGTATCGCAGGGCTTTAGCCTGTATTCTTGGTGGGTCTCGGAAGCAGGATTGTGTGACACTATGGTTTTCGTTGCACCAGTTTAATCTAGAGTTGGACTTTCTCACCGGAAAACCTCGACGTGTTTTGGATATCAGTATATCCCCGCTGGGTGAGAGGTGGTAGCCCACCTGGGATAGAGTTGGACTTTCTCACCAGAAAACTTCAATGTGTTTTGACATACCCGTGTGTCACCGCCAGGTTTGAGGTGGTTGCCTATCCAGTCCAGCATTGGACTTTCTCACTGGAAAACCTCAGCGTGATTAGGATACGCATACATCCCCACCGGGTGAGAGGTGGTTGCCTATCTAGACTGCCCTGGTCCAGTGTCTCCGACTTCAGCATTTTGTGGTCGTGGCCGCTACCCTTCCTAGTTGTGACCATGATGGAGCTTTTGTCTAGGAGGACGAATCCTTGCCAGTGAGTTTCACCCCTGGGTTGAGCCGGTTTAGGCATATTATCCCAGTATGGACGTGTTTAGGACGTGACCGACCTCTAGAGCGGAGGTACCATGATGTGCGTAGCCATCAAGTTTCGTCCCTGGTGTAAGCCGGTTTAGGCATATTTCACTAGTATGTGTGTATATCATACGTGACCAACCTCTAGAGCGGAGGTGGTGTGACATGCCTAGCCATCAAGTTTCACCCCTGGTGTAAGCCGGTTTAGGCATATTTCACCAGTATGGGTGCATTTCAGACGCGGCTGGCCTCTTGAGCAGAGGTGCCATGGTATGGGTAGCTCTCGCCACAATATTACTGGACATACTGATTAAGCTTCATTTTATCCTTTCCATCACCTTTTCACTTCGACCCCACACAGCAACCCTAGTTGTTTTTCCGCATTTTCTTCCTTGGCCAGGAGGAGCTTCACTCCACGCACGGCATCAGAAGAGTCTTGCAAGCAGTGTCTTAACCTCTGGGTTAAGCTGGTTCAGGCATTTCGCCCGATATAAATGCACTTAGGACGTGGCCGACCTCTAGACCAGAGGTGCCGTGATTTGACTACTGTTTGCTTTGCTTTATCCTTTCTATCACCTTTTCTGCAGTGGTGCCACGCGGCAACCCCATTTACACCTTTCTTCGTGGGCCGGGAGGAGCCCCACTCCATGCACGGCTGCTGAAGAGTCTCGCCAGAAGCGGTAGATGAACTACCAAACCAGACTCTCATCTACCCGAAGCATCTGGTTTTCAGGCGCCAGATATTCGCCGTCACCCCATCTCCTGTCAGTTTAAACAGTTCTGCCACGAGAAGGCCAGGAGCTGGACTTGACTGTCAGAGGCTATTTGAGACACACGCCGTTGGAGTGGAGAGCGTATTCTCCACCCCACCTCCAGCGATAACAATCCTTAGAACCGTTCATACTTTTAAATTTAAGTATTTTAAAACTAATTTACAGTTGACGTTATGTCAGAAAATTCTGGGACAGGCTAATGTTAATATAACTGAGTGAAATATTTAAATTTGTGCCCAATTTCTCATCAATATGTATAGCAGTAGTTTCATATAGCTGCTTATGTGTAACTTTAGTAAGTACCTTTATTTTACCAGTGTAGTATTCATATTCCTATTCTTCCATACAAAAATGTATTGTTCATATTTGGCCAAATGTGAACATTTCGTAGTTGTAACATCCTTACGAATCATGACTTTTCTCAACTGATATACATAAGGCTTCATTTCTGCACAGGCTTTTTTTTTCTCCTTAAACAAGTCATATGTTTTTTACAGTGAGTCACTCTACGGAGTCTGAATTCAATTTTGTTTTTTTTTTTTAAATTCATCTATGGGTCCTTGAGTGTCAAAATAGTTAGTGCAGTAGTCTCTCATGGCAGAGGTCAGTGGTTCAAATCTGGCCAGAGGTATCCCAGTCACCCTCCTGTAAAAATAGGTGCCTGGGTCCTTCTGGAAGGAAAGACAATTAAGTAAGGTGCTGACCACACATCATGCTCTAGTGTGACATTGATGGTGATCACACTAGGATTTTTTAAAATAAATGCAGTTGTACAAGTCTTTCACCTGGTATGAAGTACTTTCCAAAATACTAGTTTTGTCAGTACAAGATTGGGTGCTTTATATTTTTGTTGTTGTTGTTGTTGTTGTAAAACACACTTTACAAACATCAAAGAAAAGTAAATGAATTTTTTTCTTAACTTTATCTACAGCGAGATTTAATAATCTTTACAGAGTGCTCACATGCTGAATAAAAGTCAAGACTGGCTGATTCTCCTTCATGCAAATTGAGCATCATCAGTCTTTTGGCTGGATTATTCTCCAGCTGATTTTGCTATTTGTTTTTTACTAGGTTTGTGATAATATAAACCAGTTACAGCAACCTCCAAAAGTTTGTTTTTTTTCTCTTCTGTTACTGGTAATTTATTAGTAATTGCCAGTTAATGCAATCACTGCATCAGGTCAAGGAAGATACAGGTTCTAACACCTTATCCCAAGGTATATTAGTGGCATGATAAACCTTTTTTTTTTTTAACTCATCAGTCTTTATTTGTACATTTTATCATTTTGTATTCACATACAGAAAGTTTATACAGCAGCATTTTGCAGACAGCATACTTAACCATATTTTTCTTGTTCAGTTTCAGTTTTTTTCCTCCATTAAGAGATGTAGTGTAAATGCATTATGAACGGTGAAACTCCAAGCGTTCCCATCACCACATTGGCAGGGGTGGCAAGCTTGACAGATTGTAAGTGATTTCATTTTTTTTTTTTTTTGTTGGTATTCTTAAACTATCTTGAGTCATTTAGATGTCTTTTAAAAAAAAAAAATAACATCTCAAATTTTGTGTAATTGTTCGTTAATTGGTAGCCTGCAGTTTAAAATTGCCATGAATTCCTAATGAAATATAGTTGTCATGGTGGTATAAAAAAATGCATGTGTGTTGTTAAGTAGTCTGAGAGTTAAAAACCTGATTAGAATAAAAGATTAATTTGCCTGAGATCATTTTTTTGTAGGGATCACAGGTAATGAATAAAACCGTGTAGTTTATGCAGGATAAAGTGTGGAAGTAAAGCTGATTAGAAAGTCTCAAGAAAATTGACACAGCACAGCAGTACATGAGAATGGGCTGAAACATCACAAGGGAAGACTTCACATAAACCTAGTACATCAGTACCATAAGCAACTGCCTGTCAGCAAGATGACAGAACACTTAAACAGTTTAGCTTCTAACCTCCCCCCTGGGAACAACTGTGTTAAGAACACACTTAACATAGTCTTTATGAGACAGGGAACATAGATCTGTTTACTTAAAAACTGACCTACTTCTGTAGCCCAGAAACCTGTAGCAATCAACACTAATTGTAATGTCAGGATGGTGGATGGATGGGGACATGGAGATCACAGGCAGGGATTAGGAAAATCTGGTGTGAAACCAATGAATCCAGGATGTGACAAGCCCTATGGGACTTTGCAATAATGGCTATCAGAATGATGTCAACAAAACACCAGCAAACAATAGGTGGCGGGGAATGGGTATCGTTGAGGCACTCATCAGATTCCTCATCCCAGAGTTGAAGTGTCTCTGTGGAACTGTCTCAGAGCCGTCTGGCCAGCCAGCGTTGCATGCTGGATCTGACGTGGTGAAGGGGCTTAAGTACAGCCACCAAAAACTGGAAAATAAATTTTTTTGGCCAGCCCAGCATACAGCACTGTCTTCGTGGCAGTCTACCCTAGCAAGGAGAGGTGCTGACGTCAGAGGTACCCAGCCAAAAGGCGCGTCGCAAAAATCAGGGTACCACGCATCATCGCCAATGTGCGTTACAAAGAAGAAGAAGCTTCTAACCTTCATTATTTGTGTGCTTTACCTTTGTCAATTAATAGTTTTTTTTTTTTCACTTATTTATTGGACATTTTACCTTAAATTATTTAGAAATGTGAAAAAAAGCAATTTATGTAGAATCAGTATTGATTTAAAAGGTAAATTGATGCACAGATTTAAAGTCTGAGGTGTATGCAGTGGATGGAGCTTTACTTGAAACTTTCACATTTTTCAGTGCTGCCCCAGCTTCCTCTGCCCACACCACTGCCACTGACCATTCAGAACAAATCATTGCTGTATAGTCCAAACGTTGCCGAAGATGCCAGGCGGATCTTGGCATCGTCAGATGACATGCTGGGCAGTCAGCTTGCTCATGCTCTACGACAAACAAATATCACTCAGATGTAAGTATAAATCTTGTTTCATTTTGTTAATGTATATAACATTTATCGGTGGTGTCACAAATGGCAGTAATGGTGGGGGGGGGGGGGGGCCATTACAGTTTCTCTTGCTTTAGTAAAGGCTTTTATGCCACTGTCTGATAGATGTTGGCATGATGGTAGGGTCTGCTGAGTTGCCTATTTCTGTGATCTGCTCTTGGGGGAGGGGGGGGGCCGCTTGAAGTAAGCATCTGTAACTATATTTTAGTGTTTGTGCTTCAGATTCTTTGTATCAACAACAGAAGTAGTTTCTGGGAGATTGCAGAAGAGCCTCTATCTTATAAAATTAGAGTTGCTGTAGACTGGCTCTATGCCTGTAGCAATATTGTTTTGATGTTATTTTATAGCTAAATTATATTTTCTGCTTATGTAATTTTACATAGAATTTATGTCCCCTAGATTTCCTATAATTTATGCAATATGATATGTTTCTTTTATGAACAGAGAGCTGAAGGACTCTTTGAGCACAAATACAGTTGAAGGAGATATCCCGAATTTGCTGCAAACTGTTCTGAGACGAGACCCTCACATCTTTCAAGGCAATGCACATTTAGATGGTACTTTTTGTTAATAACTATTACGCCTTAATTATTTTTTTATTATGAGTTTCATGGATGGTAGGGTGGTGCTTAAATGATAAAGTTTGAAATAACTTCCAGAATTATGGGTTTTCAAGCTAAACAGATTTACCAAATTGTTAACAAGAGGCTTTAGAAGGCATGCCTTTAATAACAAAAAACAAAAATTCTTCTGGTGTCAAGTGACTAGAAAACCTTGGCTGCAGCTTGTAACTGTGAGGCTGAAATTCTGAATTGATCTAAGTGTGGAACAAAACAAGAAATAAAACATAGGAAGAATTTGGCACATTGTACGAGTGTATCCTGATTGGTAGCTGGAATATTAAAAACAGTGAATGAGTAAAAAGGTGAATGACAGCCATCATACATCCAGCTTAAGTTACAATAATAAGAGAGGATTTGTAAAGTAATGTCAGTTATAAATTATTCAGTTTGATGCTTCAAAGTACTGGGCTAGCTCATTGTTGTAGGCAGCTCTAGCACTTTTTTGCTCAGTAAAGCAATAGGACACTGGTGTATGGCTATGCCTCGAAGAAAAATCATAGACAAAGCACTTTTATACCTGAGAGAAAGAAAAATGCCAAGAGAATTACCTGGAACTTGAACCATGAACTTCCGTAGGGTGAGCAGCCATCTAGCCACAAAAGAACAGGAACAGGGCATTAATAAACTTCAGTACCTTGCACCCTCCTTCAAAAGAGTGTTTGATAGTGAAACTATCAGGGCCTGTTTGGTTGAAAATTGTGACACCCTGAAAGGAAACGAGGTCATGACACAGAAATTCAAGCATTGTGGAATATTTAGTTGATGAAAGTGTGTGACTGGTTTGATTAGAAGCATTTTTTATTTGTTGGATGTTAAACTCTGAGTGGAATGCTTGCTCCAAAACTGTATCAACCATTAAACCCTGAAATACACCTACCGGCCTACTGAAACCACACAAGAAGATAAAGCTCAGTGGTTTTATGCAGGGACTACAGACAAAATTGCAGTAAATGTATATAAAAAAGATTTAAACTCAGTTCTTCCAGTGATTAGTTAGTTTTGGTCATTCCATCATTTCTTATTTCATTTCATCAAGGATTTGAAATAACACTCAGTATGACACATACATATACACACACTGTGTGTGTATGTGTGTGTGTGTATATATATATATATATGTTCTGTCTGTCTGTCCATATATGCATTGTCTATTCAGGGTTTGGTATGTATTCAGGCTTTTTTTTTTTTTTTGGATCATACTGTAATTCTAGTTTTCATCTGTTATAAAACCCTTGTGTCAGAAATAATTGGGTTAGACTTTTGCTTTAGATGATGCGGCTAATAAGTGTTTTGCTATGTTTCCTAGGAGTTCATCCTCATGCTCTGCAGTTTGGCAGTTTCATCCCGCACAGAATCTCCAATCCATCACTTCACAGTTCCCCTCATAACTACAACCAACACACTAGTTCACCACGGTAAGCACATTTTCATTTTATATGTCTGCGTAGCATGTGCAAGCCATAGTGGATGAAGTGTTAGTGCCTTCATACTTCAAGGTCACTACAGCACTTGAAGTAGGGATGCCAGCACCTGTATTTGCTGTCCTTGTTTTCCTAGGGAAATTCCAGGTACCCATTTTTTTTTAGGCTGGATTGACCCCAGTGCCGGTTGGTCCAAAAAAAAGTTCTGCTCAAGTGTGAAATCGAGCCAGATATCATCTTTTTGACAGACAAATGCGCTAACCACTACACAGCTGCAGCACCCTATTTGATCCCATAATAATCATTTATTTTATATTCAGAAGTATGTGAGATTTTTTTTTTAAATAAGGAGTTAGCTTTTCAGCTTTTCTTGGTACATGCAAGAAAATAGTCATACAAGGTCCAACAATTAAGTAATGAGACTAATTCCATAAAAACTAAACAAGTTGAAAATATAACCTGTATTTTATTCAAAGTAAACCCCTTGTGCATTGATACAGCGAGTGGCACAATCTAACAAACACTGGAATAACCTCTGCAGTTATCTTGTTGGTATGGCCCTTAAACTCGATGTTATGGCCCTTTGGATGTCGTCAGTATCATCAAAGAAGCATCCTTTCGATGTTAACTTTAATTTAGGGAATAGAAAATAAATGCAGGAAGAGAAATCTGAGGAATAGGGTGGATGGTTGAGAATACACACTTGTTTTTGGGCCAAAAATTCCTGTACATATACCGCCCAGTGAGCCGGTGCATTATCATGAAGAAGGAAAAAACTGTCAGGTGTTGAATACTCGGGTAGGACTTGGAGAATCCTTTTCAGTGGGCGTTTCAAAATACTTAAATAAACTTTGGCAGTGACAGTCTGTCCTTCTAAAATAAATTCTTTGTGAATAACTCCTTTGCTGTCATAGAAGCACACCAACATTGACTTCACTTTCGACTTTTGAAGACAAAATTTTTTGCCTCTTGTTGATGATGATGATGACTTCCACTGAGCACTTTGGCGTTTAGTTGTGGGATCATAGCAGAAAATCCATGTTTCATCCTCTGCAACAATCAAATTTAAGAAATATTTATTTCTGCGACACGTTTTGATGATGTCTTTTGCGTACTCAATACGCTGATGTTTTTGGTTATCAGACAACGTATGTGGTACAAACCGGCAAGCAATATTTTTCTTGCCCAAATCTTACTAAAATTTTATAAATGGTCTCTCAGTTAACACCAAATTCATCTGCCATCATCCTCACAGTCCAACAATGATCTTCTTGTATCCGTTCTCTGACTTTTTCATTGAGTTCCTCATTACGAACAGAAATGGGCGTCCATGTATAGTTGCATTTGTAATTGTTTCCACACCACTTTTGAATCGTGAATACCACCTGAGTGTCTGTGCAACAGATAATTATCCCCATAAACTTCTTGCATCAATTCAGCTGTCTCGATGGCACTTTTTCTGAGTTTTAAACAGAATTTAATGTTAGCTTTTTTATCCATGCTGATTACATGACAGTGCACCTCTTACTAGGTCATCAAAATGGCGGTTTGTTTGTCATCTGCTTATCTGGTGGCGATGAAAAGTTGCCAGATCATGGATGAGGGTTACCTCTTTGGGTTCCATGCTTTGCTTCATAGATGGCATTTTTGTCTTGGCCATAATAAAAACCAGTCTCATTACTTAATTGTTGGACCTTGTATGACAGTTGTAGCCTTGGTAAATGCTATGCAAAGTTTAAAAAAAAAAAACAGCTTAACTTGTATAAATCTTTTTTAATTCTTAACCTACCTTGAGCTGTGTAAACAACTTCAAAGAAAAAATAAAGAACAGTCATTTGGTTTTGTTGAGTAATCAGGCATAATTTTGAATTATCATGAATGCTAAAATTAAGCAACATGTTATTTCCCCAAAAAAAAAAATAACATGGTTGAGATTTTTTATTACAAAAATGTTTGTGAGTCTTGTTTGGTAGGTTAAAAGTTTGGTTTTTTTTTTTTTCAGACCATGAAAATAAATGGAGGATAGTGCCAACTTTAAATTTAGAAGTATTTGTTTTAAAGTTGAGAGTCTGTATAACTTTTTTTTTTTTTCTCCTTTCAAGGCAAAGTCATCCACAGTCTCCCAGATATCAGCCTAATCTTTATGCATCCCCTAACAACAGTCCATATCCAGCCTCAAGTGCTGGTATAGGTCATCCATCAAGTTCCAGAGTGTCTCATAATCATCAGCCAAATGCAGGTAGGATCGTTTATTCATTTGCATGTAGTGTACAAAACCCATCACAGGTAATGGAAGACATGACCAGTACCTAAGTAAGAAGAAGATGAAATGGTAGGAGACATGGCCAGTGCCAAAATAAGAAGAAGATGAAATGATGGGAGACATGGCCAGTGCCAAAATAAGAAGAAGATGAAATGATGGGAGACATGGCCAGTGCCAAAATAAGAAGATGAAATGGTAGGAGACATGGCCAGTACCAAAGTAAGAAGAAGATGAAATGATGGGAGACATGGGCAGTACCAAAATAAGAAGATGAAATGGTAGGAGACATGGCCAGTGCCAAAATAAGAAGATGAAATGATAGGAGACATGGCCAGTAACAAAATAAGAAGATGAAATAATGGGAGACATGGGCAGTACCAAAGTAAGAAGATGAAATGGTAGGAGACATGGCCAGTACCAAAATAAGAAAAAGATGAAATGATGAGAGACATGGGCAGTACCAAAATAAGAAGTTGAAATGGTAGGAGACATGGCCAGTACCAAAGTAAGAAAAAGATGAAATGATGGGAGACATGGGCAGTATCAAAATAAGAAGATGAAATGATGGGAGACATGGGCAGTATCAAAATAAGAAGATGAAATGATGGGAGACATGGCCAGTACCAAAATAAGAAGATGAAATGATGGGAGACATGGCCAGTGCCATAATAAGAAGACGATAGAAGACATGGCCAGTGCCAAAATAAGAAGACGATAGAAGACATGGCCAGTGCCAAAATAAGAAGACAGAATGATAGAGAACTTCATCTTCATATGCTTCATTGGCGATGATGCATGGTACCCTGATTTTTGCGATGCATCTTTTGGCTGAGTGCCTCCGGCTTCAGCACCTTTCCTTGCTAGGGCAGACTGGTCTTGCTCAGACTGCCATGAAGACAGCAGTGTAGGCTGGCCTGGCTAAAACTTTTTCCAGCCTCTGGTGGCTGTACTTAAGCCCCTTCTCCATGTCAGATCCAGCATGCAATGCTGGCTGGCCAGACAGCTTTGAGACAGTTCCACAGCGACGCCCCAATTTTGGGATGAGGAATCCGATGAGTGTCTCAATGATATCCATTCCCTGCCACCTTTGTTCTGCTGGCTCTTGTTTTGTTTACATCATTCTGATTAGCCATTGTTGTAAAGACTCATAGGCTTGTCACGTCCTGGATTCATTGATTTCACACCAAATTTTCCTCATCCCTGCCAGCGACCTCCGTGTTCCCACCCATCCACCAACCTGAAATTACGTTTTACAGAAATAGCATTTACAGTTAGTGTTGATTGCTACAGGTTTCTAGGCTACAGAATTAGGTCAGAGTTTTTAAGCAAACAGATAATTAGTCTCACAAAGGCTATGTTAAGATAAACACAGTTTTTCCCCAAGGGAATGGCCAGTACCAAAATAAGAAGACAAAAATGATGGGAGACATGACCAGTACCAAAGTAAGAAGAAGATGACATGATGGGAGACATAGCTAGTATCAAAGTAAGAAGATGAAAAGATGGAAGATATGGCCAGTGCCAAAGTAAGAAGAGGATGAAATGATGGGAGACATGGCCAGTGCCAAAGTAAGAGGAAGGTGAAATGATGGGAGACATGGCCAGTGCCAAAGTAAGAAGAAGGTGAAATGATGAGAGACATAGCCAGTACCAAAGTAAGAAGAAGGTGAAATGATGGGAGACATAGCCAGTACCAAAGTAAGAAGAAGGTGAAATGATGGGAGACATGGCCAGTGCCAAAGTAAGAAGAAGGTGAAATGATGAGAGACATAGCCAGTACCAAATTAAGAAGAAGGTGAAGTGATGGGAGACATAGCCAGTACCAAAGTAAGAAGAAGGTGAAATGATGAGAGACATATCCAGTACCAAATTAAGAGGATGAAATGATGGGAGATGTGGCCAGTGCCAAAATGAGAAAACAAAATGATGGGGGAACAAAATGATAATATTGTTTTCACATGAAACTACATAATTTAAAAAATTTCTTCAAGCCCAAAAAAAAAATTCAAAAATTATATCCCAGATTTTAAAAAAAAAAAAAATTTCCTGTCACCAGTAATCATCAGGTCATGCACCATTCACAGTTAATCAAGATTAACAATGGGCAGGACAGGCTCAGAAGCACATGAAGCCTTTCCAACAGAGTCAGAAGAAACAAAATGTAAAGTAGAAATGGAAGCTCAAAACTGAGTTGGATGGGGAATTTCGTGTCTCTGAGCACAGTCAGGGTTTACTGTTTTATTAAAATTGAATATTATTAAAGCACAGTTCCTGGCTTTATTGTTCTTTATTGAAGAATTAGTAACATGGCATATGTTATTGTTGAATTTTACCATTACTGTTCAAGAATTTATCTGTCCTATTTTGTTGTTGTTCTTGTCTGTGACATTTAGTCTTTTTTTTTTTTTTTTCAGTGGCCAGCCCTGCACAGGCAACTGCTGCAGAGAGAGTTCTGCCTCATTCATATGCACACCAAGCCTCCCATATCTCGTCACAAAATCCTACAGACCCACATGCACGGCATAATAGTCGTCCTCGGAATCCGCCTTCATTGTCAAACGATGACATTGACCAGCAGTATCAGCATGGCATGAAATCTCAGGAATCTATACAGAAACTATCAGGCCATTTGCCAAACAGGACTAACATTCAGGGAGCTTCCAAGCTTCCAGAGCCTGTGATTGTGCTGAATGATATCGGTGATCAGATTACCAGCAATGTCAGCAGATTACCTTTACCTGCACACCTCACAGGTGCTCCTGTAAAGAATTCAGACTCTTCTTCTTATCAGAAATCAAAAAGCAGCGAGACCACAAAGAAAAATGAGCCAGTTGTAATGTTAGAAATGCTTGACCCCTCCGTGAGTATCTCCTTTCTTAAACTTTGTTGTTCTGTCTCCTTGGAACTGCAAGCGAGAGGTTCTTTGCAGCTGATACAGTGAAGGTGTTGAGGTACATCATGGGGAGTGGGTTATGGTAGCTGTTTTAGCAGACTCTACTGCCAAGGGGACCATAGCAACTCCTGTCCCATTAGTTGTCTGAACCTGTTATTAAGGATATCAGTGAAGAGGTGGGACAGGGTCTTAGTTGGTTATAGTTCACCAACCCTGACACAGTCAGCTATGGTTTGCAGACGGCTATCTTGGACATGTTTACCTGCACCTTTCTTAAGACATCTTCACTTGCAACTTTCTTAAATTGCTGAATAAGTCTTTTGCTCTTTGATTTATTTTTTTTTTTTGGTGCTTTAGTCATATTTATTGTTACTGCTTATGAATGCTAAGCCCTTCAGATGATTAAAAAAAAATCTATTCTAACACAAAATCCCATTTCAATGGGACCTCAACTCTGATCTACAACAGGAGTCACCTGTAGCAGACTGGATGAACAAACTGTTGTTACATTCTGTTTAAAATAATTCTACTTTTGATCAAGAACTGAAAGTCATGTGGTTGATGTTTGGTTTCATTGAGCTAATGCACCACTATCCTTCCATTACCCTGGCTTCTCAGAATGTATGATGAACAAACAGACTTTGTTTTCGGAGGGTTAAGAATCTGGCATGTGGGTGTGACTCACATTCTGAAATAATTATACAATTTGAAGTTTTTACAAGATAGCAGCAGTTGTATTCAGTAACAGAAATCAGTGTTGTAATGTTCTGACTTTCAGCTTTCATGTACATATATATGTATGTATGTATCTGTACTCGCCACATGTTTGTTTTTTATGTTAGCTGAAATATTGGCGCAGTTCAGAAGGTTAAATGGTTAGTGATTGAGTGAACAGTCTTATATTTAAATGGTGAAGAATTGAGCACACAGGCCTGGCTAAATTTCTGCCTTTCAATGGAAATACATTTTTATTTATGCAATCTCATTTTAGTAATTTGTATTTCTCTTTACTATTTATAAGTTGAACTGAAAGAACAGCTAATAAATAACAGTTATGAATGCATGTAGTTATATAATTTATTACTTACTGTTTACTTTATGGCATTGGATGTTGTTAAACAACTGGGTTTTTTTTTTTTTCTATCCTTTTTTTTTTCTGTTTGAAATACAAACTTAGACACTGAAGACAATTCGAAAAGGCGGCTCTGGTAAGTATTTAGATGTCGTTGTGTTAAATTTAGTAGTTCTTGGTTTTGTGTTGTAGTATCTTTTAATGAGAAGGTCCTGATTTATACGTTTATTTTTTCATTTCAGATAATAAGAATGTACAAGTATAAAAGTCTTGTATATAAGTGAGGAGATTCATTTTCTGAATTTAATATTTGTATCTGAAAATGGAGACAGCACAGAGGACATCAACAGCAGACTTACTAGAGCAAACCAGGCTTTTGCAATGCTACAGAATATATGGAAATCAAATAAACTAAGCCTAAATATGAAAATCAGGATATTTAAGAGTAATGTTCTAAGTGTACTACTCTATGGAAGTGAATGCTGGAAAATCACCAAAACCATAGAAAACAAGTTGAATTCTTTCCAGACTAAATGTTTACGTAGAATTAAAAAAATATTTTGGCCAAACACCATAAGAAATAACATCTTATTGGCAGAAATACAGATGAAACCACTGACAACAATTATTGAGGAAAGACGCTGGCGATGGTTGGGACATGTGCTCCGAATGACTGACAACTCACTACCAAAAATAGCACTAAGATGGACACCACAGGGGAGCAGAAGTAAGGGTAGACCAAAAGAGACATGGAGAAGAACAACAGAAAGGATGTTGAGCAATAGAGGGCTCACCTGGGCAAGAGCAGAAAAAAAGGCGAAAGACAGTCATTTGTGGAAAACCCTTGCGGAAGCCCCATGTGCCCTGGGCACTTAAGGTTCAGAGAGAGAGAGATCTGAGAACTTGAACAGTTTTGTAACAGAAAGATAAACATAACTTATTTAATGTTCAGACACTGTTCTCATGAGAAACTTCCTCTTTTTTTTTTTTTTTTTTGCAGTAAAAACTGACTGTGATAATGACCATCGGAAGAGGAAAAGGGAAGAATCCAATTACAATATATCGAGAACAGCAGGGGCTGGTGAAATGTCCTTCTCGAGAAATCGACGATCAGATGACACATACAAAAATAGGGCAGGTAATGAGTGAATTGTTTTTTTTTTTTTCTTACCCAGCAGTACACCTGAGCCTCTGCCTGCCTGCTGTTGACTCAGTGATAAGATCTAGAATTTTGTCCAAGAGGCAGAACCGCAGATATAGACTACAAATCCATACAATCGTTTTGGAATGTGTTACATACAACTCAGTAAACCTGGGTACCACATATGAGAAATGGTTTTTTGAAGACTTGAAACCATTTCTTTTTTAAAAATTAGATATTTTAAATAATTTATCCACATTTGGATCTGGCACAGACTTACATACATGAGACAGATTTTATGTGAATATTATGCTTTCTCCTTATTATGCAGGGGCACCCATGTGTATGGTACACTCAGAGATACAGCTGTTTTTCTCTGTTTTGTGAGTCAGTTTCCTCTAACCTGTCTTTAGAACCAGTCATACTAAAGTTCTTTATTGTTCACATTCAGTTCAGTATATGTGAGTGACTACTAAATTTTTATTTATATATATATATGTGTTTGGATCTTGCTGCGTTGCAGTTTGTGATTTTGAAAATGCTGTACGCAAGTCGTGTTGGTTAAGATAGGCTATTTTTAATAAGCTTTCGTGATCCTCGTCACCAGTTCTCAACCGGGAAATGCTGCTGTAAAAAACATAAAAATAATAGTTTTAGAAAACAAAAATGCAAGAAATGATGAATGAAACATAAAATCACAGAAAGTGAGTGTATTTTTTCTACTTTGTCTATCGTGTGTGTTGGTTTATAATGAGTTTCTGTTGACTGGCAAGGTGATGATCGGCAAAATTCACAACAGCTGATAACTGCCTGCTTCAAAACCATATTCTCATATGAAATTTTTTTTTAAAAAGCATAGATGGAACCCTCTTTCTTGTCATCTCAAGGAAGATTGTGTGTCATGAACTTGAATTATAAATTTGTGTGTGTGTGGGGTTTTTTTTTTTCTGTGTAATGTGACATTTTACTTCTCACCGATGCTTGAAAATGATTTACCACAAAATTAAAACGCATCAGAAATTCAAATATTTGCAGCTGTTTCAAAAAAATCTTCCAAATTGCCAAATGTACTGGTTTTTTATTTAGCAGAACTGTATTTTATTTTAGTAATCAGGTTGATTCATTAGGTTAAAAACACTGCACTAATGCCGTTGTTACTTTTTGTGTCATCACAGCAAAACGAAGAAAAAATTCAGTTGAGAGTGATGATGCATCCTCCCTCTCAGAGTTTGTTGAAATGGAAGAAGATGTAGAGGCATACAGTAAGTTGGACCATTGTCTTCGCAGATTGCACATTTTCTAATATAATTAGTTTTGAATTCTGCTAAATGATTTTTTTTTTACCTTTAAATAAACTTTCTAAATGTAATTAAAATCTAAATCTAAAAAAATGTATTTGAACTTCAGATATATTTGTTGATGGTGACAGTTTCTTGTTTTTTTTTTTCAAAAATAGGAGCAATAAAAATGAGAGAGACTTAATATCAATAACTACATTTCACTAACTTCTTTTTCCACAGAAGCCAGGATGAAGAAGAAAGAGAAGCTAAATAAGAAAAGACTTCTTCAGCCAGTGGTAAGTCTGGAAGATTTACTGGACAGTCCAATATTCAAGAAATTCAACAACTGTATTGACCACATATTTGACAGCGCTGAAGAAGCAAACTTTGCAAGCATGGACAAAGGTAGCAAAATTTGTTGTATTCTGTATAATCTTACACCTGAAATTGATATGTATTGTACAATAGGTCAGAACAAAATTTGTTATATTCTGTATAAGTGTATGCCTGGAATTGATATATATTGTACAGTAAGTCATAGCAAAAGTTGTTACATTCTGTATATTCTTATACCTGGAATTGTACAGTAAATCTTAGCAAAATTTGTTTTATTCAGTATAGTATTATACCTGGAATTGATATGTATTGTGCAATAAGTTATAGTAAAACTTGTTATTTTCTGTATAATGTTAAACCAGAATTGATATATATATATATCCTGCAATAAGTAGTTTATAACAAAAGAAAATCTTTTTTAATGATGAATAGTAATAATTTTTCTTTGTGCATTCTTGTATAACTCCTCAAAAATCACACCATGTGGTTTTCTCTTTTCCCTCCCCCCCCCCCCTTTTTTTTACCTTTTTTTTTTAAATGCATGATAGAATGAACAGTTGGTAGTAATGTGTTGTGTTTGTTTTTTTTTTTCTCAAAAATCTACAGATAGTGAGGATGTTGAATGTCCTCCAGAGTCCCTGATTTCAAGGGGAGTTCTCACTGATTTGTGTGGAGAAGCAGCCAAACTCAAAACTATGAATGCTCTTAGCCAGGTATTTGATGTCACGTGGGAGGTGTAGGAACAAAGAGTAATGTGTACTTAAAGATTAGAAACTTTTCTTTGTTTGTTTTGTTAAAATAACTCTGTGGGTGCACTGACTGATTATATTGTCATGATATCTTCATGTACAATATTGTGTGGTATCCAGGTTGTTGCAGTGCCCCTTCTGATCAGGTTCCTCCAGTTTTTTCTTCCTAAGGCAGACTATGATCTTGCTTGGACTGTCATAAAGACTTTGTTTATCAGCCTCTGATGGCTATACATAAAACCCCATCTCCTTGTCATGTATTGGCCTTGAAATAGGTCGAGAGTATTGTGATATGTGTAAATTTTAAAATGTATGATATAATTACTTATGTGAGTGTAAAGGTGTGTTTTCTCCTGCCAGAGTCAGATCATCTTTGTCATTGTTTTGAATTTTGGAGCACGTATATGAACAGTTTTTTTTTTTATTTTTTTTTTTTCAGCAAGGCTTCTGCTTGAAACCAGAGATAATTTTATCAGATGTAACAGTTGTGAGATTAAAAAAAACTTCTCATTTTCAATTAAACTAGGGTTACAAAACATGGAGGGAACATGTTTCACAATGTTCAGGAGAGTGCAAAAACATATGGTTTCTTCGTTGATAATAACAGACCTAAGCATATCTTGGCTATTTGAATTGGAGGTGGGGGGGGGGGGGGTGAGTAGTTCTGAAAACAGTGATTGGCTCTATGGGTTGTATAATTATAAATACTAACATGGCTAAACATTTAGAGAGGTTATTAATTTTGCAGGTGCCACCCGACCGACTGGTGAAGCTGTTGACCATTCTTTTGTGGAATGTTCGAGATGGTTGCAAGGTCACACCCAATATCAATGAGGTAAATGTTTTTTTTTTTGTTTTTTGTGTGTGATGTGTAACACATTTACCAGGTTTGTGAAGATGCTGGTTGCATGAGTATTGAGATATTTTTTTTTTTTTTATTCATGTGTGATGTGCAGCAGTGCAGGCATGTTTCATGTACAAGATGTTTGTCATAATTAGTATTCAGAAGAGAAAAAAAAAATTGGAGAAGGTTTATTAAACAGTGTTACAGAAGTCAGGGAAGGAAATGAAGGAATACCAAGAGAGTTTAAAATAGCCATAAATTTCTCAAACATTTTTCCCAAAGATCATCTTTAATGTGAAAATTGGCCTACCATTTTAAGCTATGAAGTTGCCCTAGCATCTTAAGTCTTCAGCATCCATGACATATTTAATGAAAATTCATGGCTGCAGTGTTTTTCCAGGAAGTGGCTGTTTTTAGCTTTAGTGGTATCTCAACTCTTCTTGAACATCCATGGCCTATGAGTATTTTTTATAATAAAAAAAAAAACTTTGATATTTTAGACACATTAAACGTCATGAGAATTTAGAGAAGACAGTCTTGGAAGGGTACATAATGGGAAAAAGAAAGAGAGGAAGACCAAGGCGAAGATGGCTGCAAGACATCGTTGATGATCTGCAAATGGACGCATCAACAGCAGGGCATCTTGCTTACAACCAAGATGCCTACAAGAGAGCTGATAGGGAGGCAAACTTCTGCAAGGGACATGCAAATGACTGACTGACAGTAGTTAGAATTATCAAATATGGACCAAAACTATGAGATGGATTTTTTTTTCATAAATTAAAAAAAACTGTTTAAATGGCTCATGGTGGGTGAGTTGAAATTGTAGAATTCCCATCTGCAGAATAAAACCATACAACTAGTTAGTTTTTTGGGTTTTGGTTTTTTTTTTAAGTCATTTAAGTGGATTATGGTAGTTTTAAGAGTTAAATGAAAACAAGCTGGCATAGAATCCTAATAGAAGGTTATGAGGTTGGCATAGAATCCTAATAGAAAGTTATGAAGTTGGCGTAGAATCTTAATAGAAAGTTATGAGGTTGGTATAGAATCTTAATAGAAAGTTACGAGGTTGGCATAGAATCTTAATAGAAAGTTATGAAGTTGACATTGAATCTTAATAGAAAGTTATGAAGTTGGCATAGAATCCTAATAAAAAGTTACGAGGTTGGCATAGAATCTTAATAGAAAGTTATGAAGTTGGTATAGAATCTTAATAGAAAGTTATGAAGTTGGCCTGGCATGTCAAAGAAAAGTTTTTTAAAAAATGTTTAATTACTTTTGACATATGTAAACATAAAGTAAAATGTCATGGGACATAATCCCTGATCGAGGGAAAATGTATAAATGTGACAAAGAATGGACATAATGTTTTGTGGACAAGTATGATAGGTTATTTAAGTTTTCATTGCATTTTAGAAACATGTAATTGAATGGTGAAAAGTGAGGGCATGAAGTTCTTTTTAGCATTTTTTTTCGGTATGAGTGAAATTGTGTTTGCTGAAAGGTAACATACATAACATGCAAATCTTCCTCCCTTCTTTTCTTTATAGCTTTCATGTAAAACATGCTTGTTTATGAGCCACATGGTGTTAGAGGTTGGAATATGATTTCAACAAATTATTTCCTTGTTGGATTTTTGAAGGATGTAAAGAAAAGTGATAGTTATGGTAAACTCACATTAAATAGTTATATGTTTAAAAAAATGTGGACCATAAGATAGATTACTCAGTGCAAGACAAACCCATCTCATAAGTTAACAATAGCCAAATTTGGAATGTTAATATAACACATTTCATGTATTTTAGGAGCATCTAATAATGGGTACCAAAGAATTCTGGGGAGGTAAATGTGGGCAGCCATGATACTGACTTTCATGTGCCAAAGGTCATAGAAATACAGGCCTGACATCATATTCCCTGATATGCCTTACTGGCATGGAAATTGAGATTTTACCTTTTGTTATAGTATGTTAAGAATTGTGTTACTCATATTCATAACATTTTCTTAAAAGTTGTTTGTATGATAAGTTTATGAACATTTTCTGTTTGTCATAGGAAGAGGATGAGGAGGAGTCCAAACTGTGGCGGGAACTAACCATGGATCGCATCATGCGAAGCATGGATGCCTCCCTCACATCTCTAGCAGTCATGACTGGAAGAAACATGCCAAAACAAGTTTATCTGGAAGATGTCATTGAGAGAATTATTTTATATGCCAAATTCCAGTTGCATAACACCATCTATCCAGAGTTTGACCCAGTCTACAAGATTGATTCAAAAGATAAAGGTCTGTCTATTGTATTTTATTTTGTTTGTAAAAGTAGAGATATTTGAATTTGTAAGTTTAAGAGTGCTGATGACATCAACATAGTGGGGGTCAGAGTATATGAAGATATCAAGAGACTAGATTCAGAATGATCCAGATTCTATAAATGTTGGAGATATGATAATTAGGAAAGCAGAAATATACAAATATCTAGGCACAACCTTCAGCAGAAACAACATAGTAAGCAAGGAAATTAAAAGCAGAGTACAGATAGGGAATAACATGTACTTCATCTTGCAGCACCTGTTAAAATCCAAAATCCTAACACCAGAATAACAATCTACAAAACTATAAGACCAGCTGTCATGTACGGGTCAGAAACGTGGAGTGCAACAGAGAGAGATGAAAAAGAAATGCAAGTATTTGAGAACAAGATCCTAAGAGGAATCTTTTGGGCACATAAAGGATACCAACAGTGGAGATTGGACAGCTAGAAAGAATGCTGAACTGAACAACTTATTTAAATCTCAACAAATTATAAATGTCTTGAAACTGAACAGACTGCTGGTTGGGCCATGTAGAAAGAATGGAAGAGAACAGACAAACAAAAATTATGTATGCACAAAGGATGAGGGAAACAAAACCAAGGGGTAGACCAATACAGAGATGGAAAGATAACATAGAAGAGGATTTTTTACTTTTCCAGTCCCTGGGTTTGCGAGTTTTCACTCTTTTTCACTTGTGTCAGATAATGAAACATACATGTCGTCTTCAGCTGTTCTACATCTCCATACAGGGTGTCAGTGATTGAGGAGTTTGGTGGTATCTGGTTCTTCCGAAGGTCCTTAGGTGCACTACAGTCTAGCAGGTGGTGCTTAACAGTTTCTTCTTCTTGTCTGTCGCAGTACATGCAGTATGGTGTGTGGTCAGTGGTCACTCTGTGTAAGTGCTTATTGAGGGTGATGTATCCTGTTCTCGACCTGAAAATTGTGCATTCATTCATTCATTCATTTGCATGTCCCTTGCGGAACTTTGCCTCCCAAACAGCACTCCTGTAGGCCTCTCGGTTGTGAGCAAGATGGCCTGCTGCTGTTGCATACATTTCCAGATCGTCAACGATGTCTTGCAGCCATCTTCGTCTTGGTCTTCCTCTTTTTATTTTTCCCATTATGTATCCTTCCAATATGGTCTTCTCTAAATTATCATGACGTTTAATGTGTCCAAAATATTTCAGTTTTCCCTCTTTAATCCTCTTCACTAGCCAGCCTTCTTCAATATTAAGCTCTTGTACTATAGATATATTTGTTCTTTTTTGTGTCCACGATATTTGGAGAACTCTTCTGTAGCATTTACATTCAAAGGCATTTATGTGTTTCTCAGCTGTTTTGTTAAGTGTCCAGGTCTCACAGGCATATGTTGCTATGGGAAAGATGCATGCCTTTAAAAATCTTATTTTTGTGGTTCTGTCTGCTCCTCTCCACAGATTCTTTATTTGTTTTACTTTCTGAAGAGCGACAGATGTTCTCCTTTTAATTTCCCTCATTGTATCTCCATTATTAGTTAGTAGCGATCCAAGATATTCAAAACTCTCCACTTCTTCCAGTTTTTCCTCATTGATACATATTTCAGTTGCCTTGTTTGTTTTGTCAGTTGTCATCAATTTAGTTTTCTTTGCATTAAGATAGAGGTTCTGCTCTTCGCTGTTCTTGCGGACTGACATAATTAGTTTTTCCATTCCTTTTTGTGTTGTGGACAGCAATACTGTGTCATCAGCATATCTAATCTCTGGTATTTCATAACCTCCAACTGTTATGGCATCGTAATATTCTTTGTCTACATCTTCTCTAACATTCCTCATTATATTTTCAGTATACAAGTTAAATAAGTAGGGTGACAATATGCACCCCTGACGGACCCCTTGTTTTATGTCAAACCAACTTGTTGTTTCACCATTTATTCTTACTGCTGCATTGGTCTCTACAAAATAAGCTGTTGATGTGGTCTCCGGGGTTAGACTTTGGCAGGTGTGTATATAGGTATCTTCCAGTTGAATTACTGGCCCAGCTGTCCATCCACTGCTTCTTACAGTTGTTGTGCTTAAAGTGTTAGCTGTTCTCATTGGTGGAGATTGGAGGCTGTGACATGGTGGCTCCACTCTTTGCCAGTCTGTCAGCACGTTCATTTCCTCAGATATGTGCCTGGTATCCACTGTAGGCTGGTCTTGATGTCACAGGAGGCGAGCTGGTTTGTTGCACTGAGAATGTCAATTGTAATGTGATCAGCTGATGGTATCCAGTTTTCAAGGGCCTGTAGAGAAAATAACAAGGTTTTTAGGTGAGAGGCACTGTTTTTGTATTCGGTGGTGGTGGCTGCCAGGTCTGCTAATATTGCCCGCATCTCTGCATCATAACTGGAGCAGTAAGATCCACAAGAAGCAGAAATGTGGCTTGTTGTCTTGTCTGGGAATATCCTGCATTGTCTGTTTCCTTGAACGCTGACCCATCAGTGTATGCATGGATCCAGTCCTTGGGGTAGGATCCTATGGTCTCCAGTGCACACAGTTTTAGGACATTGGGATCTGATGATTTGCTCACTAATTTGTTCTTGAATCTGGTATTAGTTTGAGGAAGTTTGTAGTTTGTGTTTGGTGGGATGTCTGATACTTTTGTAAGTTGTTCTTCTCTGTCTTCAGGGAGTTTGTGTCTTGTGTTTAACTGTTGTGCCATGTGCACTGGAGGTTTCAGTGTATTATTATGCTTCCATTTATCAGCCAGTGTTCTGTTAGGATGGTCTGGGGGCGTGCGTTTACTTCTTTCCTACTACCTCAGTGTTTTCATGTCTTATATCTAATGGCTGTATGTTCGCTTCAATTTCACGTGCAGCTGTGGGTGTTCATCTCATTGCCCCTCAAATGTTAGTTTTACTAACATTGATCTTCAACTTCCAGAAATTGCAGTAAGCTGATATGGTAAGGAGGGCCCTATCAAGTCTCTCAGCTGCCAGCTGCGGGTCTGTTCCACCAGTCCATATGACAAGGTCATCGGCAAACTTGGCGTTGTGGATGTTCAGTAGGTCGGGGAGGTCATTTATAAAGATTAGGAACAAGGTGCAGCTAAGGGCAGAACCTTGTGGCAGACCTTCCTCCAGGGTGCATTTGTTTGACAGTCTGTTATTGACCTGAGTTTGTATGGTCCTGTTACTTGGGTAGTTTTTAACCCATTGATACATTTTTCCATGTATACCAATGTTTTGCATCTTTAGGCTTTTTTGCCATACCCTGTCATATGCCTGCTGGAAGTCTATAAAGGCAGCTACTGAGTTTCTATTATGTAAAAAAAACTCTCTTTCACACTTTGAGTGAGGAGAAAAAACTAGTCTTCGGTTCTTGATCCTTTGCAGAAGCCTGCCTGGAAGTTATTGAGAGACCCCGAGGTTTCCAACCACCAGTACAGCCTATTGTTAAGCATTTGTTCTGCTAGCTTTCCAATGCTGGAAGTCAGTGAGATTGGTCTAAAGCTTTTTAGGTCATCTTCTGGCTTTCCTTTTTATCAGGATAGGTCTATCTATGGCTGACTTCCAAGATTTTGGTAGTACTCTACTTTGCCATGTCTTGTCAGTGAAGTTAACCAATGTGGACTTTCCTACAGGGCCCAGATGAAGGATCATTTCATTTAATATTTTGTCTGGTCCTGGTGCTTTTCTTAGCTGTAGTTTACCCATAGCATTCTGGATGGTAGAGTTTTCCTCAAAAAGTGGAATGTTTGCCAAGCTAGATTTCTCTTCTCTGAACGTTTCCCAGCGCCTTGTCAAGTAAAATGAGGATATAAAATAAATTGATGTCACCAACTGGAGAGAGAAGATTAGGAATGGAGGCGAACTTTATCTGCAGCATTGAGCCTTAATGACCCAGAAAGCTGAAGAAGTTTCAGAGTATTTGGAATATTCTTATTCCGGTTCAGCTTTTTGTACTGTTAAACAGTTCATATAGTTGCTCAGAATACATCAAAACTATGCTTGTGGAAGTCAGTACAAAGTTAGTTTGTGACAGTCTCTGAATCTTTGTATCTTATATCTTATATCCTTCCCGTGCCGTTAGACGTCACATAGGGCTCGCAAAGTAGTTCGCCAATATTTCCTGTCTTCGGCGAGTCTTTCAACCTCAACAAAGGATTTTATGCCTGTTAACTTGGCCTCTCTTAATAATGTTCTCTTCAGAGTTTCACGCGGTCTGCCCCTTTTTCTTCGGCCTGTTGTGTTCCACTTGATAGCTTGTTTTGGGATTCTCTGCTCATTTCTTCTCATCAAGTGGCCAACATATGTCCATCTCCTTTTCCTGATCACCCGTGAGACTGGTTGTTGTTCAGTCATCTGTCTTATCTCTGCATTGTTCTTGAATTCATTCCACTTGATGCCGAGTATTTTCCTTAGGCATTTGTTTTCAAAAGAGTCTAATTTCTTTTCTATTTCTTTAGTTGTTTTCCAGCTTTCGCATGCATAAATGAGGGTGGATATTACATTTGAATTGAATAGTCTTAACTTGGTTTTTGTGCTTATAACTTTTGAATTCCATATGTTCTCAAGATTCTTGAAGATTGATGCTGCTTTTGCAATTCTGATCCTAACTTCCTGTCTAGTGTCACCACCCTGGTCCATGTAGCTGCCAAGGTATGCAAATTGATTGACTTCTTCAATATCTGTCCCTTCTATGTGTATTTTTCCATTTTGATTGATGGGAATTTTCATTATTTTTGTTTTGTCCTTGTTAATTTCAAGTCCTATTTTGCTAGCCAATGAAGACAGGCTATCTGTTTTTTCTTGCATGGAATTCACATTGTTACTGATAAAAGTGTTATGTCATCAGCAAAATCAAGATCTTCTAGTTGGGTCCCATGTACCCAGTCAATACCTGTATCTGAGTGTATAAATCACATTGATTTGTGACAGTGCTAACTTAATGATTTGTTTTGCAGATGGATACCATGGCAGTTTGAAGGCAAAAAGAGCCAGGGCTGGGTCAGTGAAACACAAGTCCACGATAACATTTTACAACAAGATGTGTGAGCTTGTCAGTGCACTAGCCTCTTTGTTAGAGATTCAAGAGCTAACAGATACAATAATCCTGCAGGTATGTTGTGAAGTAGATGGAGGAGTATGTTTCATTTTATAAAAAGGTAAAAAGAGTAGGGAGAGTGGGCAGAAACAAGAATGGCAGAAAGTAAGATGAGCAGATATAAATGAAGAACATACAACAAGCCAATATTTTGGCCAAAAAATGCCCTTTTCAGGGAACATATACAAAAACAGCAGATAAAAGCACAGATGAAAAGCAAAGCACTTAGCTTTTTTAAAAGTATACTCCTGCAAAATGTAGGTATGTTAATTAGATAGGAAGGACCATCATCTGTGCACTCAGAACACATCCATAGGTGATCCGATCTCTTTTTTCAGTATCTCATTCAGCTTGCACTAACTGACAACACCTGTCGTTGTTGGTTGACCATCTGGAGCTCTTGATAAATTGTTCATTTCCATCACCATGATTTTAAAAAACACACACATGCCCCCTCCCCAACTCCAAACAACGATGCAGTTTCACAGTGAAGTCCTTTTTTTTTTTTTTTAACCATCTTCTCTTATATCAGTGGTGATGTCTGTTCGATCCATTATCTTGTTCTGTGACAGCTGGCTGAGTTGGCAAGCTGATTTGCTCTTTCATTTCTCCTCATCCTAGCATGTCCTGCTACAAAAATGGTTTGTTGATGTGTGATATTTGCAGGGATTCAAGACACTGTTATTTGGACAGTCAGCCCAAATTTTCTTTAGTGTGTTTGAGTCGCTCAAGATGCATGCATGCATGTAGTTCTTGTGACTTGACAGAATTTTAGTCATAGCCATGGTTTCCGCTGTGAGGCTGCTAGTTGTTACGGCAAAATTGTCGCCAACTTCTTTAACCATTCGGTGTTGTAGTTGACTGTAAAGGTCTAAGCACACCTCATACCCCAAACCACCAATTAATCTTTAAATAATGGTGTGGCCATCTCTAGTGTTTTCACTAATTAGAGCTTTGACCTCAGCATCTACTGCAGCAGGAATATATTCTCTACATCTTCTATCAAGTATAATATAAACAGACAGATCAGATGTTGAGGTTTAGTGGTGTGCGTACCCATCCATGAGTCTATATTCTTAGAAGGTCACACCTCATTGGATTAAATCTTCTGTAAGGCCCGTTCATGATTTGACTCTTTTGAGCCTGTTCTTTTTACTTTTACCAATTCAGTGTAGAATGGGTGTGCTTCATCTGATGTTAGTCATGAATGTAGAGGAGAATGACTCCCTGTGAGGTATGTTGTACAGTTCTGAAGCATGAAAATGCTTTTTGTGGTATCTTATTTGGCAGGGGAAGAATGTGTATGCCCAAATACTGATATTCTGTTTGCTCTTCAATGTTAGCAGATCTTTGTAGGCCCAGCCATTTGTTGTCAGTCAGTCAGTGATCTGTTGTACTGCGCATTTTAAATCTGGCTGTTATGCTTTGAATTGAGCTGATTATCTTAGAATGCCAAACACTAAACAGAATGTGCACTTCCATGGATGATTTTCCCTCACCTATGAAGCTAGGGAATTATTTAACCCAAGGAATTATGCAGGGTGTTTTTAAAGTCTAACTACACTTTCTATGAAAAAAAAAAAAATTGAAAAATGAAGTAACTGACGTCATCACAAAATGTGCTAAAAATGTCATTTAAATTAGTTGCAGTAGTGACTGCAATGATACAACGCTGTTTTGAGTTAGACGGAATGTACCACTGAAATATTCATTATAACGGATGTTGAAAGTGTCCACCACGGGCTTCAAGACATGACTGTACACGTCTCTTCATATTGTCAAATACTTTGTACAGCGTGTCTGTCGTTATTTCTTGAATGGTAATTCTGATTGCTTTTTTCAGGTCCTCAATTGTTTGTACATTATTTTTGTAAACATTTCCTTTCAAGAAACCCCATAGATAATAATCTAATGGATTTGGATCTGGAGAACGAGCAGGCCAAATTCCACAAGATATTATGTGATTTGTGAAAATTTCTTCCAAAAAACAGTGTGTTGCTCTAGTTGTGTGTGCAGTTGCACCATCTTGCTGGAACCATGCATCTTCAATTTCACGTTCATTCAGCTGTTCTAAAAAGGTTCCAGAATGTCAGTATGGTACCGATTGGCATTTATAGTGTTATTGAAGAAAATTGGTCCAATTAAACGTTTTCTGCTGGTGGTACACCATACCTCAATTTTTGCATCGTGTAGCGGCGCTTCATGAAATGCATTGGGATTAACACTGTTCCAAATACAATTATTTTGGCTATTAACATATCCAGATAGATGCCTCATCCATGCCTCATCAGAGAAGAATGTTAAATCGAGAATTGACTTGTCTTCTTCAGCTAAAAATGCTTGAAACCACGTAGAGTAGTTGACTCTAGATTGATTGTCACACTCTTTTAGTTCAGACACAACAGAAATCTTGTATGGATGAAAATTAACTGATGTTTAAGAATTTTGTGCACTGAGCTAAGTGATACATTCACTTCTTGCGACATTTCCATAAGGACTTGCATGGACTTTTCAGGATTCTGTCTTGGATATCTAGACATTTTTCTTCAGACACAGCAGGCCTACCAGATCACGGAGTGTCTTCCACAGTTCCCGTATCACGAAACTTATTCAACAAATTTCTAACCATGGTGCGATGAGGTTGTTTTAGGAAATTTTGCTATAAATCTTTGAACAGCCATCCGAGTGTATCGACCACCATTCTGTTTTGAGTGCAAAAAATTACTGCAGCAGATGGCAACCATTACTATATTTTTCTTCACGATTAACTGTGCAGCACATTTTTTTATGACATCATTTTCTTCATTTTTACATAGAAAGTGTAGTGAGACTTTAAAACACCCTGTATAAGTCTTGAAACTGAACAGATTATGCTGGTTAGGCCTTGTAGAAAACATGAAAGAGAACAAATGGAAATGACGTATGTTCAGGAGATGAAGGAAACAAGACCAAGGGGTAGACCAAGACAGTGATAGAAGGACAATATAGAAGAGGATACAAAAGAAATTGATGTCACCAGCTGGAGAAGGAAAATTAGAAATAGGAATGGAGGTGAATTTTATCTGCAGCAATGAACCTTAATGGCTAGGAAAGCTGAAGAAGAAGATGAAGCTAGGGAAGAACAAACAAAAGACCATGCCATGTGAGCTACTGTGTACAAAAGCAATGTATTATTTGTGAAGGAAGTGAGAGACAACATGGCTTTGTCGATGTCTTTGTAGCCAACTATTCTAGTCAGTAGGATCAGCTATGAGAAAAGCAACCCCAGCAAAATAATGAATAGCAGTTTCTACAAACAGCAAGCATTAACCCTCTTCAGTATTGCCATATGCGATGAGAAGGGAAAAAAGGCAGGAGAGAAAATACAAGGCAACCTTACACATACAAATTGGACTGACATGATGAAGGTGTGTTTGTGCAGTTTAGAAGTTTAGGCTTTGGATAAAACATATCACTTTAAATCAACACATAAATTGTAGTTGATATTTTTTTAAAAATTCATTTTACATTCATGCTTCATTACATTTTCTTCTCAATAATTTAATTTCTCAGGTCTCATCATTGGGCGTTTCAACATTTTTTGTTGAGAACATCAGTGAACTGCAATTAAACGCAATGAAATTAGTCACAACAGTAAGTTGACATGGATATGTGTGTTCTTCTCATCAGTTAATCTCGCGAAAGCCTTCTTCCTTCTTGTGTGTGTGTGTGTGTTCCCCCCCCCCCCCCCTTTTCTCTTGTCTTTTTCTTCCTACCCTTGTCATATTTTTTTCCTTCCTATCCTTTTCTTGTCTTTTTCTTCCTACCCTTGTCATATTTTTTTCCTTCCTATCCTTTTCTTGTCTTTTTCTTCCTACCCTTGTCATATTTTTTCCTTCCTATCCTTTTCTTGTCTTTTTCTTCCTACCCTTGTCATATTTTTTTCCTTCCTATCCTTTTCTTGTCTTTTTCTTCCTACCCTTGTCATATTTTTTCCTTCCTATCCTTTTCTTGTCTTTTTCTTCCTACCCTTGTCATATTTTTTTCCTTCCTATCCTTTTCTTGTCTTTTTCTTCCTACCCTTGTCATATTTTTTTCCTTCCTATCCTTTTCTTGTCTTTTTCTTCCTACCCTTGTCATATTTTTTTCCTTCCTATCCTTTTCTTGTCTTTTTCTTCCTACCCTTGTCATATTTTTTTCCTTCCTATCCTTTTCTTGTCTTTTTCTTCCTACCCTTGTCATATTTTTTTCCTTCCTATCCTTTTCTTGTCTTTTTCTTCCTACCCTTGTCATATTTTTTTCCCTCCTATCCTTTTCTTGTCTTTTTCTTCCTATCCTTGTCATATTTTTTCCTTCCTATCCTTTTCTTGTCATTTTCTTCCTACCCTTCTTATATTTTTTTTCCGCATCCTCATTTCTCTTTGTTCTCCTCTGTCTTGTAGCTTTTCTCCCCTTTCTTCTCATTTTTTAAAAAATAACTTAACCATGTTAGTGCATGACAGGCTATTTGGTGAAATAAATTTCTCCATCCTGGCATTTAGTTATGACTTTGCAGTGTTTGTGTTGGCTTATTGAAGACCTAATGTTCTGAAAGGATTTAACTGTTGGTTTACAATAAAAAGAGAATTTATTATGAGGCCTTCAGACCCCTCTTATGAAAATTTGAGCATTGAATATTTTAACAAGTTTATTAACATTGCCTCTCTTAGCACCTGTCCACTTTTAATCCATTTCAAGTGTACCCCAAGCTGACTTCACCATGAAGAAATATTGTGCGACCTGCATCTCATGTGAACTCTTCATTACATTCACTCTCACAGCATGTGTCCTAATTTGTATTTCTTTAGCCAGTGAATGTCTAAAATTGGTACAGAAAGTTTTCGCATTGTGGGTGGCTAATATAAAACCTCAAATGCAAATTCATAATCTTGCATGTCATTGACTGATACATTGAGTCATTGGTTGTTATGTTTAGTCATTTTTTATGTGAAATGCTTTTTGAAAACATACTTTGTGTGGTGAAGAAGTATATCCAGATGATGACAGTGAATCAGAATTTGATAGTGATGATAATACAGATACTGTTCAAGCAGTGTCAGTGCTGCTGCTTATTACATTTTACCTACAGCAGATGCTGTCAGATAGTGATTTTATGACAGTTTTATTACATGCTAGGAAAAAAATCCAGAAAAAAAAATTTTTTTTATACACTTTAGATGGTTAAAGAAGTTTCACTGTTATATTAAAAAAAATGGGGGTGTCTTTGTAGAGCTAATAGTTCTGGGCCAGCATTTATTATCTTGTGCTTAAACTGTGAATTGCAAGCATTTTATTTGTTTTCATTACACAGGTATTTTCCCGCTACTCCAAGCATAGGCAGCTGATCTTAGAAGATATATTTGCAAGTTTAGCAAGACTTCCATCCAGCAAGAGAAATCTCAGAAATTACAGGTAAAAAGACTTGTTCAGTAGAAGTTAACTCATGTAGGAGGGGGGCGGGGGGGTGTCCCAACTTATTTTACCCCAAGCCTCTTTCTCTAAACCTTAACCTCTTGAGTTTTCCCTGAGTTATACAGCACAGGCTGGAGGCTCTGACAACGATAGCCCCAAGTTAACTTGCTGATTTTATGAATATGTATTTTCATGTGTTATCGAGTTTACTGGCTCTGGCAGAAACTGTGACAAACCTTATCATCAGATATCGGTGGGAAGCTGCTGCAGCATCAGACTTAACAAGCAGGTCAAGTTAAATATAGCCAAGCTTTTGTTATACCACACACAGTGAGGACAATGGCAGGTTGTGGCGTTCATCTGGATTATGTATACAGCAGTTGATTCTGGTACATCAGGTGAGAGTGATACCTAATGACAGTGATGACAGCACTGAAAGTGTTGACACAGCACCAGAGTTTGTGAGGTCAGAGAATGATCAGTGCCCACATTCCAGGCTAGCATTCACTGTAACACTGAGACACAAAAATTGATTTTATTGATACCAGAAACCTGATACAGTTTTTCAGTATAATATTCACAGATGAAGACCTGGACACTTAACAAAACAGCTGATTAACACATAAATGCCTTTTGCTACAGAAGAGTTTTATCAATTATCATGGACACAAAAAAAAAGAACAAATATATCCATACTGCAAAAACTTAATATTGAAGAAGGTTGGCTATTAAGGAAGATTAAACAGAGGAAACTGGACATATTAAACATCATGATAATTTAGAGAAGACAGTATTGAAAAAGGGTACATAATGGGAAAAAGAAAGAGAGGAAGACCAACGTGAAGATGGCTGCAAGACATCATTGATGATCTGCGAATGGATGCATCAGCAGCAGGCCATCTTGCTTACAACCGAGAGGCCTACAAGAGAGCTGTTAGGGAGGCAAAGTTCCACAAGGGACATGCAGATGACTGACTGACTGATCACAGATGATATACTCGATGTGATTGTTAGTGAAACTAACAGACATGCTCAACTACACCATCATTATCATCATCGTCATCATAGCCATCACCATAATCATTATCATTATCGTACCATATTGTCCATTATCACCAGCTTGTGTCAGAAAATATATTTCTGACATAGTAAATCATTGCATTGTCTTTATAACTGCTCTGTGCGTGTGTTTTTCACTCTAATCATTTTTGTGAAAATAATTTGCCATGGGAAGAGTGATGCAAGTTGGTTTTTTTTTTTTTTAAAGTAATGCTAAAGGGGTTAAGGAACTTTATTTCCAGATTATGACATTTTCTTATGTTTTTAAGCATGTAAATCTGATTTAAGTGTCACATTCAATTCCTGACATTCAGGTTGAACTCTGATGAGTCCATACAGATGGTGACTGCGTTGGCCTTACAGCTGATCCAGTGTGTTGTAAGGCTACCAGAGGAAGATACTGAGGACAACCATACAAATGTGGAGGAGGACAAGAATAAGAAGAACAAACTGGCAAATACAGAAGGGGTTTGTTTATTTCTTGATCTACTTTTCAGAGTTATATATATATATATATTTTTTGCCATTGAATGAAAGTATATGCTTGTAGAGTAATGGTAAAACTTTATCTTGTGGTAAATTAGATCTTGTAAGTGAAATAAGTTGAGGTAAAATCCCCGTCTCCATGCCAATAAGGCGGCACATTGGGGATACATATTTCCAAGACCATCAGCACATAAAAGTGTGATGTGGTCAGTATCATGCCTGGCTGCATTTACCTTCCAAGATGCCTCTGGTACCCATTTTTAGAGGCTGGATGGACCGTGGGGCCTTTTTGATGTGGTGGTAACAGAAATAAATACTGTTGGGATTTGAACCCAGTACCATTGGATTAGTAGACCGAGCACTAACTAATCAGCTAACCAGACCACCAATTGAAATAAGTTCTGTAAAATGCCAGTGATAAAATGCACCTCTGGACTCTTAAGATTTTCATTTACATTTCAGTAGATTAGCTTTTCCATAAAACAAAACTGGACTAGAGACACATTAATGTTGATTTCCTTTCACCATGGAAACTTCCATTTAAATCATTGTTTCCCAGGCTTGTTCGGGCTGCCATCCCCTTTTCTTACAGGCTGCATCCTCAGCGTGCGCGCGCACACACAACCGTTAGTACTACTTGTACAATGACCTATTAAATTAGGATATGTATTACACAACTAAAAACTTCAGCAACCAAACCAGTTTATTTAACATTATGAAGGAGTACATTTATAGCTCACCTACTGCAGTATTTTCTCAACTCTTAATATGGTGGATGAGTTTCATGTATGGGCACAAGTTTCTCAACATGAAATTGAAAAGAACTAAGAGGGAAGGTATTACTGCCCCCATCTGCTGCTTCATTTTCCAACGAGTCACACGCACCCACCCACCCGTCTTCCATTGCCTCATTATTGACCCTTTTTTCTTTCACAGCCCCTCTGTTCTATTTCAGTGCCCACAAGGGGGCATTATTGCCCACAAGGGGGCATTATTGCCCACTTTGGGAAACACTGATTTAACTCAATCTGCGCTAGTGATCGCTACAGCGATATTTCCGGTATCCCAAATCTACCATATGATCGTTATAGTTTGTTTCAATAAAACAGTCGGTGTAACATTTAGATTGTACATATTTCATCCGCGATTCCGGTGACACTTTTCAAAATGGCGAAAGAGTGCCTAGTTACGAGCGATGTCGAGTGAAAAAAAGGAAGAGAAAGACCTAAATTTTTCAATTTTTGATGATGTAGATAGGGGTATGGACATGGCCTGTGATCACCCCACTGCTCTTGAATGTATCCCAAGTAGATCTAGACATATTGGACGACAGGAGAAGTAGTTAGAAGGTTATTTCAGACATTAATTTAGCGAGAATGCAACATAGAATCAAAATACGAGATCGACAAGTAGATCTACACATCTCAGATGGTAAGTAGTGCAGATCTAGACCTCGCCGATGGTGAGCTGGCCACAATCAGTGTCTAAAAACATCACATTACTTCTTTTTTCCTAAAAAACTGTGCATTTATGAAATTTTCATTCATTTAGCTATACTGTGAAACATATTAAGTATACGGAAGTATATGGAAATACTGTTTTCCATTCCATTTTACAACTAGACCCCCTAACATATCAAGACCCACGTTTTTACTCCCGCACTCCAGAACACGTCCGTGTTTCTTCCTCCAGCATGGGAAGAGTTAAATGAAGATGTCTTGTTATTGCCTCAAGATTCTCATTGTGTCTCCTTTCAGCCAGTGTCACCTTAGACACAATTTCTTGTAGAACCTCTGTTTCATAGTGTTGTTACCTAGGATATTTTTCGTAGTGACACTTGTAAGTGATCTGTATTTTACCATACTAAACATTAGTGACAAACTTTTCACCTCTATTCACAGAATACAGCTCCTAAGAATGATAATGATGTGCTGATTGTAACTTCATATGAGACAGCCATGAGAACAGGCTACAATTTCTTGTCTGTGTTCTTGAAAAAGTAAGTTCTACAGTTTTGTTTTTTTTTTCTCAGTTTCTTAAGAAGTTGTGAGTCACTCAGGTCCAGAAAAGTAATCTTGCTGACCATTTTGGCAGAAATTTGTGAAGTATAGTCACAGCAATAACAAAAATCCAGGCAGTAGGAGATATACAGGGTGTCTTGGTTGGCAGGCATCAGGTGTAGTAGTATTGCTTCATTATGCAAGGGTGAAATTTTTGTAGTTGGCCTAATTACACGTAATCCCTGTGCATGGTAGGCTTCTTTTTTTTTTTTTTTCTTCTTAAAATTGTTGCTGTTTTCTTTTTTTTTTCTCTAATCACATGTCTGTGACTTTTTTGTATATTTTATGGATCACTGATGAGACAGGTTGTTTTGTCCTGTCTCTGTATTGGTTGTGAATTCATTTCATTGTATACAGAGCATTTTCCTTAGACATATGTTTCCAGATGCATCTCATTTATTTTCTATTTCTTTGATTGTTTTCCAGCTTTTGCACATATGAATAAAGGTGGATATTACATTTGAGTTGAATATTCTTGACTTTGTTTTAGAAAAATTATAGAGATACAGTGTTTCTAGCCAGAAAATTTAATGCAGAAATTATCATTTATGCCAAGTTTTCAGAATCTTGGGGGGGGGGGTTCCAACAGATATTTAAGAAATAATAAATCGTGGGCTTCATTTTCATCAGTGGTGTTTACCTTTTTTTTTTTTTTTTTTAATTTATTTATTTAAAATGTTGACTTCTGCAGATGTACAACAAAAGGAGAGGAAGACTACAGGCATTTGTTTGAAAATTTTGTCCAGGACTTGTTAACGACTGTGAACAAACCAGAGTGGCCAGCATCAGAACTACTACTTAGTTTATTAGGGAGAATTTTGGTAAGATTTACATATCTACAGGTGATTGCTGTAATTAATATTGAACCTTTTTTTTATGTCTGTGTGAAGTCAAACTAAAGAATCTGTGGAGAGGAACAGACAGAACTACAAAAATAAGATTTTTAAGGGCATGCATTTTTCCCATCGCAACATATGCCTTTAAGACCTGTATACTTAACAAAACAGCTGAGAAACACATAAATGCCTTTGAATGTAAATGCTACAGAAGAGTTCTTCAAATATCATGGACAAAAAAAAAGAACAAATATATCTATACTAAAAGAACTTAATATTGAAGAAGGCTGGCTAGTAAAGAGTATTAAACAGAGAAAACTTAAATATTTTGGACACATTAAATGTCATGATAATCTAGAGAAAACTGTCTTGGAAGGGTACATAATGGGAAAAAGAAAGAGGAAGACCAAGGCGAAGATGGCTTCAAGACATCGTTGATGATCTGCAAATGGATGCATCAGCAGTGCTATCTTGCTCACAACCAAGAGGCCTACAGGAGTGCTGTTACGGAGGCAAAGTTCCACAAAGGACATGCAAATGAATGAATGGGAAGTCAGTATTATTTTATGATTGCGTTACTTTTGCTGTGTAATGCCGATATTGCACTGTGCTTGTGTTATTTTTTATTATTTATATATTTATAAATAATTTTTATATATTTATGTTTATTTTTATTATTTATATTTTTTATATTCTTTATATAAAAGAGATTCATTGTGGAGATTTTTAAGACTATATGGAATGCCATCTAAAATTGTCAACATCATTATAGATCTCTACAACAGATATGTTTTTGCAGTCACGACAGAAGAAGGAATGAGCGAATGGTTTCAGACTGAACAGGCGTGAAACAAGGATGTATGTTATCTCCCTCGTTTTTTTGGAGTTGCCATAGACTTTATAATGAAAAGATGCTGTACAGGTAAAACCAGCATTGATTGGGTAAATGGGACCCAAATAGAAGATCTTGATTTTGCTGATGACATAACTCTTAACAGTGACAATGTGAAATCGATGCAGGAAAAGAACAGATTCCCTGTCTTCTTTGACTCGCAAAATAGGTCTTGAAATTAACAGACAAAACAAAAATAATGAAACTTCTCATTAATCAAGAAGGAAAAAGTTGTTGATGAAGTAAACCAATTTGCATACCTTGGCAGCTACGTAGACCAGGATGGTGACACCAGGAAGGAAGTTAAAATTGCAAAAGCAGCATTGTCCTTCAAAAATCTTGAGAACCTATGGAATTCAAAATTTATAAGCACAAAAACTAAGTTAAGATTATTCAATTCAAATGTAATATCCACCCTCATTTATGCATGCGAAAGCTGGAAATCAACTAAAGAAATAGACAAGAAATTAGACTCTTTTGAAACAAATGCCTACGGAAAATACTTGGTATAAAGTGGAACGAATTCAAGAACAATGCAGCGATAAGACAGATGAGCAAACAGCAACCTATCTCATGGATGATCAGAAAAAGATGGACATATGTAGGCCATGTGATGAGAAGAAACAATCAGAATATCAAAACAGTCTATCAAGTGGAGTGCAACAGGCCGAAGAAAAATAGGTCGACCATGTGAAACTCTAAAGAGGACATTGTTAAGAGAAGCCAGTTTAGTGGGTATAACATCCCTTGATGAAGCTGAAAACAGGAAAACTTGGTAAACAACTGTGTGAGCCCTATGTGATGTTTAACGGCATGGAAAGGATGTAAGATGTGTTATTTTTGCTGTATGTAGCTAATTTTACTGTTGTGTTTTTTGCTATATGGAGCTTCTTCTTCTTTGTTCGCTTCTACCACCAAGACCGCCCTGTGATCCTGCTGAATTTACTCCTGTGGTCCTTGTTAAGTCCCGTGGTCCCCGAAAGGACCACACAAGATCCCGAGAGGACCACAAGAGGTTCAGAGTATCTCAGGGCTTGAGCCTGTATTCTTGGTGGGTCTCAGAAACGGGATTGCGTGACACCGTGGTTTTCGTTGCACCAGTTTAGTCTAGAGTTGGACTTTCTCACCGGAAGACCTCGACATGTTTTGGATATCAGTATATCCCCGCTGGGTGAGAGGTGGTAGCCCACCCAGGCCAGAGTTGGACTTTCTCACCGGAAAACCTCGACGTGTTTTGAGATACCCATGTATCACCACTGGGTGAGAGGTGGTTGCCTATCCAGCCCAGTGTTGGACTTTCTCACCGGAAAACCTCAGCGTGATTAGGATACACAAACATCCCCACCGGGTGAGAAGTGGTTGCCTATCTAGACTGCCCTGGTCCAGTGTCTCCAACTTCAGCATTTTGTGGTGGTGGCCGCTACCCTTCCTAATTGTGACCAGGATGGAGCTTTGGTCCAGGAGGACGAATCCTCGCCACTAGTGACTTCCACCCCTGGGTTGAGCCGGTTTAGGCATATTATCCCAGTATGGGCGTGTTTGGGACGTGACCGACCTCTAGAGCAGAGGTACCTCGACATGCTTAGCCTTCAAGTTCCACCACTGGTATGAGCCAGTTTAGGCATATTTCACCAGTATGGGTGTATATCGGGCGTGACCGACCTCAAGTGCAGAGGTGGCATGACATGCCTGGCCATCAAGTTTCACCCCTGGTGTGTGCCGGTTTAGGCATATTTCACCAGTGTAGGTGTATTTCAGACGTGGCCGACCTCTAGAGCAGAGGTGCCGTGGTATGTGTAGCTCTCGTAGCGATACTACTGGACATACCAACTAAACTTCACTTTATCCTCTCCTTCACCCTTTCACATCGGCGCCACACAGCAACCCTTATTTCTTTTTCCACGTTTTCTGCCTTGACCGGGAGGAGCTTCACTCCACACACGGCATTCGAAGAGTCTAGCCAGCAGTGTCTTAACCTCTGGGTTAAGCCGGTTCATGCATTTCACTCAATATGACTGCATTCAGGATGTGGCCGACCTCCAGACCAGAGGTGCCGTGATTTGACTGTTTGCTTCGCTTTATCCTTTCTACCACCTTTTCTGCAGTCATGCAGCGTGGCAACCCCATTTGCACCTTTCTTCATTGGCCGGGAGGAGCACCTCTCCACGCACGGCAGTTGAAGAATCTCGCCAGCAGCGGTAGATGAGCTACCAAACGTGCCACTCATCTACCCTAAGTGTCTGGTTTTTAGGCGCCAGATATTCGCCTTTGCCCCTTCTCCTGTCAGTTTAAACAGTTCTGCCACGGGAAGGCCAGGAGCTGGACTTGACTGCCAGATGCTGTTTGAGACGCACGCCATTGGAGTGGAGATCGAATTCTCCACCCCGCCTCCGGCAATAACAGTCCTTAGAACCGCTATATGGAGCAAAAAGTGTACTATGTTTGTGATAAGTAAACATTGAACAAGATGAAACAAATCGAAAGCAGGGAAGGTTTAATTTTAGAGAAATAAGCCACATGTGTTCTGGGTGGCCAGAAAAACAAAGTTTTTATTCTGGAGTACAAAAACATTGAAAACTATTAAACCTAGAAGAAAAGACAAATCGGCATTAAGTTGATGTGTCTTGAGAAGATATGAGAACCTGGTAATCACTGGATAACTCAACAGGAAATTTAGAAGACTAAAATATATCTTACATGGGTTGACAAGAAAGGTGGCAGTTGATCTCACTCTGAACGTCATTGACCACACCATACAGTCACAGTGACTGTCAGCACTGAAACTTTATTCTTCATTTCTGTCTGTCTCGCCTTCTTTACCTGTATCTGGGGCACAGGCAATCAGCAAGGCTTTCATTTCTGTCTGTCTTGCCTTCTTTACCTGTATCTGGGGCACAGGCAATCAGCAAGGCTTTCATTTTTGTCTGTCTCGCCTTCTTTACCTGTATCTGGGGCACAGGCAGTCAGCAAGGCTTTCAGTTTATTTCTATCCTGGGCTGCTTCTTTTATCCGTCTCAGGCGTAGTTGAACTTTTTTATCTCTGTTTCAGGACTCCTTCGCCTAGTGTTTCTAGGTCTTCCTTGTTTCCTCTTTCTCTGGGCATTCCGGGTGAGAGCAGAATTTTCACACTTTTACATTGTTGATAAATAATTTCTTTTTAAAAATCCAGTTTATTTTCTACAACACAGGTTATCATCTATGTCCCCAGGTGCAGCAGTTCAGCAGCAAGTCCACAGACATGTCTCTTCGTGTTGCATCTTTGGAGTATCTAGGCATTGTGGCTGCCAGGCTGAGGAAGGATGCAATTACTAGTCAGCTGAACCAGGATGTCATCAATGACATTGTACAGAAGGTTGGTAGAACACATTGGTCATCTTAGTGGTTTTTTTTTTTTTTGAAGTGCTACTGCTCTTTTCCATAAGTATGTGTTGAGTATGTGAAAAGTTTGCTTTCTGTGGCAGGTTAGTGAAAATATAAGACCTATATAAAGGAGTTTATGAATTCTGCTTTGTATGGCAGGTTAGTGAAAATGTGAGACCTGTATCAATGAGTTTATGAATTCAGCTTTGTATGGCAGGTTAGTGAAAATGTGAGACCTGTATCAATGAGTTTATGAATTCTGCTTTGTATGGCAGGTTAGTGAAAATGTGAGACCTGTATCAATGAGTTTATGAATTCAGCTTTGTATGGCAGGTTAGTGAAAATGTGAGACCTGTATCGATGAGTTTATGAATTCTGCTTTGTATGGCAGGTTAGTGAAAATGTGAGACCTGTATCGATGAGTTTATGAATTCTGCTTTGTATGGCAGGTTAGTGAAAATGTGAGACCTGTATCGATGAGTTTATGAATTCTGCTTTGTATGGCAGGTTAGTGAAAATGTGAGACCTGTATCAATGAGTTTATGAATTCAGCTTTGTATGGCAGGTTAGTGAAAATGTGAGACCTGTATCGATGAGTTTATGAATTCTGCTTTGTATGGCAGGTTAGTGAAAATGAAGAAGAGGAAGCGGCAGCAGCTGGAGCAAGAGGCAAGAAAACTGAGGTAAGAATAAACTCAACATATGCAAAGTTTTTTTTTTTAATTCATTTGTTTTCCCTTTCATGTACTAAATTCTGTTTGTAAAGTACGCTCAGGTGTGCCTCACTCATCATGCAGCCTCCATCTTTAGGGACCTTTTTTTAACACTATTGTGTTGCATGGGCACCAAAGTGACACAGTGATTAATGCGCTTGTCTCATGCTGATGTCAGTGGTTCATACCCAGCTGGAGATGTCTCTGTCATCATGCCTTTAGAGACATTGGTACTTGTCTTCCTGTGAAACTTGGAAAAAGAAAAATGGTCAGGTGTGGCACTGACCATGACCTTCAGTTGTGCCATCAGGTCTGAGAAAATATTGGTACTAATGCTGTATCCGAATTTTCCTCTATGGCATGATAGGACTGCCTTTTTTTTTTTTTTTGATTGTGTTGTGCAGTGATCTCACCTAGCAATTATTGGTAAATTACTGATACAAAATGAGAAAAAAAACAAAATTTCTGGAGGTCATTGGTGGCTGTAACTGGTTTATATTATCGAAAACCTAGTAAAAAGCAACCAGCGGAATCAGTTGGAGGATAATTGGGTCAGTAGGATGATGGTGTTCATGGTGGAGAATCAGCCAGTTTTGACTTTGATTCAGCATGTGAGCATTTTTATGAAGGTAAATCTCACCACAGATAAAGTAAGAAAAAAAAAATCCACACGAATGTTTGTTTAATTTTACATTGGGAAAGAAAGTATAAAGTACTAATTGTTGTACTGAAAAAAAAAAAAAATTGATAATTCAGAAGGTACTTTGTGCAAAGTGAAAGATAGGTAAAATTGTACCAATTTTAAAAAATCCTAGTACAACACTGGTGTTGTGTATCCATTTCTACAGCTGAGCGTACTGAGTTTTGCTAGTGGTGGATCCCAGACACTCAGTATAAGAAGGTAGATCACCATTGGCTAGCCTGTTCCTGCAGGCCCCCCCCCCACCCCCATTCTAAATACTGTATCTGTGTAATTCATGTAACATATCTACAGTGTGAACATTACCACTTGTTCTTAATCACTAATTGTGTTTGATATGGTAATCTTGTACTGATTTGATACCAAATGTGTGTGGTAGTTGAGAGGTAGAGAGCTGAAAGTACACTATCCATTACCCTTTAAAAAGTTCAGGGCGCTCACACTCATGGGTTTTATTATTTTACATATAAGAAATTATGTAACTACAAACAAAGTTTAAAAAAAAAAAAAGAAGAAGAAAGTATACTTTATCTCATGTGAGCTCATCTCCATTCTACATTTCTGTCACACACACACAAATGTACAGAAGGTGATTTGTTTAAATAAAATGGTGGTGAACTCAAATAGTGCAGGATTTCTTTGTTGATAATACATGCCCAAAGCATAGAAATAAGTTATGACATTTTATTCCTGCTCTGTCTGCAGCCAAAAGTTACAACTGATCTAACAGAGAAACTGCAGCAAGCAATGTTGGAGTACCTTGCCTATAATGCTCAAAGTGAATCTGCATTACTTGTAAGTGTATCACTACTTATAAGTATATAATTATGGCACTAGGAGTTTTACCTTTTTTTTAAAAAATATATTCATTCATTCATTTGCATGTCCCTTGCTGAACTTTGCCCCCGTAACAGCACTCCTTGTAAGCCTCTCGGTTGTGAGCAAGGTGGCCTGCTGCTGATGCATCCATTTGCAGATCACAAACGATGTCTTGCAGCTATCTTCACCTTGGTCTTCCTCTCTTTCTTTTTCCCCATTATGTATCTTTCCAAGACGATTTTCTCTAGATTATCATGATGTTTAATGTGTCCAAAATATTTAAGTTTTCCCTCTTTAATCCTCTTTACTAGCCAGCCTTCTTCAATATTGTTCTTTTAGTATGGATATATTTGTTCTTTTTTTTTTGTGTCCATGGTATTTGAAGAACTCTTCTGTAGTATTTACATTCAAAGGCATTTATGTGTTTCTCAGCTGTTTTGTTAAGTGTCCAGGTCTCACAGGCATTTGTTGCAATGGGGAAGATGCATGCCCTTAAAAATCTTAGTTTTGTAGTTCTGTCTATTCCTCTCCACAGATTCTGTAGTTGTTTTACTTTCTGAAGAGTGATAGATTTAATTTCCCTCATTATATCTCTTTTATTAGTTAGCAGTGATCCAAGATATTAAAAACTCTCCACTTCTTCCAGTTTTTCCTCATAGATATATATATATCAGCTGCCATGTTTGTTTTGTCATTTGTCATCAATTTAGTTTTCTTCGCATTAAGATAGAGGTTTTGCTCTTCGCTGTTCTTACAGACTGATATAATTAATTTTTCCATTATTTTTTGTGTTGTGGACAATAATACTGTGTCATCAGCATATCTAATCTCTGGTATTTCATAACCTCCAATTGTTATGGCATCGTAATATTCTTTGTCTGCATCTTCTCTAACATTCCTCATTATATTTTCAGTATACAAGTTAAATAAGTAAGGCAACAATATGCACTCCTGACGGACCCCTTGTTTTATGTCAAACCAAGTTGTTGTTTCACCATTTATTCTTACTTCTGCTTGTTGGTCTAGATACAGCAGTGATGTTAATTGTATCAAATGTGTTGGAAATCCCATTTTTTTCCATTATTTCTCAGTTTCTTGTGTTGTACACAATCAAATGCCTTTGAGTGGTCTGTAAAGGAAAAATATAGATTCACATTAAACTCTGCATTTCTCTATTATTAATCTTATATTGAATATATGATCTCTTGTTCCTCTTCCATGCCTGAAACCAGCTCGGACCATATTGACTTCTTCTATTTTCTTACGAAGTCTACCTATTATGATTTTTAACAGAATTTTACCGACATGACTAATCAGGGCAACAGTTCTGTAGTTTGTGCATAATTTCAGGTTACCTTTTTTGGCAGTGGTATGAATACAGTTCTTTTCCATTCCTTTGGCCAAATACCTGAGTGCCATATCTTTTTACATAGTGTGTGATAGATTGTTGCACATTCCTTTCCTCCTGCTTTAATAAATTCAGCTGTTATCACATCCTGGTGATTTACCATTTTTCAGATTCTTTATTGCCCATAAAACTTATTCTATTGTCGGTTTGGGTTCTTTCTCCTCCAATAATAATTCACACTGTTGATTTATGCTTTCACAGTCAGTTGTTTCATACATTCCTCTGCAATATTCCTTCCATCTTTCTAGAATTTCCTGTCTCTGTCAAGGTATTCCCCATCTTGTCACAAATTACATTTAGCTTAGATGTGACATTTCTCGTCAGTGTCTTCATTTCTTTAACCATTTCTCTGTCTCTTCCACACTTTTGATGTCCTTCTATTCTTTCACAACAATCTTGTATGTATTGTTTTTTTTTGTCTTTTCTTATGTTTCTTTGTATTTATTTTGTTAAAGATTTATATTTCTCTTTGTTGTTGTTTGTCACTTTCCATTGCGTCTTCATTTCTCTACGTTGTTTTATCAGTTCTAGTGTGCCTGCTGTAATCCATCCATTCTTTTGTGTTTTCTTTACTGGAACCATGTCTCTAGCTGTGATGTTATACTTGATCTCCACCTTCTTTGCACTAAAATGTAATCTATTTGATTCTTGGTTTTCCCATCAGGTGATGTCCATGTGTAAAGTTTTCTTGGATGTTGTTTAAAAAGTGTGTTAACAATCGTTATCTCATTTTCCATGCAAAAAAGCCATTAGATTGTCACTTGCCTCATTTCTATGTCCTATGCTGAATTTCTCTACAACATGTCCTTCATATTCTGCTCTTTCTGTACCAATTTTTGCATTAAAATCGCCCATTATTAATATGATATCGTTTTTCTGTATCTGGTCTATCGTCATTTGCAGTGTTTTATAAAAGTCTTCTATTTCCTCTTCTGCTGCTGATGTAGGTGCATATATCTGGATGATTGTTACATTTCTAGGAGTGCCCTTAAGTCTGATTGTGAGGATTCTATCATTTACTGGATTGTAACCTAGTGATGCTTTTGTGTTGATTTGTCCTAGTAAGAAGCCACTCCATTCTTTCCTCATAATTCTCTACCAGAGTTTATAAAGATATTATCATTCTCGCTCTTGAAGTGTCCTGATCCTTTCCATCGATGTTCACAGATTCTCAAAATGTGTATCCCCGTTCTTTTCATCCCGTCACTTATTATTTGATACTTCCCCTCATACATACTTCACACATTCCATGTTCCTACTCATATTTTTCCTTTTAGTTTGATGCAGGGGTTTTCCTTATTAACACCATCAGGATTTTGTCCATCATCACAATTACTAGTACCAACCTCTGTCTCACACTCTTCCCCATCGTTAAAATTAGATCTATCTGGCCTGGGGGACTCACCACCAGATCTTTTTCTTATCTGACCTTCCATGTTGCTGTTTGGGTTTCTTGGTATATTTTCAGAAGATAGTTTACCATTGCTTTCCTTCCGGGCAGTGGCTGTACTAGTCGGTGATCGTAGCCATTGTCCCTACATTGAGATCATCTGCCTACCATCATTGAATGATGACCATAACCAACATTATTTGTCGGCTGCTCTCTCATTCCATCCAACACACACACACACACACACACCCACACACACACACATATATATATATATATATATATATATATATATATAAAACACTGAGAATACTAATTCTTGTAGAGATTTTGTTCTCAAAACATTGTATCTGCTTTTCACTTCACCTTTTTTAAATCTGTATATCTGTTTTGTCTAAGTGAAATTATTCCAATTTGGCAAGAAAACACAGTACTCAGGCTGAATGAGATAGCAGGCAGTGGTCCATAGCTGACTGCTTGTGTCAGAACTGAGAAACCATAGCTGGCCAAGACCCTGTTCTGCTTTCCAGTGGTCCCCATGGAACAGACAGTGGTGTAGCCAAGGGAATAGGGATCACAATGGGAAAATGAACCCTGTCCCAAAAATAGATTAAGGCAATGTGGGATGTGTTGGGGTGAAAGGTGCATGACTGACAAACACACCAAAAACCTTTTTTTTGAGGATGAATGGCAATGAAGATTTCAGCTTGTCATGACACATGTTGATGTGGTGTGAAATGCTGACACCAGTACACTTAACTCTTTCTTCTTCATCAGTGCGCTCGCCAGTTCTACATTGCACAGTGGTTCAGGGACACCACAGTTGAAGCTGAGAAGACCCTTAGAGCACAGCACAGCACGTCTGGAGTTGACCAGGAGGAGGATTTCAATGAGACCAGAGAAGAAACCTCAACAGAGGTCATGCTGAACACTGAGAAGCGGAAGGCCTTTCTCTGCTCCCAGATATCTTGCTCCAACAAACCACTCGCAAATTTGAAGTAAGTCTTTCGTCTTCTTTCAGAAGAATTCTTAATTTCATAGGCATGTGGTTACCAGCCATTTTTGAGCATATCCCTAAACCAACAGTGGTACCAGACTTGAAAAAAAAGAAAGGTTAAAAAAAAAAATGTGAAATTCATTTAAAGTTAACTATTTCAGTGCCTTTCATATGATGTAATTTTGTCAGTGAGGTATGAAAAAAAAAAGTATAGGATTTCCCTAAAATCCTGTAATTTTTTTTTTTTTTCATTTGATATGTTCTCATGACCTTGTCTATCTCGGTACAGAATGAGAGGCTTACATACACACTCATTTGTGTTGTGACCTGAGTTTGGGAACCACTGTATTGAGCTAATCATTTCACTTCTGATTAAATATATATATAGGATATCTTACATGCTTCCTTTGCCATCAGGCGTCACATGGGCTCACATTGTGTCTCACCATGAGTCTCTGATCCTCAGCAAGGGATTTGATGCCAGTCAACATGGCCTATCTTGTCAATACTCTTTTTAGGGTCTCTTGAGATCAGCCTCCTTTTTTTCCACATATCTCCCATTTATTGGCTTACTTTGTGATTCTCTGATTGTGTCTTCACATGCCGTGGCCCACCATATGTCCACCTTTTCTTGATGACTCTGCTGACTGTTTTGCTGTGTGCTCATTTCTCTTATCTCTGCTTTGAATTCATTCTATTGTATACAGTATACTTATTTTGCCCTTAGATACCTTTCCAGTCAAAACTCCTGTCCCACATCACCAGATTAAATATATACAAGACACAGATTAGACCAGTTGGATCAGAAACATGGAGCACTACAAAACAAGATGAAGCACAGCTATAGATCTTTGAGAACAGAATCTTGAGAAGAATTTTTGAACCAGTTAAAGATCCTTTATCATAAGAATGGAAAATTAGAAATAAAAAAATGTACACCCTATTCCAGTCCCCACTTGTAACTACCATTATGAAAAGTAACAGATTGAGATCGCTGGGACACTTGGAGAGGATGGATGAGAATAGACAAATAAAAAAGGTTTAGACAGAAGTGATTAACGGAGACAGATCAAGAAGCAGACCGAAACAACGGTTGCATGACAACCCGGAAGAAGACCTACGAGCCCTTGGAGTGGACAATTGGCAGGAGAAGACTAAGAACAGAGAGTAATGGAGACAAGTCTTGTGAGCTGCAATGGCTCAGAAAGCTGAATGAATAAATAAGTGTATACAGAGTATTTTTCTTACACATCCATTTTTCTCTCTTTTGCTTTGGTTATTTTCCAGCTTTCTCATGCATACTTAAGGATGGATGTTGCATTTGAGTTGAATATATTAAGCTTTGCTCTTGTGCTTTGGAGTTTCGGATTCCATATTTTCTCAGCATTCTTAAAGGCCAATGTTGCCTTTGCTATTCTGGCTCTAACTTCTGTCCTCATTGTCTTCTTCCTGATCTATGTAACTTCCAAAATATACAGAATGGTCTACATCTTCCATTGCTATTCCTCATAGGATATAATGAGTAGTAAATATTTTTTCCACTTTATTTATATTCTCCCATCGTATAGTATGGTTTGGTGAGCCACTGCTAGCATTTAATACAGTGTATATGTTTATGTAAATGCTACAGAAGAGTTCTCCAGATATCGTGGACACAAAAAAGAACAAATAAATCTATACTACAAGAGCTTAATATTGAAGAAGGCTGGCTAGTAAAGAGGATTAAAGAGAGAAAACTGAAATATTTTGGACACATTAAACGTCATGATAATTTAGAGAAGACCGTATTGGAAGGATACATAATGGGAAAAAGAAAGAGAGGAAGACCAAAATGAAGATGGCTGCAAGACATCGTTGACTATCTGCAAATGAATGCCGCAGCAGCAGGCCATCTTGCTCACAACCGAGAGGCCTGCAGGAGTGCTGTTTGGGAGGCAAAGTTCAGCAAGGGACATGCAAATGAATGAATGAATGAATATGTTTATAACAATTCAGAGGCTTACATGCATATTTTGTATAGTTAATGTGTGTTGAGCATATGCTTAGAATGTTGTGAAATGGTAATGCATGATAAAAGATTTGGTCTAATAAGAAATAATAACTTGCAAAAATTCTTCTTACAGGCATGCAGGTGCCAAGTTGGACTATGACAGTGCATGCCTTGTTGCCAGATATCTATCATCCAAACGTCCTTTTGCTCAAAGTTTTGACATCTACCTTACTCAGGTATGATTCTGGGGCTTCTGGCTCTTGGTAATATCTCAGTTTTTACATTTGCATCAATGTTCCCTCTGAGCAATGCTGCCACGCACAATAAAAAAAATTGTGCCCATGCATGAAATTTATATTCTGCACAAAAATGAATAAAGAAAATAAAATAGCAACTTTTAATTTTCCATTTCCTGGTATTATTTTGTTGCTATAACAACGCTGAAAAGAAATGAGATAGCGTTACATTAGTGTTTTTTCCCGATTTCTTTTAATTTTAGTGTTTTATCTTTCTGTGCAAACTTTAAATTATAATTTGAACTTATGATACACGTCTGCTCACACAGTTTTGTTTAAGAGTATATGTGCACGCATGTTCAAAATTGTGTGCACAGACCACAAAACCCTAGCACATTGACTTGTATTGTGCTTAAAGTTTCTATGTCATACTGATGTTACAGGCAGAATATTTCTGACAGATGAACATTGAGACTGCATAGACTAAAGTAATAGATAAAGTAACAAATCACAGTGTTGTATGTTTAGACCTTAGAAAAAGCCATAAACAAAGCACTTTTAAACATTGGAATAGTTTTGTGCTGGGCGTGCTGGATCAGCACACTGTGGGACTAACATCTGCATCATGAAAGTGTCTACACTCCACTTCACCTCTGTTTTGTTACATCTCCGCTTTGTTAACACTGATATACTTTATGTAACTTTAGTAACCCAGGATCAGTAAAGCACCAGATTCATACACAGACTTGAGCCATAATCAACATTTCAACTTCTATCAACTCCACAGTTGCAACATAACATAGATCAATCTCCACATAATTCCAGCAGTTACAAGAGAACAGGTTTATTGGTTAAACCCCAGATTTTGGTGCATGTTGCCAATGGAAGTAGAATGGAAAGGCTGTTGAAAATCACAACATGAAATAAGTGTCCAGGCAACTGACATCACCATGGGATGATCTTTCTCACTGCAAACCTAAATGTTAAAGACCTTTCTAATTTCTTACAACAGAAAACACAACATACTTTCTCAATCTGAGTTCACCACTTGGTCCAGAGGGACAATCTACCCTCCACTCTGCATAAAAACTAGAAAAACTGGCCTAAAAAGAACAAATTAATCAACTCTAACATTTCCCTACAAAGAGACAAACTACAACCTAAATTCCACATTTTCAACAGCTCAGCTAAAAAGTACTAACTCTGAAAGAGGAACTTGCTTGATCCTACATTTTCAGACCACCTTCCTTGCTGATCTCAACCGTTCTTTTTTTTCTTTACATCTGCCCTTTTCCTGTGCATCTCTTCCAATTCATTCACGGTGTGTACCAATGTGTGCAAACTGTACTTCACTGATTCGCATGCTGCACAAGCCTATAAGTTTCCAAATTAGCCCTCTACAGGAGAGACTACACTTTTTCCAAACCATTTACCTATACTATTCTGTTACAGCATGAGAGGAAGTAAAATGACAAGAGAATTATCTGGAACTTTAACCACAGACTCCAATAGAATGAGCAACTATCTAGTCATGAAAGAACAGCGCATTAATCAATACAGCCGTAGCCATCTAGTACTTTCCCCCCCCCCCAAAAAAAAAACAACAACAATATGTTTGATAGCTAACAATGCCTGTCTGACTGAAAATCGTGACACCTGGAGAAGAAATGAGGTCAGGGCACAGAAATTCTGTTGCTTAGATTCAGTCTCTCACAGGTACTAAACTCAAGACATAAACATACACACATGGTCTCCTGCAAATGTCTAACGCATACTGGACAACCATTACAACAAATAAACAGATATTTTTTACATAAAGGTAGTTTCACTTTACGGTTTCAGATCACTTTACCATGTGAAAACCTTGGTTTCTTGTTTGTAAAAAATTTGTATATTAAATTGAGATAAGATACTTTTATATTTATATGTTCACCATAACACAAGCAGTCTGCAGTGAGTCACTGACTAAGGTCTCATTAGCTTGAATATAATGACTTCAGGCCTTGGCCCCCCCCCCACCCCAGTTTATATTTAATATAAAGAAGGTTGTTGTATTATCCATTAGTTAGAATCTTAAATAGCTAGTGGTTCTTGTGCACACTTGATTGTAACACTTGTTTGGTTCTCAACACTATACAGATACTCAAGGTATTGAGGGAAACAGCAGTAGCAGTCAGAACAAAAGCCATGAAATGCCTTACTCAGGTTGTTGAAGCAGATCCAGGAATACTCGCCAGGGTAACCATTCAAGTGTTTTTTTTTAATTTCAGATTTTTTTTACATTTTAGTGTTGTGTTTATTTTTTTCTTTTTCCCAGCCTTTTTGTTTTATGAAGTCTTGCCTTCTTGCTGCATATTAATTCTTCCCATGCCACAGGAAGAAAAGCGGACGTTACTTGGCAGAGTAAAAGCGCGGGTCTTGATATGTTAGGGGGTATAATTGTAGAATGGAATGGAAATCAGTATTTACATGTACTTCCACGTACTTATTGTGTTTCAAAGTATAACTAAATGTATGAAAGTTTCATAAATGCGGAGTTTTTTAGGAAAAAAGAAATAATGTGATGTTTTTAGACAATGACTGTGCCTAGCTCACCATCGGCTAGGTCTAGATATGCACTACTTGCCATCTGAGATGTCTAGATCTACTTGTCAATCTCGTATTGTGATTCTGTGTTGCGTTCTCGCTAAATTAATGTCTGAAATAACCTCCTAACTACTTCTCCAGTCATCTAAATATGTCTAGATCTACTTGGGATACATTCAAGAGCCGTGGGTGGTCACAGGCCATGTCCATACCCCTATATACATAATCAAAAATTGAAAATTTTCCATGTTTCTCCTCCTTTTTCTCACTCGGCATCGCTCGTATCTAAGCACTCTTTCACCATTTTGAAAAGCGTCACCAGAAACGTGGACGAAATATGTACAATCTAAATATTACACTGATTCTTTTATTGAAATAAACCATGATCGAAATTCCGACCATTGGCACGCATCGGGGGAAACCGGAAGGATCGAAAATTCAACCACTGGCACGGAAAGAGTTAAGCACATGTACATGAATCTTACCATAACTAGATTGCGTGTGGAAAACACAAAGCTGACAGTAGTTATTTCAGTAGTAATTTACATCTGTCGTTTGTCCAGTAAACACAAAGGTACTACATATGTTTGACATAGTAATAACTATAAATTGGGAGTCCCCTATGTCTTGACATATTTTACACTTTTCTTTGTCGTCTCACTAACAAGCAGCAGTCTATTGAATTCCCAGTGTAACCACATTATACGCTGTATATTTTTGTGCTGAAGCTGGTCAGTTTTATGGGGATTACAAATCTGGCTTTGATTTGAATTTGTTGTTGACAGCAGGGATTTGGTTCAGTGAACAGTTGTCATAGTTTTCTTCATCTACGGGTGATTTTCAGAATTTGTAGTTTTGTGTACAACTCTTCATATTATATATCTGAATGGAAGTTTAAGGTCCTTATGGCATAGCATCTTATGCTTCACCTTATCACGGTAGTGAGATTTCTATTGTTTCACATTATCGTCTTTGTCAGTTTTAAATTATTTTTTTTTAAAAATTATGGTTTAGCACTTCATGTTGTCACATTATTTTGACTATCATTTGGTGTTATTTTTCAGGCTGATATGCAGCGAGGAGTGCATGGCAGATTCTTGGATCAGTCAACATCAGTCAGAGAAGCTGCAATTGAGTTGGTTGGGAAGTTCATCCTCATTCAGCCAGACCTCATTCCAAATTACTATGATATGCTTTCTGATAGGATTCTTGTAAGTTTTCTACAATGTATGCTATTTATTTCTTTTAACGATTATAGTTTATGTTGTTTGTTTTTCTTGTTTGTTTTTTTTTTTTTGTCTGCTTGTTATATACTGCAGAGACAGAGTATTATGTTATGATCAGAGGTTGATATCTACAATATACATAGCAGGTGTAGTGAAAATAACCAGATCGATTCACTGCTGTGTGTGGAGTGGGGCTCCTCTCGGCCAGTGAAGAAAGGTATGATTATGGGTTGCCATGCGGCACTGTGGAAAAGGTGAAAGAAAAGAGTAAGTGAAGTAATCGGTAGTCTCAAGGTCAGGACTGCTCAAGTCACAGCACCTCTGCTCTGGAGGTCGGCCACGTCCCATGTACGCTCATACTGGGCGAATTGCCTGAACCGGCTTAACCCAGAGTAGGGGTTAAGACGCTGCTGGCAAGACTCTTCGGATGCAGCACATGGAGTGAAACTCCTCCCAGCCAATGAAGAAAAGCAATCAGGTTGTTGTGTGGCGCTGATGTGAAATAGATGATGGAAAGGATAAAGTGAAGCTTAATTGGTATGTCCAGTAGTCTCATGGCGAGAGCTACTTATACCATGGCACTCTGCTCTAGAGGCTGGCCACATCCGATACACACCCATACTGGTGAAATATGCCTAAACCGGCTTAAACCAGGGGTGAAACTTGATGGCTACTAAAGTCACGGTACCTCCGCTCTAGAGGTCGGTCACGCCCATACTGGGATAATATGCCTAAACCGGCTCAATCCAGGGGTGAAACCGACTAGTGGCAAGGATTCGTCCTCCTGGACCAAAGCTCCGTCCGGGTCACAACTAGGAAGGGTAGCAGCCACGACCACAAAATTCTGGAAGTTGGAGACACTGGACCAGGCAGTCTAGATAGGCAACCACCTCTCACCCGTTGAGGATGTATGCGTATTCTAATCATGCTGAGGTTTTCTTGTGAGAAAGTCCAACGCTGGACTGGCTAGGTAACCACTTCTCACCCGGCAGGGATACATGGGTATCCCAAAACAAGTCGAGGTTTTCTGGTGAGAAAGTCCAACTCTAGGCTAGATGGGCAACCACCTCGCACCCAGCGGGGATATACTGATATCCAAAACACGTTGAGGTTTTCCAGTGAGAAAGTCCAACTCTAGATTAAACTGGTACAACCAAAACCACGGTGTCACCAATTCCACTTCTGAAACCTACCAAGAATACAGGCTCAAGCTCTGCAGTACTCTTAACCTCTTGTGGCCCTCTCGTGGATCACGTGTGGTCCATACGGGGACCACGGGAGTTATTTCAGTAGGATCACAGGGTGGTCTTGGTGGTAGAATCGAACGAAGGAGAAGAAGACCAAATGGGTAGAACTGCAGATTATCAGACTGTAGACAGTAGGTTATGTCAGTCACTGCTGTTCCCCTACAGTCAATGATGAGTGTTCTTCCTGGTGTTAGTGTCTGAGCTGACGTCCACATATCATAATTCTCCTATCTCAAGGCTTCTTGTTTTTTCCAGAGTTGGTTGATTTCTCTCAATAATTTGCCAGTCCCTTTATAATAAAGCATTTCTAACACTGTCATCCACTGCTTTACTTCTGTTTGTTGATGTTATTTTAGTTTGTTAGTGGTTGCGCTAGAATTTTTTGAAACTAGTATAATTGTACCTGTCTTTCACCTTGCATGAAGTACTTTTTTTGAGATATACCGATTTTCTCAGTACAACATTTGGTACTTTATACTTTTTCTAAAATGTCAAATTAAACAAATTTTACAAAGGTCAGCAGGAATTATATGTTCACATGGAATTTGTATATTGCCTTATTTTCAGCAAGATTTAATCTTTACAAAATGCTGATATGCTGAATCACTGGCTTGTTCTCCTTGGTAAAAATCAGCATGCTGGCCCAGTTATCTTCCAACAAATTTTGTTGCTTGCTTTTTACTCAGGTTTTCACAATTTAAAATGGTTATGGTAACCAATGGCCTCCAGCATTTTCAGTTTTTCTATATTTTTAATCAGTAATTGCTAGTCAGAGCAGTCACTGGTTCATAACTTGTCTTGCCTCTCATTCTTTTAATCTCACTGTCAAAGAAGATAGTCCTTTGTTAATTGTTTCCTTAACTCTTCCCGTGCCTCAGGAAAAAACGCTGACGTTCAGTTGGAACTGGACTAAAAGCGCGGATCTTGATCTGTATAGGGGGTATAGTTGTAAAATGGAATGGAAAACAGTATTTACATGTACTTATGTTTCAAAATATAACTAAATGTATGAAGATTTCATAAATGCAGAGTTTTTTGGGGGAAAAAAGAAGTAATATGATGTTTTTAAACAATGATTGTGCCCAGCTTACCATCGACTAGGTCTAGATCTACACTACTTACCATCTGAGATGTCAGATCTACTTGTCGATCTCGTATTGTGATTCTGTGTTGCATTCTCGCTAAATTAATGTCTGAAATAACCTCCTAGCTACTTCTCCAGTTGTCTGATATGTCTAGATCTTCTTGGGATACATCCAAGAGCAGTGGTCACGGGCCCCCTTTCGACATCAATTTTTTATGTTTCTCTTCCTTTTTCTCACTCGGCATCGCTTGTAACTAAGCACTTTCACCATTTTGAAATGTGTCTCCTGACACGCGGACGAAATATGTACAATCTAAACGTTATACCAGTTTTTTGTTTTTTTTTAATGAAACAAACCAAGCGTCACTATAGTGATGATACGTAGCATGTCGCGAAAACCAGGAGCGTCGCTATAGTGACGATACGTAGCATGTCGGGAAAACCAGAAGCGTCACTATAGTGCAGAAAGGCACAGGAAGAGTTAATGCAGCTCAGATCTTGGATTACCATAAGATGAGGACATGTTTTTCACAGAGAAGTGTTTCTTATAGGTTTGTTTTTTTTTAACAACTAGACAATGTTTTATTTTTCTGCAGTTTTGACAGATTTTTGTGTTTCCATGTAGGACACTGGAATCAGTGTGAGAAAACGAGTTATAAGGATATTCAAAGACATATGTGTTGAGCATAGTGACTTTCCCAAGATCCCTGAGATGTGTGTCAAGATGATCAGGAGGGTCAATGACGAGGAGGGTATCAAGGTTAGTGTTCTTGTAATATATGAGGTGTGGGGAGACAGATATATAAAGCACTCGTTTCTCATGCACCAACAAAAAAACAAAGCTCTGTTTACTAAGAGCTTACATATTCCCAGTGGCAGCATATGGATGAGAAACATCGCTAGAAAAGAGAATGACAGCATTTGAAATGAAATGTTATAGAAGGGCACCTAGAATATCATGGATAGAAAGAAAATCAGATAAAGAGATACTGATGGGATTAGATGTTGCAGAAAATTGGCTCGTAAACACTATCAAAATTGGAAAGCTGAGATGCTTCAACCACATAAAAAAACAGAATGGTTTGGAGAGGCTGATAGTAGAAGGCATAGTGTCCAGTGAAGGAAAAAAAGGCAACCTCGCTGCAGGTGGACTCAGGACATCATGAAAAGTCTGAATATGTCATTGCAATTTGCTGGTCAACTTATGCACGGCTGCATTGCATTCAGGTTGACAGTGAGAGGGACAGCGATCTGGAAAGGACACATCACATGAAGATATACATATATATTAAATAGCTATATTGTCCTGTGTTTGTTCTGATGGTCAGAACAAAGTTTTAGGTCGTTTATAATATAAAATTGTGGCAGCTTTAAGAACTGGATGAACCACTGAAAAAAATGTTTTCTTGTACAATACAGACAGTGAGGAATCCATATGTGTTGCATATTTGAATCACCTCTGCAAAGTTTTTTTAATTTTTCTGTTCAGATGATATGATTTCTAATAAATTCTACTGATTTGAATGTCACCTTACATTTTGTTCGGAAAGAATATTTTTCTTTCTCAAGCTGATACGTTGTTTTGTTTTCTTTGTACAGAAACTGGTCAATGAAGTCTTTCAGTGCATGTGGTTCACACCAGTAGGGTCTCGAGAGAAGGATACAGACAAACTGGTGCACAGAGTTATGAACATCACAGATGTGGTGAGTGTACAGTTGTTTGTCATCAGAATGCAAAAGAAAAGTGACAGTGGTCAGATTAAGTAATATTGGCGAGTTCGTTAAGTTGCAGATAAGTTGGGTTATGTAAGTGGATAGAAGGGGTTTAAGGGGCATAACTCTTTTGATTAAGTAGCTTAGTTAACTCTTTTAAGTGGCTTCATTTTTCAAAAGTTAACTCTAACTCTTTTTATACTTGAATTATTTTCCATCCTGTGTTGAAATAAATTTCCTGCAGAGTGTTTTCAGAACAATGTGTAAGTTTCATAGCAGTTTTTTCCTGTAATGTATCAAAAGATGATTGAACAGAGGCATGAAATATGTCTTTGTTTTGTTAGCAAAAGTATTAGAATTTTCTTTTTTTTTTTTTTTTAATAGTTCAAGTGAGAAGGAAAATTCTCCAGTCACTTTGATTTGATAATAGATACAGTTCTTGGTATGCATTACACAGCTTTGGAAAAATATTTTATCCCATTTATAGATAAGTTTTGAGCAGACTTTCAACAAAATTTTTATAGATTCTCTGACTTTACAACACTTTAACCATATAACTAAATCTAAACACAGAATTGTGAGGGGGAAAAAAAAAAAGATATTCAGTGTACATTTGTTTCAAGATGGGTGCTGGAATCATGCAGCCTCATTGTTTTCTAGAGAAATTTAGAAAATATATTTAATGTACTGTGTCCTTACATCCTACAGATTATTGGTATTTTGCTGCAAAGGATGGACAGTTTTTGTCTATTAAAACCTCACCAGAAATGCCAATGATAATGTATTTTCTTGTGTCTTATACCATTAGACTGTTGTTCCTTGTCCTCTCCTCCTTTTTGCCATGTATCTTACCTTAAAGCACTTGTTTTAACTTTGCTTTGTTATATTAACTGTTTAAATATATTCTGTCATAAAAAGGCCTTTCACCCAGATGTACTGTAGTCTGTTATTGGGTGAATAATCATCCTACATATGGGTTATATTTCATGTTCTGTGTTCAGGTTGCAGCAGCAAAAGACACAAGCTATGAATTTTTTGAGCAGCTGTTGGAAAATGTAAGTATTTTGTAATATGTTTATTAGCTGATAATCAGATACACACTTCATAGCAATAATAAGAGAGTGAGAAGAAAACACCGCTCTAGAATATGTATTTCTTCTGTTCTTGAAGTAGAGGTGAAGGTAACCCTGTCATGCCTTAGAGACATATAAAGATATGGTGTTGGTGCCCATATTTTACTTGACCTGTTGGCATGCCAGAGAGTGATGTGGTCAGCATCACGCCTGGCTACCTTTCCTTCTCTATATGGGAAGTGGGATACCCATTTCTACAGCTGGGTGACTGGGGCACCTCTGGCAGGATTCAAAAAAAAAAAAAAACACACACACACAAACAAACACACACTCTCTCTCTCTCTCTCTCTCCATGAGAGACCAGTGCACTAACCACTTCGCCACTCAGACGCTCTCTTGAAGCAAAGTTTGTTTCTCTCTTCATTAATTACCTGCCATACTTTTCACATCTCATGCTCCACTTTTTTGTTTTTAAATTTGGGTAGTTGGAATTAGAATTGGAAAAGCACCGACCTTCAAGAAACTTGAGAACATATGGCACTCAAAAGTTATGAGCACAAAAACCAAGTTAACACTTTGTGGACCCTGAAAAACCCACAGTTCCCAGCCATTTTTCTGAAAAATTAACTTTTTTTGAGTGGCTTAGAAAAACATGCATATCTCTACTCATCATTGAGATAAATTAATCCATGTTGGTAGACAGACTCCCAAGACCCTCTAGTACTTCTTGAGTGTGTGATATCTTGTGAAACAGTTATCTGGATGCAGTGGGACTTGACAACTTTTATAAATAAATTTTGTTTCACTCTTTTTCTCATTGACCAAGCACACTCTGCACTTCCTAGATGGGCTTTTTTAGTGCCTTCATCCTCAGGCTTCACCAGGACATGATCCTTTACTATTCCAGATAATCTTTGTTGTGCATTGTTGATATCATGCGGACAAGTCTTTTGTCTTTCCTTCATCAGTCAAAACCTGCTGCTTCGGTTTATACAACTTTTGAAATTTAGACAAAAATTAATCCAGCAGAGGTTTTATTTTGTTAATTCTATCTGTTTCTGGAAATGTCTGAGAGTTGCCAGAGAAATGCAGAAATATCAGAAGATACTCAGATTTAACTCTGCTCATTGTTTTTGAAAATACTGATGTCTCAAGAAAAGGGTCTGTTGTCCAGTACTCTTTCCAGTGTGGCTTTCTAGTCTGGACCATCAAAATGATCAATCCCAAGAATTTGTTCATGTCTGAATGTGTTATATTTTCAGACAGAAAGGCAGTAGGTTTGTTCATATGTTGGGTCTGTGCACTGTCTAAATTTTCGTGATGAGCTAACAGTTTAAAAAAATCATGACCAAACATTGTGCTGAAAATTTCCTCTGTGCTGTCTGGTTTGTTTACATTCACTGAAACACCAGGATTTCCTAGAAATTTTTCAAGAACTGATGTAGGATGAATGTTACGCCACACACCTATATCACTGCTAACTATATCACATGAAAAATGTGAAATACTTACTGTTGGAGCATCATATCCTGACATTGAATCACAATCTCTGCTGCTCGAACTTACATTTTGTGACACAGCAACCCTGTGCCTTGTAATCATATTTTTAATCCGATTGCCGTCACAGAAGTCACTTTGAAACGCATCAGTTTCATTACTAGAATCGTTAAACAGTGATTTTTAGTCATCACTGGGGCAGTCTGACAAAAAAGTCAGATCATAATTCAGTGTCAGTCTATGTGTCATCAAGAGAAGCATACCCCACCATTACCACAAAATGTCAGCTTGGCGAGATCTTGTAAACACGTGTTCCCGACAGCTAAAACCGTGAGATTTTTTTTTTTTAAGTTACGAAGATTGAAAACAATATTTTATTATATTAACTTTGCACTAAATATACAGTCAACCAAAAATTACTTAAATAACAAGCTAGAAACAGTTTGAATATGACAGCTATCAAAAACAGCAAATCTAGCTTTCAGGCAACAACGCATGGAAACCAGAAAATGGATTTTCTCATCTTTGGCCTGTGAAGTGTTAAGACTTTTCAATTCAAATGTAATATCCATCCTCATTTATGCATGGGAAAGCTGGAAAACAACTAAAAATAGACAACAAATTAGACTCTTGAAAATGAATACCTAAGGAAAATACTGTACATAAAGTGGAACAAATTCAAGAACAGTGCAGGGATACGGCAGATGAGTGAACAACAACCAGTCTCATGGGTGATCAGCAAAAGGAGATGGACATAAGTCAATCACGTGATGAGAAGAAACAGAGAATCCCAAAACAAGCTACCAAATGGAACACAACAGGCCGAAGAAAAAGAGGTCATCTACATGAAACTCTAAAGAGGACACTTTTAAGAGAGGCCAAATTAATAGGCTTAAAATCACTTGAGGTTGAAAGGGTCGCCGATGACTGGAAAACTTGGCGAACCATGCGAGCCCTATGTGACGTTTAACAACACGGGAAGGATGTAAGAAGAGATACCAAATTCTTGTTTGTGGTGGGGACTTCCAGCATGTTATTATGAAGATCATTTATGAAAAGTTTGTCTTCCATGGTCTCCATGAGCATAACATTCTAGCTGGTTTGTGTGTTAGTTACTGCCATGTATTTTCTCCTTTGGGGAGATAGTAAGAGTGGTAATACAGTGGATTTCATCCTATTGCAGTATACCAAGCAGCGAAGCAGCTAATATCCTACCAAAAGAAGGTGGCAGATTACCACAAACAGATACAAGCATGATGTATAAGGAAGCTGAATCCGTGGTAAAAATAACGTTCAAGAGTAAATAGGCAAAAGAACACCCCAGCTTTCAGGAAAATGATGCTCACTAGCAGCTTTTTTCAGAGAAAAGCAAGGGATCATTCTTTGGCTCCACATTGGTTTTTCAACAAGCTCAAGATTGTCCCAGCCAACATACACATGTGGCACTGGTAACATGACGGGAGAACATGTTCTGCAGGTGTACCCAACACGTGAGATGAGAGGAAACAGATGTGGCCAGTACCTACATCAGTTCAAGAGTATGCGGATGTGCACCAACTCCAGCTGACCACCAATTACTTTATACAAGTCAGCATCTGAGAGTGATCAAAGAGGAAGTGTAATTGTATAAATAATTCAGATTTTTTATTTCAGTATATTAGCCAAAAGGTGTGCTCACATAAAAAGAACAGTACCTCACAGAGTCAAACTTTCATGTTTAGTTTTCTTGATTTGTTTTTAAACTTGTATCTGTCCACAAACGCTAAACAGTTGCTGAAAAAGGACGATGACGGCAACTACAACAAATCGGCTATCACAGCCTGCAAGCAGATTGTTGACTGTCTGGTAGAGAATGTCCTGAGGATTGAGGAAAAGAGTGTTGGTAAGTCAAGCTGTCTGCTTCTAGGTGTGTTTATGGGAGAAGAAAGAGGAGAGAAGCATGTTAAATGTTGATGATGACAAGAAAAAAAAAAAAATTAGAACATGGTATTCCATAACATAGCTGCTGATTTTTTTTTTTTAAGCGTTGTATGATTCAGTAATGTTATTGGACAGGTCAGTCAGTAGGTCATCACACCATTGTTTTCAGATATAGTTTTTCATGTAAAAGACTGTTTGACCACAGAATATCAAATGGAAGTGCTGAGATTTTGAAAGATAAATTTCATATAAAGAGTGGGTATGACAGTGTTTAAGATTGGAAGTGTAGTATGTAGTAATGAAGAAAGAAAGAAGAGATTCATGAGATCTTGAGAGTTGAATATGTTCCTCCTGTGGGAGCTTAGTGAAAACTCCATGACTCCCAACTCTGCAGCAGTTGAAGTCTTACATGGGTCTTGAACTAAATTCTCAATAAGTTTAACTCTTTCCGTGCCACAAGAAGAAATGCTGACGTTTAATTGGGTGCCAAATTAAAAATGCGGGTCTTGATCTGTATAGGGGGTATAACTGTAAAATTGAAATAACAAAGTATTTCCACGATAAAAGTATATGTATTATGCATCAGAATAGCTGTAAATGTAAGAATGAAGAGTTTTTTAGGAAAAAAAATAGTGTGATGATTTTAGCTGATAAATTTGTCCTACTTATCATTGGGTAGGTCTAGATCTACCATCGGTGATGTCTAGACCTGTAGCTTCATTCAATCACATTGTGTGATAGTATGTAGCAAACTCAGTATAATAATGTCTGAAATAACCTTCTAACTACTTCTTCAGTCTGTTTTATAGGTCAAAATCTACTTGTGACACATTCATGAACAGTGGTCTGGTCGTAGGGCATGTCCGTATGCCTCAGAAGTCACATAAAATAGTGAAATTTCTCCGAAGAAAGACCTGTTTTTACTCGGTTGTTAGGCACACTTCAGACGGAAATATGTCAGGTCACCGGGCATGGACAAATAAAATGTGTACAATTAAAAAATTATACCGTCTTTTTAGACACGAAACAAATGGTAAAATTTTATCAAACTGCACTCAACGGACAAACCGAAAGTGGTAAAATTTTGCCAGTCAGCACGGAAAGAGTTAACAACTTTCACATTCCCATTATTTGTTTGCATTTTTTTTTCACACAGTACTGTCTTTTTTTTTTTTTTTTTAAATATCATTCTTTGTCTCAGACTGGCAGTAACCAGAATCTTTGTCTTAAATCAATGTTAGAACAGTATTATGAGACTGTCTTCAATCCATATTTCAGCAGTAATATGAGTCTGTCTTCAATCTATATTTCAGCAGTAATATGAGTCTGTCTTCAATCTATATTTCAGCAGTAATATGAGTCTGTCTTCAATCTATATTTCAGCAGTAATATGAGTCTGTCTGCAATCTATATTTCAGCAGTAATATGAGTCTGTCTTCAATCCATATTTCAGCAGTAATATGAATCTATATTGAATCTACGTTTCAGCAGTAACCCTTCAGAAGAGCACTTAACTGCCAGGTTTGTCTTAATCAAGACAAAGTGCAGTAAGAAAGTAGCTATAATAATGAAACAGGCTTTATTTGCTTAGTAAACCCGAGCATTGCCTATTGCAATTATCCACGTGTACAAAATAAAGAAGTTCTAACTAACCTTGTTACAGACACTATTGTCTGTCATATTAACTGTTTTATTTATTTTTGCAGAGAAATCAGACGGCCGAGCAATCAGTAGCCGACTTGTTGGTTGCCTATCAACTCTTCACCTGTTCAGCAAAATCAAGCCTGATCTAATGGTGGAACATGCAACCACATTACAGCCTTATCTTGACATAAAGTGCAATGTAGGTTCTTTCTCTTTTTTTTTTCCTTGCCTAAAAAATAAGATTGAGCACTTTTACTGTGCATTCATGTGTCATGGTGAAGGTTGGTGGTTTGAATCTGACTGGATGCACCCTGGTCAACTGTCTGTAGAAATAGGTACCTGGCTCCTTCTGAAAATACACTAGATTTGATGCTGACCACACCATTCTCTGGTCTGTCAACAATTCAAGGAAAATATGGACACTAACAGCATATTAGGGCTACCTTTACAGTACATTCTGTAAAACAAAATATTTCTTTCAGATTTTTCATTCCATTACTTTCAGTTTGATGAAGGATTCATGTGATTTGTTTAGTTCATTGTTTGCTTATTTTTATAACTAGACGTGGTTTGAAGAAAATTTTAATTTCAGAGTAGTAAAAGTGACAATGAATTTTGATAAATTTCAGACTCAGGGAGACTTCATGGTGCTTCACTATGTTGCCCGGATTCTTGAACTTGTGATACCTCTTATGGATCACCCGAGTGAGTCTTTCTTGGCACAAGTGGAAGAGGACATGATAAAATTAATTCTTAAACATGGAATGATGGTGAGTATTGGCACTGATGTTTTATGACCACTGCTGTAGTGAATTGTGCATAGTTTTATAAAAGCATTTGCAAAGATCTGAAACCTTTGCTAATATGTGCATGCAATACAAGACAACAGAAACAGGTTGTGAAAAGAATTTAGTACAGGCGATCTTTATTTTCAGTATATGCTGCATACAGATCGGAGGTCAGTTAATGAAAAGCCACTGAACTGATTGAAGCATCATTGTATAGGCAGTGTATGTTCTCTAGTAGTGTGAAAGCAGGCTTTAGCCAACTGAGGAAAGCAGGTTCCATCTGGTATGGCATCAGAAAGTACATAAAATGAGTGTAGCCCAGAGTTCTCCCTGTTATTAAATGCATTATGCCTGAATTTGGGGTGGGAGGCAGCAAGAAATTGCTTTTAAATAAAGGGAATAGCAGGATACTCAGAGATAAGGCAGATGAGCAAAAAACCTATCTCATGGGTGATCAGAAAAAGGAGATGGACATATGTTGGTCGTGTGATTAGAAGAAACAAGTCGGAGAGTCCCAAAACAAGCTATTACGTGAAACACAACATGCCAAAGAAAAAGAGATCGACCACGTAAAACTCTAAAGAGGACATTGTTAAGAGAGGCCAGTTTAGTGGGCATAAAATCCCTTGATCAGGTTGAAAAGCTCACCAAAACTAAAACAGGAAAACTTAGGAACTACCGTGTGACGTTTAACATCATAGGAAGGATGTAAGACGTGAGTGGCACAATTTAACATGTAAATTTTCTGGTTGCGTTATTCATGAATTAGGTGCAGTTTTTAACATTTTGTTGCATCTTCTGTCAAAAGCAGTCATTATTTTGTGTATAAATTGGGAAAAAATATGATTATTGTGCCATCAATTTTGTTCAAGAATTTTAGAAAATTGTTATGACAAGCTCAATACAGTATGTGTATGTTTAGTAGAAATAGGAAAAACTGATTAATCATCATTGTGCTAAAAACTATGTGCTACTAGCAAACATTGACATAAGTTGGTTCTCAGATATATGAAACTGAATTGAAACGAGTTATATTAAAAAAAAAAAATTATATATACAGAGCATGTGTTAGCCTGATGTCTGAATAGTGTAGCAGATCTTTGTAGAGAATGTGCATTACCTAAGGTTTATAAAGATAATATTGAAAGCTTGGTATGTAAAATACTGTGACATTTTTGTAACAAAATATTTGCAGGTTGTTCAGAGTTGCATCAGCTGCCTGGGAGCTGTTGTGAATGATGTCAGTCACAACTATGAGCTAGTCAAGGACTGTTTCAAGAAGTTTTATGGTGAGACTTGCTTTCACATTTCATCAACAGTGCTCTTTAACATTGAAGAGTTGTGCCTGTCTTCTTGGAAGGATTAGCATGAACTAAGCACTCTCTTTCTTCAGGTTGCTTGGTAACCATAGTTAGATCATTTCCTTTACTAAATTTAACTACAGTGCTGTCACAGTGTAAAGCAAATGCTAAAATCACCTTACTGCACAAAAGCTTCATTGTTTCTCATTTGGAAAGTGTACATTTAAGTACACGTTTCTCAGTCTTTTTTGTTATAGAGGGAATGTAAATAATTTTTCACATGTGCAGACCTGTGCTAATCATTACTCTCATAGATTACAAAGATAGATCACAGAGAACTTGGCTAGGATATCCAAAGATTATTCAATAACAATGTTTTGCAGTTGTTCCATAAAGAAAAAACATTAATGACAGTCATGTATTATCACTTTGTTACCAGTATAAAGGTAGCTCTGTACTGCATCACCAGTATAATGGTAGCTCTCTGCTGCATTAACCATTGTACAGGTATCTCTGTTCTGTGTTATCAGTATGAAGATATACTGTACTGTGTCACTAGTATAATGGTAGCTGTCTGCTGTTACCATTATATAGGTAACTCAGTGCTGTTGCCAGTATAAAGGTAGCTGTACTGTTGTAAAGTCAGATATGATTTATATCATTATTGCACAGTTGCTGCACATGCACACAGCAGTAAGTAGACAAAAGCTTGCACATTGAGAGTGCTTGCCTCTGTATTTCAGTTAACAGCATGGCATACCTTCATATGTCATAAGATGTAATTTTACTGAGAAGTGCAGATAGTAATTATATGGGTTATTGAGAACTGAAATTCACAGAAAGCATTTTTTCTCTCTCTTCATTATTTGATTTATTTTCTGCTTGTTGTTTCTGTGGGATTCATCATATGATTGTACATGTATTTCTCCTTGCTTCTGTATTATTTATCATAAAGATGTTTACACTTATTTCAGCTCATCCCACAGGCTTAATCATAAAGCATTTACTTACAGGTGTCTTGTTGAGACTAATGATAGACCATAAAGCAAACAAGGACTGTCCAGCACTGAAGCAGAAACGTCCAACTCTGCTAAGGGCGCTCTTCACTGTGGGTCTTCTGTGTAAGCACTTTGATCTCGACTCTCCTGCCATGGGTGAAACGAAGGTAATGCTAGTTTTATTTCTCTTCGATCACTTCATTGTGTCATGTCGGTAATGGTGATTATTTGGTTCAGTTTGTAGTGGGGTTTTTTCCCAATCAGGTTGGTTTGCCTTTCTTTTTTCTATACCAATTGTTGGTCAGTTAAGATAATTTTCTATCATTCACTTGTGTTTTCCTATGATTATCAACTTCTCTAAGTTCTGTCCTCTTGTAACTTATCATAAAGTTTTGATTCTCATATGATTATATCTTATTGTTCTCTGATAACTTCTTTGTGTGTTTTTCTGCCCAACCTGAATTTATGTTGAATCTTTCTCCAAAACTGTTGCTTCCATTTCTTTTCCATTTGGTTTTCTTTTTTTTTTATTGTCCAACCATTAATCATTCTTGCAACACATTGACAGTGGGCTACAAAGAATATGATTGACTAGATAACTAACTGCAGCAGATATTTGTAAATGTGATTGTGCTAGCTTTTGAAATTGAAATGTTTTTTTTTTGTTCACACAGGTGTGTGTTAGAGAGTCAGTTTTTGATGTACTGTCTTACTTTGTTGGACATGAAGATGAAGAGGTCCAGCTAAAGGCTTTGACGGCCATCGGTAAGATACTCGTGTCTTTTGTCAGTCTGTTAGACAGGACAGTTTGTCAAGAATTGAACTTTTTTTTTTTTTTCATTTTTTTTCTTTTGATTAATTAAAATTTTCTGGTTTTTGTTTTGTTTTGTTGTTTTTTAAATCACTAAGAAAAGTGTGAACTATTAGAATTCTGAAGTATTAGGTGAGAAATGAAGAATTTTTAAGTTGAAAATCTGTTATAATCCATTTTAACTCTTTATGTACTTGGGGGGGGGGGGGGGGGGGTTCCATCAAATGACCAGTAGTCATCTCAGTGGGGTAAATTTCATAAAGTGGTTGTCTCATTTAAAAGGATCGCAACGGCAAAGCCTGGTTTGCAGTATGACATATATTAGTTTAAACAGGAAAAGTTGTACATTATTTTTCTAATAAAATTGTTAGTATAGAACAAAAAAGGGACCCAAAATTGAGAAGAAAGAATGGAAAATGATGATAAAAAAATTTTTTTCTCACTTGGCCCCTCAAGATAATCCATTTTACTAGGATGAAAATATCCGAAATGAATTAAATTTTACACAAACACCATTTCCTCACACAAAATATACACTAATTATTTATGTACATTTAATTTACAATCTACAATAATCAGAAAACATGAAAACACAAGTGGACAACTGCCTATAAACTTAGAAATACATTTTTTACACATTTTCTTTTCAGCAGAGGATTTCCCCGCGTGTTGATGCTTAAAACATACCAGAATGGACTAGCACTACCAATTTGGCCAGATTTCTAAAAATAGTTTTGTTAAATTCAATACTGGAGACCAAATTAGAAACCAAAGCACTACCATCCCATCACATCTCAACCCCCATCGCAGTATGCATTACCTAGGTAAAAAATCTCCGGCGGATCGATTCGCGGTGCATCTCAAAGTATAAAAAGCGTTGAAGAATGTACAGGGTCCGACATAAAGCATACCTGGTTTTTAAAAATGGAAAATAAATAAACACTATACATGTTTTTGGTTAAAAAAAAAAAAGTGAAATTAAACTTAGAAAAGTGGGTGTTTTTATTATTACTGACAGTCATATTTAGGTTTTGAATGCAGTGTAAGATTTGATCCTTTAGATCAGCACTTGAATGTGGTCGACTAGCATACACCGTGTTCTTGAGATAACCCCATAAAAAGAAGTCTGCGGCCAATAAATCCGGTGACCTTTCCAGCCAATGAATATCTCCAAATCTGGAGATAAGACAATTGGGAAATGCTTGTCACAGCATGGCCATGGACTGACGGGCTGTGTGGGCAGTTATTCCATTTTGTTGAAACCATATTAGTTTCTTATTTCTTTTGGCCAAGTCTGGAATGAAGTATTCAGTTAGCATCTGCACATAAAGATCACTATTAACAGTAAGAGGATGCCAGGTGCCAAAGACTTCCTAACAGATTATCACCAAGGGCTTCTCAGTGATGCGTTGCAGACTTCTTGAATTCGTTCAGGTGCCTGTTGAGTTCTTGGACGACCAGTAGACTTGTTATTAAGCCAATTAGCGGTTTCCTTAAATTTTTTTATCCACCTAAAAATTGTTTTGTCCTCCAATCGGTAACATTATCACGGGGATGCAACTCAAAATGGCGACAAAATTTTCGTTGTACAGTAATAGACGCTTCTCCACTTTTAAAATAAATTTCAACGGTGAATGTTTGATGTTGTATTTGCCAAGAAGCCATTGTTAAAAATGACCATTTGTCTGCTTCATCTCTGACGTCATGTTTTTTTTTCACACATATTCAGTTTCTCCCCACTACGTCGGTTAAATCCAGCTGTGCTTTATGCCGGACCCTGTACATTTTACAGTCAAAGTCTTGGAGTCTTTATTCAGATTGATTGTAACTGCTTAAATGAAATTACCTACAAGTTTACACCAAATGATCAGGACAGAATTCCTACACCACAAGAGTATATTTAATTTATGATATCCAAAAAAAAGAGAGATGATAATATAAGATAGCTAAAAAGAGATGAAATAGATACACACAAATTTTGTTGCTTTCCAGGCTTCTTTGCTTGCCGGCATTATAATTTTATGCTGGGTCCCACATTAAAGGAACTCTACACAAGGCTGTTGACTGAGGATATGGCCTCTGTGAAACTTAGGTGTCAGGTAAATGAGGTTTTTTTTTCCTTTTTAAATTCGTGCAACACTTTTTCACTGAGTACATCTTCATCTTTCCAAGCCATTGAGACTCATTGCAGATAAAGTTCACCTCTATTACTCTCTGTTCCTAGTCTTCTCTTTCCAGTTGGTAACACCAGTTTCCTTTATGTCCTCTTCTGTGTTGTCTCTTCATCTCTGTCTTGGTCTACCCCTTGGTCTTGTTTCCTTCGTCTCTTGTACATACATCATTTCTATTTGTCTGCTTTCTTCCATTCTTTCTACATGGCCCAAGTAGCATAACCTGTTCAGTTTCAAGACATTTATAATCCGCTGTGATTTAAATAAGCTATTCAGTGCTCCTTCTAGGTCTCATTTCCCTACTGTTGGTATCCTTTATCCAAAGATTCTTCCTAGGATCTTGTTCTCAGATAACTGCAATTGTTCATCTTTTATTATTGTATGCCACTTTTCTGATCCATACAAGTTGGCTGGTCTTATTATAGTTGTGTAGATTGTCATCTTGGTGTTTTGGGACAGGATTTTGGATTTTAACAGGTGTTACAAGACAAAGTATATTTTGTTCCTTGATGCCTTGTCTTGGCATGACAGTTTGTGTACCCTGACCACCCCCAGATCAATACCAGTGAGAGTTCTACTCCTGGCAGGTTCAACCAAACTGGGAAGCTCTGTAAGAGTTCTGCTCCTGGCATGTTCAACCAAGCTGGGAAGCTCTGCGAGAGTTCTACTCCTGGCAGGTTCAACCAGGCTGGGAAGCTCTGCGAGAGCTCTACTCCAGGCAGGTTCAACCAGGGTGGGAAGCTCTGCAAGAGCTCTACTCCAGGCAGGTTCAACCAGGCTTGGAAGCTCTGCGAGAGCTCTACTCCAGGCAGGTTCAACCAAGCTGGGAAGCTCTGCGCATGAGACTTGGAGCATGGGACCAGTGACCCAATCTCTGCAAAAAAAAAAAAAAAAAGATTATTGTTACAGAACAGATAGAGAAGCCTCAAAATTTGACAGCTAAAAGTGGATTATGATCTTGGAACGTCGAAATTATTGTGATATCTGGAACATGGAGTATAAGAGACTTATACAGACAAGGGACAGTTAAAGAATTAGCAGATGAACTAAATTTTTCATTGAATACAAGAAGAAAAATTTAACTTTGTTTATCTTGCTTATAAAGAGTATGGATTTGTTTGGTCTAAATGTTAAGAATGGAATTATGTTATTGAAAGCATACTTCTATTTATAAAAAGTGCTTAAATTACACAGTAAAAAGGTTTTTTTTTTTTTTTTTTGTTAAATGTTAAGAGTGAGAATATGTTGTTGAAAGCATAACTCTTGTTTTTAAAATTTGACAATTTTCACAAAATACAAAGTAGTGCAGTTTTTATGTTTTTTCTTTTCTTTTTTTCTAGATGTTAATAAGAATGAAAATATGCTGAAATTGTAAATCTGTTTGAAAAAAAAAAAAATCATGAATTTTGCATTGTACTGCTAGGTAATTCTTCAAGTTTATTTGATCTTCAGGTTTTAAGAAATTTGCAAGTTTATCTTACAGAGGAGGAGCTCCAGATGGCAAAATCTGATGCCGAGTGTAAGTCAGCCCATGATTTACAAATTAGCGTTAGTTAGTCAATGGATCCTCCTCATTGCACATCGGGCAGTTAGTCCATAAGTTTTGATTCCATCTTTAAAATTTCCACTAGTGCTTGGCAGCTGACAGTACCATATCTGTGTTGATCAACCAGTCTTCTTTGCTTCCTGATATAGCGCTTTTGTCTGGCCACTCCACATCTGGTGTTATATTCTAGCAATCTGTTCATGGTTGCAGATTCAGAACTGATTTCCAACACTGTATATATCACAGAAAGTTTTCTGTCAGGATCTTGGTAGGACAGTTCTAGTTTTGCTAAGTAGCATCGTTACCCAATTTTTGTTGAGCTGATAGCATATTTAAAATGTTACACTGCTCAAGATGAACTATTGAAAAATAATTGCAGTTTGTTTTCAAGAAACTAACCTGTTGCAGGTCTTTTTTTTTTTCTTCTTGTTACTGTTTTCTATGTTGTTGTTTTTTTTGCACAAAACACTTAATGTAGTTATCAACCTAGTTACCAAACAATGTGGGAAAGGAGTGGGAGATATTTTCTCCATTGTGCAGTTCTTCTGGCACTTTAATTCAGGAGCCATCATCTAGATTTGCAAACCTTGTATTTTTATTTACGGTATTGTCTATATATTGATTGTGTCATTTTATTATTTTTTTCCATTAGTGTCATCTATATTTCTTCCAGAAATAAGTCAGATACACTGTACTATATCTTTACTTTTGTAAAGTGTGTCAACCCAAGAGAAAGAGTTGAACAGTTTTAAGCTTAATTAAAATACTGTACAGCTCTGATGAAATGGTTGTTGTATTCATATTACCAAACTTTCATGATGTTGATGTGACGTGCCATGTGTGTCTTATTCATGGCTTTCACTTTGACTTTTCCAACACACACACACACACCCAGGTTTATGAATTTTTGTTCTGTTTTTCCCTTGAACCAGATGGTGGAAAGTGAAAGGATACAAATTTATATAAATGTTTCCAACATGTTGTGATGGCTGGCTCTTGGAACTGTAGCAGTGAATTAAATTTATAAAACATTTACACCTTGCAGTTTTCTGAACATTTGTTCAAAACATTTTTTTAATATTTCATTTTTTTTTTTTCTCATTGTTGTAAGTATTTTATGTGTTCCATGATTTTTTTTGTTGTTGTTTGTTTTCAGGGAAGAAACATTCCAAACAAGAAGATCTGAAAGAAATGGGTGATATTCAGTCAGGGTAGGAAGTTCTTCAGAGCTTTTGGCTTGATCTTTTTCTTTTTTTTTTTTCTATGTGCTTATACAGTAAAATCTCTTTATGACGAACTTCAAGGAGATTGGCAAACTAGTCCATTATATTAAAAGTCAACTATATCCGGAATAAAATATAGGCATAGGAGTGTGGCCGGGACCTGCAGACCTAGTCTGTTATTACTGAGGCTCTGTTATAATGGGATTTTACTGTATTTCTGGCGCTCATAAATCTGATGTCCATTCCACATTTAAATATAAATTTTATTACTTTTGTATAAATTTATCTTCATCAGAAGTTTCTTATGTAACTTGATATGCTTTTGGTCTGAAGTGTGCTTGACAAAATGTCATGCTTAACTGTCATTGGGTGTATGGCAATGCCTGGTTGGTGGGTATGTGTCTATTGCAGCTCCTATTTAGAGTTTACTGTATGATAGAGGTGGCTCAAGTCGTCAGTGTCCATGCCTAGTTTAAAGATAAACGCTAACTTAGTTCTCCATGGCAGATGTGTTTATTAAAGTATTGTATGAATATTTAGGTGCCGTAGTAGTTAGTGTATTCACTTGCTGATCAGAAGGTCCCAAGTTTGATTTCACACTCAGGCGGAATTTTTTTAGACCACCCAGCACTGGGGTTCACTCAGCCTAAAAAATGGGTACCTGGGGCTTCCCTAGGAAAAAAAAAGCAGCAAGGACTGGTGCTGGCATCCCTCCCTCAAATGCTTTAATGACCTTGAAATGTGATGGCATTTAACTCTTTACATCTCTACAGCAGAGCAAATGCTGCTGGACATAGATTGAAATGAAGTATCTGTATTTTTCTATATAAATACTTTGGATTATTGGTGTGGTTATTCAACAATTAGGGATGCCAGCTTTGAAGAGCTCATTCGTCAGCCCCAAACATGTGACAAAGATTGTATTCTGGAGCGTTCTTGAGAACATATGGAATTCAAAAGTTATAAGCACAAAAACCAAGTTAAGACTATTCAGTTCAAATGTAATATCCACCCTCATTTATGCATGCAAAAGCTGGAAAACAACTAAAGAGATAGACAAGAAATTAGACTCTTATGAAACAAATGCCTAAGGAAAATATTTGGCATCAAGTGGAATGAATTCAAGAACAATGCAGAGATAAGACAGATGACTGATTGACAACCAGTCTCATGGATGATCAGGAAAAGGAGATGGATATATGTTGGTCACGTGATGAGAAGAAACGATCAGAGAATCCCAAAACAAGCTATCAAGTGGAACACAACAGGCCACAGAAGAAGAGGCAGACCACGTGAAACTCTGAAGAGGACATTGTTAAGAGAAGCCAAGTTAACAGGCATAAAATCCCTTTATGAGGTTGAAAGACTCACAGAAAACAGGAAAAATTGGTGAACTACCTTGCGAGCCCTATGTAACGTTTAACGGCACAGGAAGGATATAAGATATTCAATAATCTGATCAAATCAATAATTTGAAAGTAAAATCAAGTTTGTTGTCTTATTTTTTTTCTTCATTTCTTGCTACACCACAGTAAGGTGGAATCTATTGTATAGATATTACCTTAACAGTTGTTTGGTATATAGAAAGATGGATGTTAACCCTTTTATCACAAAACAAAAATTTCAAGACCACACAAAGTATAATAAACACTCCCATCATTCTTCTTCTTATTCGTTCGCTTCTACCACCAAAACCGCACTGTGATCCTACTGAATTTACGCCTGTGGTCCTCGTTAGGTCCCGTGGTCTCCCGTGTGGTCCACATGAGATCCACGAGAGGACCACAAGGGGTTCAGAGTATCACAGTGCTTTAGCCTGTATTCTTGGTGGGTCTCAGAAGCGGGATTGTGTGACACCGTGGTTTTCATTGCACCAGTTTAGTCTAGGGTTGGACTTTCTCAACGGAAGACCTCGACGTGTTTAGGATATCAGTGCATCCCCGCTGGGAGAGAGGCGGTAGCCCACCCAGGCCAGAGTTGGACCTTCTCACCGGAAAACCTCAACGTGTTTTGAAATACCCGTGTATCACCGCCGGTTGAGAGGTGGTTGCCCATCCAGTCCAGAGTTGGACTTTCTCACCGGAAAACCTCAGTGTGATTAGGATACGCAAACATCCCCACCGGGTGAAAGGTGGTTACCTATCTAGACTGCCCTGATCCAGTGTCTCCGACTTCAGCATTTTGTGGTCGTGGCCGCTACCCTTCCTAGTTGTGACCAGGATGGAGCTTTTGTCCAGGAGAACGAATCCTCGCCACTAGTGACTTCTACCCCTGGGTTGAGCCAGTTTAGGCATATTATCCCAGAGTGGGCGTGTTTGGGACGTGACCGACCTCTAGAGCAGAGGTACTGTGACATGCATAGCCTTCAAGATTCACCCCTGGTGTGAGCTGGTTTAGGCAAAATTCACCAGTATGGGTGTATATCAGGCGTGACCGACCTCTAGAGCGGAGGTGGCATGACATGTCTAGCCATCAAATTCCACCCCAGGTGTGTGCCGGTTTAGGCATATTTCACCAGTGTAGGTGTATTTCGGACGTGGCCGGCTTCTAGAGCAGAGGTGCCGTGGTATGTATAGGTCTTGCAGCGATACTACTGGACATACCGATTAAACTTCACTTTATCCTTTCCATCACCTTTTCACATCGGCACCGCACAGCAACCTTTATTTCTTTTCCGCATTTTCTTCCTTGACCGGGAGGAGCTTTACTCCACGCGCAGCATTCGAAGAGTCTCTCCAGCAGTGTCTTAGCTTCTGGGACAAGCCGGTTCATACATTTCACCCGATATGACTGCACTCAAGACGTGGCCGACCTCCAGACCCGAGGTGCCGTGATTTGACTGTTTGCTTTGCTTTATCCTTTCTACCACCTTTTCCACAGTGATGCTGCGTGGCAACCCCATTTGCACCTTTCTTCATTGGCCAGGAGGAGCACCCTCCACACATGGCAGCTGAAGAATATCGCCAACAGTGGACTCCCATCATGTTTCTGCTGGGAGATGAGCATAAATCTAATATTAGCTTTTATGTTAATTTAAAATTTGAGCCACCAACACAAAGAACAAAACTGGATAGATGCAGTTATATTTTTGTGCATATTTTTAATTTTAACAAAACCATTTAGATGACTCATGATTCAAATTATTGTTTGTTCATTTTTTTAAAAAGTGTGTATAGCACTGATCTTCTGTCAATAAAAATGTTCTGTGTATGTATGTGGAAGTATATAAAATATATGTTTAAAGTGAAATTCAGTTTGAAGGAAGCTAAAAGAAAAGAAAGCATTTTCAAAGACAGTCAGTCATTTGCATGTCCCTTGTGGAACTTTGCCTCCCTAACAGCTCTCCTGTAGGCCTCTGGGATGTAAGCAAGATTCTCTGCTGCTTCTTCTTCATACGCACATTGGCGGTGATGCATGGTATTCTGATTTTTGCGATGCGCCTTTTGGCTGGGTTCCTCCGACTTCAGCATCTTTCCTTGCTAGAGCAGACTGTGGTCTTGCTCAGACTGCCATGAAGACAGTGGTGTAGGCTGGGCTGGCCAAAACTTGTTTTCCAACCTCTGGTGGCTGTACTTAAGCCCCTTCTCCACATCACATCCAGCATGCAACGTTGGCTGGCCAGGTGGCTTTGAGATAGTTCCACAGAAACACTCCGACTTTGGGATGAGGAATCCAATGAGTGCCTCAACGATATCCATTCCCCGCCACCTATAGTCTACTGGCTGTATTTTGTTTACATCATTCTGATAGCCATTGTTGTAAAGACCCATAGACTTGTCATGTCCTGGATTCATTGGTTTCACACCAGATTTTCCTCATTCCTGCCAGTGATCTCCGTGTCCCCATCTATCCACCAACCTGACATTACATTTTACAAAAATAACAGTTAAAATCAGTGTTGATTGCTACAGGTTTCTGGGCTACAGAAGTAGATCAGAGTTTTTAAGCAAACAGATCTACGTTCCCTGACTCACAAAGACTATGTTAAGATAAGTGTGTTCCTTGCAGCTGATGCATCCATTTGCAGATTATCAACGATGTCCTTGCAGCCATCTTCGCCTTGGTCTTCCTCTCTTTCTTTTTCCCATTATGTATCCTTCCAAGACAGTCTTCTCTAAATTCTCATGACATTTAATGTGTCCATAAGTTTTCTCTGTTTAATCCTCTTTACTAGCCAGCTTTCTTCAATATTAAGTTCTTGTAATGTCTTCAAAGACATTATGTAGTACAAAAGTTTTAACTGTTCATTTAACAGAATGGCAAGCACTGTAATGCAGGTGTATCTGAAAGAGCTAATGGAAGCATTCTTTCATGAAAACTCCCAAGTGCGGCTGACAGCGCTCAATGTTGTTACGCTTGTCTTGAAACAAGGACTTGTGCATCCCGTCCAGGTACAAAGAATTGTTTTTTCGTTTATTCTGCTAGATTGAAGTCATATCACAATTTTTTTATTTTGTTCACTGATATTCAGATTTGGCTGATGCTGTCCTATAGCATCTGGCAAGCAAACTGTAGGTTTTGTTTGTGTGAAGATGGAACAACTCTTCTGTGACACTTAAGAAAACAATGAAGTTACAAGAGCTTGGCTACATTTACCAGTGCAGAATGTTTGTCAGTAGTGCAAGAACTGTATAATGTGTTGCCTTGGTTGTTAGTTTGTTTAAAAGATCTCTTGTCTTCTCCACAACCAATTAGTATGTTAGAATAGTTTTATGTAAGCATATAATATGATATAATAATTTTTTATATAAGGATATAAAGATGGCCTTGGCTAAACGGCTAGGCACTCATTCTACTAAGCTATTGTTACTGGGTTAAAATCCTGCTAGTGGAGATTTTTTCTGGTACCGCCACAGCAAAAATACCCTGGGGTCTAAATATAAGCATCTATAGTATATTAGAATAATTTTTCATGTAATCATAAAATGTGTACATTAATTTTAGCTAGCTACTTTCGAGAATTAGGATATACATCTGAAAAGAGTTTTTCTGGTGTCTTCCTGTAGGACCAAAGCTAGGTCTAAAACTTTCTCATCGTCTCTGTTTTCAGTGTATCCCATACTTGATCAGCATGGGGTCTGACATTGAGCAAGCCATCCGAGTCAAAGCTGACCAACAGCTGCAGGAGATTGAGAAAAAATATCCAGGTTTTACACATGTGAGAATATTTTTTTTTTAATGACTTTTTTATATTTATTTTTAAAATAGCTGCTGTGAGTGCCAGTTAATTTTTAGTACACATATTTTTTCTCCCCTTTTCAAATGTTGGTTCGAAATTTGTGGTCAAAAGAGTGTTGTTAGGTGGTCTGGGACAGCATTTTCAAATTGGTATTAGTGCCATCTATTGAATAAAAATAATTATGGGTTTGTGATAGTATTACATATAGGCTGGTGGTCAGAAAAAGTGGTCCTTTGATGTAAAAATGTTGGGAACCACTTTTAGAGCACTGAAGGCAGGCATATCATACAGTATCTCAGATGTGCCTTGCCAAGCAGTCCTGAACTCTGTTGATTCCTGGGGCAGTTTCCTTAACAGTGCACCAGATGCCTCTGTTTACACAGCTAGGTGTGGCAGTATTATGTTCCTAGCGTACTGCCTTGGTTTGAAAAGTTGGTTCACAGCAGCTTTACTTTAACAGTTGCTGTGCTTGACGCAGTCACGTTTCACATCAAACAAGAAGGTGAAATAAGATGATTGTTAAGTTATCATGCACCTTTTAAATAAAAGGTAGTGTTATGCCTTTATGTTACTGGATTGGTTTTAACTCTTTCTATCCAGAAAGCAGAAATTCACAGCCCACCCTTGCCGTCAAGATTTCGAGAGGTTAAAAAAAAAAAGAGAGAAATTCAGAATTTTTCTTTTTGTGTTTTCAGATGAAAGCCTTACAGGGCATGAAAGCATCTTACAGGCTCCAGAAAGTGTTCTGCTCCAACAATCCAGTGGAGCCGGTGAGAGGCAGACGCTTAAATGAGGAAAATCAACCACAAGCACTTAATGCATTCCTTTACTCCTTGCTACGATCCAACAGATCTTATAGAAGGGGCCTGCTGACTTCAGTTTTGAACCTGTTTGATGATTCTGCTGTAAGATCTAGTGTACTTTAATGTGCAAGTTGTGTTGAGCTTACTTTCCATTACAGAGATAATATTGAGGCAGTTTATTTATTAGTAGATATTTTAAAAAAGAAGCGATGACTGGTAAAACTGGTTGCAGTAGTGAAGTAGATGGAGGTGTATGGTTCAGTTGTACAAAACAATAAAAAGGAAAATGACAGAAAGTAAGATGAGCACATATAAATGAAGAACATACAACAGTCCAATACTTCAGCACAAGCCATATTCAGTGATCGCATACAAAAACAACACAGCAGATAAAAACACAGAATTGATGAAAAATTAAACACTTAGCTTTTGTATTACCTTCCTTGTAAATAAGAAAGGCAAGCACAAAATACATCCAGATAAATGTAGTTAAGCATAAAGTGGAAGCAGGCAACTGGCCGAGAAATGAGGTAGAGGGAGGATGGCAAATGGTATCATATGGTAAAAAAACAAGGCATTATGCCCCTAGATTGCTCCTATTGGATACCTGCAGTCGAGGGAGGAAAAAAAAAAGCTGCCCAGATGGCACAGATAATCTTCTTCGTTCGCTTCTACCACCTAGACCATCCCGTGATCCTATTGAATTTACTCCTGTGGTACTTGATAGGTCCCATGGTACCCGAAAGGACCACACGAGATCCCCGTGAGGACCACAGTAGGTTCAGAGTATCACAGGGCTTGAGCTTGGATTCTCAGTGGGTATCAGAAGTGGGAATGCGTGACACCGTGGATTTCGTTGTACCACTTTAATCTAGAGTTATACTTTCTCACCGGAAAACCTCGACGTGTTTTGGATATCAGTATATCCCCACTAGGTGAGAAGTGATTGCCCGTCCAGGCTAGAGTTGGATTTCCTCACCGGAAAACCTCGACATGTTTTGGGATACCCGCGTATCCCCGTCTGGTGAGAGGTGGTTGCCCATCCAGTCCAGCGTTGGACTTTCTCACCGGAAAACTTCAGCATGATTAGGATACACATACAGCCCCACCAGGTGAGAGGTGGTTGCCTATCTAGACTGCCCTGGTCCAGTGTCTCCGACTTCAGCATTTTATGGTCATGGCCGCTACCCTTCCTAATTGTGACCAGGATGGAGCTTTTGTCCAGGAGGATGAATCCTTGCCACTAGTAAGTTTCACACCCGGGTTGAGCCGGTTTAGGCATATTATTCCAGTATGTGTGCGTTTAGGACATGACCAACCTCTAGAGCGGAGGTACCATGACTTGAGTAGCCATCAAGTTTCACCCCTGGTTTAACATGGTTTAGGCATATTTCACCAGTTTGGGTGTGTATCGGATGTGGCAGCCTCTAGAGCAGAGGTGCCATGGTATGAGTGGCTCTCGCCGCAAGACTACTGGACATACCGATTAAACTTCACTTTATCCTTTCCATCACCTTTTCACATCGGCGCCGCACGGCAACCTTAATTTCTTTTTCGCATTTTCTTCATTGGCCAGGAGGAGCTTCACTCCACGCACGGCATCCGAAGAATCTTGCCAGCAGTGGGCACAGATAATAAAAGTGAGAAAACAATATGGGGAAGGATGGATAAGATGAATAGAGAACAATGAAAGGACAACACTGTTCACATAGGATGCCTAGGAGGGGAAGCTATCAAAGCCTTCTAGTGGCTAGAGAAGAAGGATAGAAAGGGCTGGAAAATTAACTTTAAATTGCCTCGGGTGAAAATGAGAAAATGCAGTGAACACAAGGAACTAAAATGCTTGTCGGGCACACATTGGGATTGTCATGACAATACCAACATAGATCTTTTCAAAAGATGTAAGATAGATAACTATTTTTAGATAGTTCACTCAGGGTAAAATGGTGCAAGAGATACATGAGGGGAAAAAAATTGATGTTCCCGGTTGGAAATCTTTGCACTGCACTCAACATGTCATTCCATCAACACTTTGGGTTGAGACAGTCTCATAAAAAAAATTGTAGCATAAAGAGAATCACCAGATAACACAGTTACACTACAATAAATTAGAGAAAAAGTGGCGTAGAAAACAATAAAAAAAATTGTAGCATAAAGAGAATCACCAGATAACACAGTTACGCTACAATAAATTAGAGAAAAAGGGGTGTAGAAAACAATGTAAAAAATTGAACACTGTTATTTAGAATGCATCAGGTGTAATTTTTTTACTGTAGTTACATGTTGTATTTGGTGAATATATATGGGGGTTTTTTCCCCTTTTATGTTTACAGAGGATTTCCCTTGAGGAGCAGGTGTACATAGCAGACAACCTGGCCTACTTCAACTATCAGGCTCAGGATGAACCCCTTTTCATCATTCATCAAACTGACATCATTGTCTCTGTGACAGGATCCAACCTGTTACAGTCATTCAGAGAGGTACTGCAGTTGGCGTTTGAACAGTGTTGTGTAGCTCTGACATTGCAAGCTTTCTCGCAGTGTTAAACTTTTTTCTTGTGTGACTTGTAGTATAATAGAATGTGTACTCTTGTGGCTCCTGGTATGTATTGTTTATATTCATGTGTTAAAGCAAAGGGTTGTGTGTCCAGATGTACGGGTTCATCATTACTGAGAGGATTAGAATCTTACCTTTCACTGACATTTGTACTCAGACAGTCAGTACATATCCTTTTTGAATTAACTGCCCAGTAGTTACATTTGTAGGAATTTATGCTTTGAGAAAAATACACGTATAATGACATCACCATATTTTTTTTTCCCATCACTGAAATGTTAAGGAAATGAAGATTTGGTCACCTTTGCATAACCATCCTGGTTTCTGTCACCCACTTTGTCCACTACCAACTGTCACTGCAGTCAGTAATTTAAGGTGACTTTCAGTAGCAAAGGTCAAAATTTTCTTAAGTTCTTGAGCTGATTTTTTTTTTTTTCTGCACTATTTTGCTTCAGTGAGCAGATATGCTTTTGACTAAATTCTGTCTCCTCACATAGATGAAGTTTCAGTGTATTTCAGCATTTGGTTCTGATGTTTGGAATCATTTTATTTGCCATCTTGTCTGGTGTCAGGATATGTTTCCTGAACATTGTGGTAATGTAAGTCGAGCGTACGCACCTCATAATTTGATTGCTTTTGTGTTCTTGACTTTATCTGAATGGCTAGATTTTTGCAGAGTGCTTGAACAGTTGGGGTTTTTTTTTTTTTTTGCAGTTTCTTGTTTAATAAGTTTAGGTTCCCCTTCCCACCATTTTCCATAAAATTTTCCACAAATATGCCTGCCAATAATTTTCTTTCCCTCGCTCTCACTTTTCAGAACCTTCTGCACAAACATAGCCAGGGCGTGCAGAATGGAATTGATGGTGAAAACATACCTAATGGTGATGCAAATGCAGCTGAAGATGACGAAGATGATGATGATCCAGAGTCAATAATACGTAAGTATTAACTTCATAACAACTGTTTTATCATAATGGAATGAAATTGTATGAAGGGACTGCTATGCTTTAAATTTCCCCGTTTGCATAGATAGGGTTTTTTTGGGGGGGGGGGTCGCTATTTTCCATACACGTATGCTGGGAAAATGATTGTTTTTGTGGATTTCTTTGTTCTACAGAGAAGCTTCCAGACAATATAAAACCTCTCTCTGATGTGATGCATCTTGCACAAGGATGTATACTGCTACTGGTGCTAAAACAGCATCTCAAGGAGATGTATGGACTTACAGAGGGGTATGTTTTGCTTTGTTTTTTTAACTTTACTGTGCCCTAGCTCTTCTTTATCCTAGATGTACTTTATCCTAGGTTTACCTTATTCTAGCCTTACCTTATCCTAGCTGTACTTTATCTTACCTTATCCTAGCTGTACTTTATCTTACCTTATCCTAGCTGTACTTTATCTTATCCACCTGTACTTTATCTTAGCCTTACCTTATCCTGGCTTTACCTTATCCTAGCCTTACTTTATCCTGGTCTTAACTTATCCTAAATATTCCATCTTTTGCTCCTTGTTTCTCTCTTCTTGCCATGCTAGGTCAAGTAGCTGTATGTACAAGGTGTGTGTGAGATGTATGCTGTGGTATATCATAATTAGATGAAATTAGCAGTTTCTACTTTCATATGTTGACTTATTAAATTGTTAATTTGCATGAATTTAGATTCATTTTTCTGACTTCATAAAAAAATGTTATCTTGAAATGGCAGTGAGAGGGCTGATTTAATGACATAGATTATTGTCCTTTTTTTTATGTGAGTTTTTCCTAGGTTTTTAAGTAAAATAAGCAAGCAGTTTGTGGGTTTTTCAGTAGTTTTAATATGGGAAAAGCTTAAGTGAAGAAACTTTCCAGGTCTCAAGTAGTCACATCTCTTCTTGAGGCAGCTGCAAACAAACTGTGATATAAGCAACAGTAAAGATACACAGCTTCTTCAGGTCATTCATTCATTTGCATGTCCCTTGTGGAACTTTGCCTCCATAACAGCACTCCTGTAGGCCTCTCGGTTGTGAGCAAGATGGCCTGCTGCTGATGCATCCATTTGCAGATCATCAATGATGTCTTGCAGCCACCTTCGCCTTGGTCTTCCTCTCTTTCTTTTTCTTCAGGTACCATTTTTAAAAATAGTTCATAGTCACAAGCGGTGAGGTGATGGCACTAACATTTGTCAAAACCAGTGCATTTGTACATGTTTTTCATCTTACATGAAGTACTACCTGAGACATCAGTTTTCTCAGTACATTTGGTGCCTTATACCTTTTTTTTGTTTATTGTAAAATCAGGCACACTTTACAGGCATCAAATGGGAATTGCATGTTCTAGTGAAATTTTTCTTATGTGCTGCAAGAGTTGCTGTTTACAAAGTGCTCACTTGAACCAAAGTCAGAATTGGCTGATTCTCCTCCATACAAATTAGCATCGCCATCATGCTGGTTCAGTTATTCTCCTACAGATTTCGCTGGTTGATTTTTACTAGGTTGTGGATCATATAAACCGGTTACAGTAACAAACGACCTGCAAAAAAAAATTTTTTTTCAACTGATATTTTACCAGTACTTGTCAATCAACACAATCACTGATCATAAGAATGAAATCTTTGTTTTATGAAATATAGTTTGCTTACATCCTATCAACTAAGGATGTTGCTCACTTATTTTAGTATTTGAACCAATATAACTTATACTATTTCTTATCTTAGTTTTTTTGCTGAATAGCTGTCATGGGAAATGGCAGAAGTTTCTGTATAAATTTTTGTTTGTTTGTTTTGTAAACTTCGTAGAGTCTGAATTATGGCAGTGCATTATACAAGTTGGGACATTGTTCTCTTTTGCAGCAAAATCCACAAATATTCCCCAACAGAGGCAGCTAAAGTGTATGAGAAACCGTTAAATCGGAAAACCTTGCCAGCGTTTGAGCCGCAGCATACCATGCAAGTTTTGCGGTCTGTGTATGAAGAAGATACACAGACAGAAGAGGAGAAGAGGCAGAAACTAGTCAATGATTATCTTGAGGTACTTAGGCCATGAAAATACTTGTTCTTTTATGTGTATCCCCCACATGGATATTCTTACTGTAAGCAGCTGTTTAAGTATCATATGAGAGTGAGTTTAAAAATATCTGCAAGTCCAGGAATGTAACTGTTGAAAGATATGTATGATTCTGGCGAGATTCTTCAGCTGCCGTGCATGGGGTGAAACTCCTCCCGGCCAATTTAGAAAAAATGCGATTCGGGTTGCCGCATGGTGGAAAAGGTGATGTAAAGGATTAAGTGAAGTTTAATCGATATGGCCAGTAGACTCATGGTAAGGGCTACTCATACCACGTCACCTTTGCTCTAGAGGTCAGCTACGTCCTTTATACACTCATACTGGGGCAGTATGCCTAAACCGGCTTAACCCAGGGGTGAAACTTCCTAGCAGTGAGGATTAGTCCTCCCCGACAAAAGTTTCATCCTGGTCACCACCAGGAAGGGTAGCGGCCACGACCACAAAATGCTGAAGTCGAAGACACTGAACCAGTGCAGTCTTGATAGGCAACTACCTCTCACCTGACAGGGATATATTATATCTAAATCACGTTGAGGTTCTCCAGTTAGGAAGTCCAACTCTAGGCTGGATGGGCAACCACCTCTCACCTGGCGGGGATATATTCATATCCAGACCACGTTGAGGTTTTCTGGTGAGGAAGTCTAGACTAAACTGATGCAGCGAAAACCGCAGTGTCACGCAATGCTGCTTCTGTGACCCACCGAGAATATAAGCCCAAGCCCCGTGATGCTCTGAGCCCCCATCCTAATTGAGACTATCACGAGAACCTAAGGAGTAAATTCAGTAGGATCACAGGGCGGTCTTGATGGTAGAAGCGAACGAAGAAGAAGAAAAAGATTTGAGGGAAAGGCAGGTCTATTCATGTACTGTGTTTCTCAACAGTTACATCTCTTGATTTGGCGTTACTATTTGACTCGCATTCATATTTGTCCAGTGTTTCCCAGGCTTGTTGGGGCTACTGCCCCCCTTTTCTCCTACCACATCTTCAGTGCTCCCTTATGTAAAAAAGTAAAGGCAACCCTGTCATGCCTTAGAGGCACATAAGGATATGGTGTTAGTGCCCATATTTTCCTTGACCTGTCAGCACACTAGAGGGTGATATGGTCAGCATCACACCTGGCTGCCTTTTACTTCCCCAACTCCAGAAGAAGTCGGGTACCCATTTCTACAGCTGGGTGACTGGGGTGCTGCTGGCCGGATTCGAACCCCCGCCCTTCACCATGAGAGACCAGTGCACTAACCACTTCGCCACTCAGACACCTGCTCCCTTATGTACTTATATCTTACATCCTTCCCGTGCCGTTAAACGTCACATAGGGGCCGCATGATAGTTCATCAAGATGTCCTGTCTTCTGTGAGTTTTTCAGTCTCATCAAGGGATGTTATGCCCACTGAATTGGCTCTTATGTACTTTATCATTGTACTACTCATACAATAACTTATTAAACTAGTGTGTGCATTACATAGCTAAAAATTTCAGCTAGCAAACCAGTTTATTTAACAATATGAGGGAGTACATTTATAACTCACTCACTGCATTATTTTCCTGTTTGACTAAAAAAGGAAAGTATTACTGCCCCTTGCTGCTGCTGCTTCCCTCAATGCAGCTGCCCGCCCCCCCATCAACTGTTTTTTCTTCTTTCCGCGGCTCTTTCCAGTGGCCACAGGGTTATTGCCTATTTGGGAACACTGCATTTGTCCATATTTAATTCCCAGATGCTGTTCATAGTACTTACATTTGTTTTGTGTGGGTAGGGTGTTGTACTGCTTTACTGGATCAGTATTTTGTTAGTGCTGCATGACACCATTACGGTGAGGAGACGAGTTATTTTTAACTCTTTCTGTGCTTATGGTCGAATTTTCGACACTTCTGGTGGTCCCAAGCATGTGTATGGTCGAAAATTTGACATTGTTTGTTTCATTAAAACAAGCGGTGTAACATTTAGATTGTACATATTTCATCCGCGATTCCAGTAACACTTTCAAAATGGAGAATGCGTGCCTAGTTACGAGCAATGCCGAGCGAGAACAAGGATGCGAAGTATGGAAATTTTTCAATTTTTGACGATGTAGATAGGGGTATGGAGATAGCCTGTGGCCACCCCACTGCTCTTGAATGTTTTCTAAGTAGATTTAGACGACTGGAGAAGTAGTTAGGAGGTTATTTCAGACATTCATTCAGCGGAAATGCAATACGGAGTCACAATACGAGATCGACAAGTAGATCTACACATCTTAGATGGTAAGTAGGGGTAAGTAGCGCGAATCTAGACCTAGCTGACGGCGAGCTGGCCACAATCAGTGTCTAAAAACATCACATTACTCCTTTTTTCCTAAAAAACTCTGCATTTATGAAATTTTTGTTCATTTAGCTATACTTTGACACATATTACGTATACGGAAGTACATGGAAATACTGTTTTCCATTCCATTTTACAACTAGACCCCCTTACAGTCAAGACCCGCGTTTTTACTCCCGCACGCCATGACACGTCCATGTTTTTCCTCCCGTACAGAAAGAGTTAAAGAATATGGCACGTATATTTCTAGTACTCCTTAACAGAGTAAACTTGTCAAAGTCATACCTGGCTTGATAAGTTTTGTTGCCTGGTTATTGTATATGTGAAATATACAAGTATGTTAAAATTGGACTGATGTTTTGCTATGTTGTTTTAGCTTTCAGTAAGATTTCCACTGCTCATAACTTAGAGCTGTCTTATTTACATTCAACTTGTTATCAACAGATGTATCAGAAACCAAATAACCTGTGTTTTTACATCATTTTTTTTTTTTAATGTAGATTAACCTCATTTCTTGAGTATTCTGAGGATTTTGCTACACTGTCATTTATTCAATACAGTTCAGAGACTTAATGATGAGCATTGATCCCGCTGATGAAGATGACAGTGGGGATGAGGCACACAGCGCAGGCCGTGCCACACCATCAGCAAACACCAACAAATCTCCTTCACATTTAAGTGATGCTGGTGAGGCCAGCAGAAGTAGGGAAGCCACAGATGTGGACCGGTCTCTGATGTCCAACTCAGGAATTTCTGTAAGTACTCTGGGTGGGAGAGTTTTGTAATATGAATTAAGTGCCCATCAGAAACAAAATTAGTCATATTGTGGCAAACAGCTGTGGTCAAACATTCTAACACCAGTACTGTTCATCCTTGCCACTGATTTGCTAACACAGTTTTTGAGCGTATAAGTATCTATAAGACTAAATATGTAAATTATACACAAAACCACTGAAGTAAAGCTGTGATAATAAAATGTTGAAACTATTTGAAACAAAAGTAGGAATAGCTTCATTAGTTAATGAACACACAGTTGTAACATTTCAGTTCACACTTTAGACATGCAAAAAAATTCAGGACAAAGAAATAGAAAACAAAATATAAATTCACGTGAGAGGTGTACAATAAATAGTGAAAAAAAGTAGAAAAAAAAAGAAGGGAGCACTTAGCTGTAGCTTGCAAGAAACTGCATCCAAGAGTGCACATGGTGGAGTATTATGAATGTTTAAATGAAGATTTGTGGGGTGTGCATAACTTACATTAGGCAAACCAGTTTCAGATTAGGTGACCGCATGCAGAAACATCTTTATAACATCTCCCAGCATGCTTCTAAGCCAGTCTCTAATCATTTCAACTGGCCCAACAACAGAGGCAAGTCTGATTTTTTAGTAACAGCTGTTAAACAATGTCACTGTGATGACAGAGGCCATCTGGTGCTTGATAATGGCTACATACAGGAATAAGGTGCACTGGAACCACATGATTTGAACTTGAAATTCAGATGTACCATGTACTTAACATTCCTTTTCCCAACAATCACATTCCCTCACTACTAAGTTCTACTCTTTTCTCACCTGTAGCTTATATTCCAGAAACCACTCTATACCAGATTACAAACCCTCTACCCCAACCACATTCATCTGTTCCACTAGAATGATTACATTGTATCCTCCTTTCTGCTTTCTCCGCCTGCTCTTTCATCTTGCATCCTTCCCGTGCCATTAAACGTCACATAGGGCTCGCAGTCCTCGGCAAGTCTTTCAACTTCATCAAGGGATTTTATGCCTGTTAATTTGGCCTCTCTTAACAATGTCCTCTTCAGAGTTTCACGTGGTCTGCCTCTTTTTTTTCCGCCTGTTGTGTTCCACTTGATAGCTTGTTTTGGGATTCTCTCACCAATGAGACTGGTTGTTGTTCAGTCATCTGTCTTATCTCTGCATTGTTCTTGAATTCGTTCCACTTGATGCCGAGTATTTTCCTTAGACATTTGTTTTCAAAAGAGTCTAATTTCTTGTCTATTTCTTTAGTTGTTTTCCAGCTTTCACATGCATAAATGAGGGCAGATATTACATTTGAATTGAATAGTCTTAACTTGGTTTTTGTGCTTATAACTTTTGAATGCCATATGGTCTCAAGATTCTGCTTTTGCAATTCTAATTCTAACTTCCTTTCTGGTGCACCATCCTGGTCTATGTAGCAACAGAGATATGCAGATTGGTGTACTTCTTCAATAGCTGTTACTTCAACGTATATTTTTCCTTATTGATTAATGGGAAGTTTCATAATTTTTGTTTTTTTCCTTGTTATTTCAAGTTCTATTTTACTAGCCAGTGAAGACAGGGTATCTTGTTTTTTTTTTTTTTTTCATCAAATTCACATTGCCAGCTCTTTACTACCAAACTATTGCTTGGTTAAAGTCACAAGTCTTGATTTAAACATTGACAACACTTGTTTGTGTTCACTTCTAAAAGTTATGTTGCTTTGATTTCTTGTTCACTTCTGAAAGATGACTTTCTAATAATCATGTTTCCTTGTGTCTACAGTTGAGTCATTGTGTGTATACACAGGTTTTTTTGTATTTTTTATGATAGTAAATGTTTGCTTCTGTCAAAATAAGTTCACCCAGCAAGTATTTATGTTTATGCATGTCACCTGTACATGTATTTTTACATGTGTTACTGTCACTTAATTGAACTTGTTATTAAAGTATTTTATTTCTGAACTCGCATTTATTCATTTCAGGAAAATCCACCATCATCTTCATCATGTTCAGTCACAAGATCTCCAAAAATTTCGCATTTTCCATTTGAGCAACAACAGCAACAACATCATCATCATCATCACCAACATCATCATGAAAGAAAAAAGAAAAGCCACAGCTCCTCCTCTTCACACAGAACTCACAAACTTTTGGCCTCGGGAGGTCACAAAACACCGACGGTGAAAAAGAAGCGAAAGAAGCGGAGGCGCTTGGACAGTGATGATGATGATGATGACGACGATGATCCTGATTTTATTGGTTGAGTGAAGTTTATTGTTTGTGTTCTTCACCTCTTGTTGACATTACTACTGAATTGAGCACTCCTGTTGTGTGTTGCAGGAAGACAGATGCAGTTACTTCCCCCGTGCAGGAAGTTAACAAATGTCCCAGATAGTTTCAGCTTGGGGGAGGTGGGGGATAGAGAAATTGATGTGTGAAGGTGTTTCTGGGTTGACTTGAGAATTATTTGAAGGTACCACCAGCAGAGATCAATCTGTATATGGACCTGCATCATTTTATCACTTGTCAAAGATATTTTCACATCTAGCCTGTGTGTACGCATGAACTAACATGCTGAATTAGTTTACAGGAATTAAAAATAAAAACAAAAAAAAAGAGAGAAAAAAAATCCCATGTTTTTCTTGTCACAGATGCCAAGCTCTCATTCTTACCATCTACATTCAAAGTCTAATGCATTTTTTTTTAATACAAGCACACAATTTACAAGCATATGAAGAGTTTATAATAGTTTTATGATAGTAGCTACTTTCATGCTGCATCAGGATTTGTTTGAATATTGTAGTATAGAAGTTTAAATTTTTGAGACAAAGAGAATGAATTGTTCACATTTTTTATTTTGTACAGAAATGAAATATTTATACAAGACAGTTTTGATATGAGTCCAAGGATTGTGTAGGATGTTAGCTTTAAATTATGCTGCAGTTTGAGGGTTTATGTTCCAGGCATTGGTGCTTCTGTGGTATGTTCTGTTCTGAAAGATATACAGACCTCGGATTTTGTGATAAACTTTTCTTTTTCGGAAAGGATATTCATTCGTACCAAAAGCACAGTCCTCAGTTCCAATCTTCCTTGCAAGGAATGACAGCAAAGAGTTCAAACTAGCATATTCGTAGTGTGTGCATTCCACAGAGACATCCCAGGATGGAAAGAATGATCACAAATCATGCCCTTTTTTTTTTTTTTTAGTTTAAACATGTTGTGCAGTATCCTTTCAATTTAGTGGAGCTTGATTTAATAATGTATTTAGGATTTAGTTTGAGGAAAAAAATGTTGCTATTCTTGTTGGAAATATTGATTAGCAAGTGGCCAGCTAGCATAGATACAGGCCATTGCATTCAACAAATCATTCTTCCTGAGGAAGCTACAACTACATGAACTGTTTATATTGTGTAAATTGTTCCATTTCCATGAAGTGACAGTGCTCACTGTGTTTATTTTAGTTTTTTTTTTTTTGTCAGATTTCACTTATTATGTTTTGCTGTGTGCATTTGCCTGGTTTGTTTTGTTTTTTTTCCCTATTGCTTTTTCTCATAATCATGTGTAACAGACAATCAGTGTTAGCAGATACCAGACTTTCTTTTGTCCCAAGCGCTTTCGATTGAAGGGATACTGTACATGACCGTCATTATCAGTACTTGTTGTGTTTGAGAGCATATAAGAGCAAAAACTATCGGAACCAAAGTCAGGTATTATTAATGTGACACAGCCTTGTAGGTAGGTCATAATGGAAAATGTTTTGGTAATGTACTGGAAGTGGTAGACTAGCATGCCATCTTAGGTTTTGGGGTTGGTGCACAAAATTTTTAACTCCTGGGCAAATACATTGTCAAAAAAATTGTGTTTGCAAACGTGCATCGTAACATCACATTACCCAGTGTATTTTAAAATTCTCCCGTGAAATCTGAGGAAATCAAGAAAACAGACTCAAATCACGTAACACTGTAAGAAATTTATTTGTTCATGGCATATAAATTTTGTGTGCTGTGTTATTTTTTTCATATGTGCTGTCACGCAGTTTAGAGGGAACGTTGATCTAGACAGTAACTTTGAGATGGAAGAAAGACTAAACGAAATCTGCAGGGATGATGGCTAAGGCTGAGCGGGTGTAGTGGAGCTTGTATTACTCACATGACAGACTGATGAAGATGGTGGTGCAGATTGTAGACAGTCACACATCAGATCTTGTCTTAGTCTGCAGAGAAGAACTGGGAAATGAGTTCCCTCTATTCTATGTTTGGAAAGCAGTTCCTAGTTCTAGAACACTGCCTGATAAATTGAGTTCTCATTTGGAGGTGCTATGGTGGAAAGAGAAACGGCTTTTATCTTCATCTCCAGGTCTTTCTTTGTGCTTCTCAGCTTTCTTTCCTGGACATATCTGTGCAGAAATATCTCACTGCCAGACACCTTCCAGGTTTATACCAGGGAGTGACATTTTGCTGTAGCAGATAATCTACTAGTATGTAAGTGATTGACAGTAGCTAGAAATAAAGATTTTTTTTTTTTTTGGGTACTTATTTTGTGGCATAGTAGAGGAGTTTTGTCTCTTTCCAAAGTAGAGCATATTGGTATTGTATTGGAGCTTGAAGGTTCAGAACTAACACTGGCAGGTCTGCTCAATTTAAGTTGTGTTTATTTATAGCTTTTGTTTTTATATATTATATAAAAAAAAAAAATGTTCATATGTCATGAAGTTTGTGTTCTAGGTTGTTCATTGTTGAGTCATTAATTTTTTTTTTTTAATTATTATTCACATTCATAAGAACATTGGGCACACAATTTGCCACCAGAGTTACAGAGACATGTTTGTGTTATTTATGTATATTTCATTGTATTCTATTTTTTCCCATTATTATTATTTTTTTTTTTTGTTGGAAATTTTCTAGGCTTTATATTTTGCAAGCCATACTCATTTGTGAATTCTCACCTCGTTTCACTGGATTGTCCATACTATATATGTACATATATAACTAATGATGGCATCTTCCATGAACTTAAAAGCAAAAAAAAAAAAACCTGAAGTTATTTAAAGATATGAACTGCCAGTTTTTTGTCTTTCATTGTTCTCCATTCTTCATTGTTTATGTAGTTGTGTGGGTCTTGTGTTTTTTTTAATGTTGACGTGGACTGCAGCAGAAGAAAAAACAAATTTGCTGTTAGATTTGTTCGTTTGAAGATATTTCTTTTATGTTTTTTTTTTTTTTTGTCATTTCCTCTGTTGTGGCCTTGGTAAAGTTCACCATTCTCAAGACTGATTTTCAGCTGAAGTCCTGTTCTTCTTTCATTAACTAACAGTCATGTGGCCAGCTAGACCCGGTGTGCCTCACCCTAAGGGTGGATATTCTTCAGTTGTAGAGACTGTTTTTCCTTGGCATTTCTGTGTCATGTACCCAATTTATAATTCAGTTGTTTGGTGGTTCACTGATAGTGGCTGAAGTACCCACCCACAGGTAAACATTTTCTCAGCTGGGTTGTCTGGGAACAGTACTGAAAGATAGTGTTTTTTTTGGAAATGAGCAGGCAGGCAGCTGAGAAGACAGCGGTCTCATGTTTTCACTAGCAGGCTTAACAGCCACACTCAGGGAGAAAATGAGATGGCTTTCTGGTTGGCTGTTAAAAGGGAAGTACTAGATAATATTTTGCCTGGCAACAAAGCAGGAAACTTGTCTTCTGTTTAGAGCATACTAACAGTGTATGGCTCACGTGCTAGTGACATGGTTGGCAAAATGTAGCCAGGCAGGATCTCTATTCCACACCTTTCTCTTGGTACCCCCGGTAGCAAGCCTAGCCTGGCTAATGGAGCAAGGATTACTATACTTCCAGTGGCAGTTGAGTCTGCTAAAGAACTTTCTCCTACAGGTCTGCTCTGTAGCTCCACTCACAAACTAAAAAAAAAAAAATATGCAGAGCCTCAACATCTTCTTCATATCAGCAGCAGAGAATGTATTGCTCATAGTTTCAGTGAAAGAGAACAACATGGAGGATAGGGCTGTGTTTCATATTTTCCTGACCAGTGTCATGTCGCTGGGGCTTATGAGTGATACAGTGTCATGTCGCTGGGGCTTATGAGAGATACAATGTCATGTTGCTGTGGTATATGAGAGATACAGTGTCTTGTTGCTGTGGTATATGAGAGATACAGTGTCTTGTTGCTGTGGTATATGAGAGATACAATGTCATGTTGCTGTGGTATATGAGAGATACAGTGTCTTGTTGCTGTGGTATATGAGAGATACAGTGTCTTGTTGCTGGGGCTTATGAGAGATACAGTGTCTTGTTGCTGGGGCATATGAGAGATACAGTGTCTTGTTTCTGGGACATATGAGAGATACAGTGTCTTGTTGCTGGGGCATATGAGATATAGTGTCATGTTGCTGTGGTATATGAGAGATACAGTGTCTTGTTTCTGGGGCATATGAGAGATACAGTGTCTTGTTGCTGGGGCATATGAGAGATACAGTGTCTTGTTGCTGGGGCATATGAGAGATGCAGTGTCTTGTTGCTGGGGCATATGAGAGATGCAGTGTCTTGTTGCTGGGACATATGAGAGATACAGTGTCTTGTTGCTGGGGCATATGAGAGATAGTGTCTTGTTGCTGGGGCATATGAGAGATACAGTGTCCTGTTGCTGGGACATATGAGAAATACAGTGTCTTGTTTCTGGGGCATATGAGAGATACAGTGTCTTGTTGCTGGGACATATGAGAGATACAGTGTCTTGTTGCTGTGGCATATGAGAGATACAGTGTCTTGTTGCTGTGGCATATGAGAGATACAGTGTCCTGTTGCTGGGGCATATGAGAGATGCAGTGTCCTGTTGCTGGGGCATATGAGAGATACAGTGTCCTGTTGCTGTGGCATATGAGAGATGCAGTGTCTTGTTGCTGGGGCATATGAGAGATGCAGTGTCTTGTTGCTGGGACATATGAGAGATGCAGTGTCTTGTTGCTGTGGCATATGAGAGATGCAGTGTCCTGTTGCTGGGGCATATGAGAGATACAGTGTCTTGTTGCTGGGGCATATGAGAGATGCAGTGTCTTGTTGCTGGGGTATATGAGAAATAGTGTCTTGTTTCTGGGACATATGAGAGATACAGTGTCTTGTTGCTGGGGCATATGAGAGATACAGTGTCTTGTTGCTGGGGCATATGAGAGATGCAGTGTCTTGTTGCTGGGGCATATGAGAAATACAGTGTCTTGTTTCTGGGACATATGAGAGATAGTGTCTTGTTGCTGGGGCATATGAGAAATACAGTGTCAGTGCCCTTATTTTTCTCTGACCTGTTAGCACACTAGAGAGTGATTTAGTTAGTGTCATGCTTGACTGACTTTTCTTCTCCAGCTCAAGAGCTGGGTACCATTTTTTATACCTTGGCGACCCACTGGGGGGGGGGGGGGGGGGGGGGGGGGAAACAGAGTTGTCTCTATCCAGATTCAAACCACCAACCTTTGTCATGAGAGCTTAGGGCACTAACAGCTTTGCATGAACAGCAATGTGGAAATGTTTGTGCATAACAGACAAAGAAAATAACCTTGTCTCCATTTTTTTTTTTTTAGTTCTAAAACATAACATTAAATATTTTTTCCCATTATCACTCATAGTCGTATAAATTTAATCAAAGCACGCCATCTTCCCTCCAAACTCAGAAAAATGCTTTCACAAATACCAGGGTATCTTTTGTTTAAAAAAAATAAATAAGTGGAGTTGTAAAGATCTCATATACAAGAAGTGATTGATAAGTTCTTGGCATGAGGTACAAATACTTGAAACACACAGTTGATATTAGGTGCATTAGTGTAAGATTAAACACTAAGTTTTGGGAAATTAACTGCAACCAATTTTTTTTTACAGGCTGCTGAAGCAGTAAGGGGTGGCAGAAATTGAGAAAATGGATAAAATTTCTCATTGAGCAATCATTCACTACCTTTGCATCAAGGGCTTATCATTGAAGGAGATCCATGAGGGTATGGTGGAGACTAGGGGAGAGTGCCCCTTCTTACAGCACAATGAAGAAGTGGGCAGCTCAACTCAAACATGGAACGGAGAGTCTGGAAGATGATCCCCGTCCAGAAGGACCAAGAACTGAAACCACCGGTAGAATCCATTACATGATAATGGAGGATGGACGACTAACTGAGCGGTACATTGCTACTGAGTTGGCCATATCCCAGGAACAGGTTCATGCCATTATTCACAATGATCTTCAAATGACAAAGGTCGATGGGTCTTGAAACTTCTTGGAGCTGATCACAGACGACAGCTCACAATATGTCGAGAGATAATCTTGGCCATTTTGCTGCAGATCCTGAAAAGTTTCTTCAGCAATTTGTGACTATGGATGAGACTTGGGTTCATCATTTTCAACCAGAAGCCAAAGCAGTGGAAACATCATGGTTCCTCACCTCCAAAGAAAGCAGGGGTGGTCCTGTCTGTAGGCAAAGTGATGGCTTCCATCTTTTGGGATTCAGAAGTTGTGCTATTGGTAGACTATCTTCAAAATGGCAGAACAGTCACTGGGGCCTATTATGCTAATCTTGTGAAGTAAATGCGGGCCAAATTGAAGGAAAAGCGTGGAGGGAAATTGACGAGGAATCATCTTTCATCAAGACAATGCTCCAGTTCACAAGTCGGTGGTGGCAATGGCTGCCATTCATGAATACGGCTTCCAGCTTCTTGAACATCCTCCTTATTCCCTAGATTTGGCTCCTTTGGACTATTACCTGTTACCAAACTAAAACAGGAGCTCAGTGGTCACGAATTTGCTTAAGATGATGACATCATTCATGCTGTAGACCACTTTTTACTGGCACAAGATGCTGATTTTTACAAAGAAGGTATCTGTATGCTCCAGGATCGCTGGACTAAGTGCATAAACTTACAAGGGGACTATGTTGAGAAATAACCAAAACAAATTGTCCACAAATAATCCGTTGTACCTTATGCCGAGAACTTATCAATCACCCCTCATATCAACACAGTCTTCTGTAGAATAGTCTTTGTTCTAACCACAAGTTTCTCTGATTTATTTAGCTCGGGCGTTTCTGCAGCAAGCGCATGTATGTCGTTTTGACAACAGGGAGGTGGGTGTTTGTGTGCGTGATTCAGTTTTTACAACTAGATGAAAATAAGAAAAAACGTAGCAAGAATAATACTAAAACAAGAAAAAGCCAATTATTTCAGCAAAACGGTCCCTATAAGTAAAAAGGTTTGGATCCACTGGTTTACATAATCTTCAGCAAATAAAGTTCGCCTCCATTCCTCTCTATTCCTTATCTTCTCTCTCTCCAGTTGGTGACACCAATTTCTTTTTCTTTTTTTATATTCCTTGTTGTCTTTTCATCTATCTGTCTTGGTCTACCCCTTGGTCTTGTTTCCCTTATCTCTTGTGCATACATCATTTTCATTTGTCTGCTCTCTTCCATTCTTTCCACATGCCCCAGCCAGCGTAGTCTGTTCAGTTTCAAGACATTTATAATTCGTTGGGATTTAAATAAGCTGTTCAGTTCAATGTTCTTTCTAGCTCTCCATTCTCTACTGTTGGTTTACATATTAGTCAGATAAATGTATGTGTGTGTGTGCATACACAAAGGAGACGATTTACATGTAGAGAAGTCACGTGATAAATTGTGGGTCTTTGACAACCCCAGTAGCATTAGTGACAACAAGCACGTGAAAAAAATGTTTACTTTTAACAGCAAAAACAGTGATGGTAGAGACAAATGATTTGTTTACATGGTGAAAACACTTGTATGTAATGTTCCCTTCTGAGCAAGTGTCGGCTGAATTATATCACAAAATAAGATGTTAGTATAATACAATACAGTATTAGCATAATAAACGAAAAGTAGGACTATTGAAATGGGCCCTACGAGTGGAGACCCGGAAGGTTTCTGTGCTTTAAGGGGCCCAGAGGGTTTCTTGCTTTAAGGGGAGCCCAGAAGGTTCCCATATTTTAAGGTAGGTCTAGAATATTTCGTTTTTAGGGACCCAAAGAATTTCCTTGTTTTAAGGGGTTCACTTCTTTAAGGGGGCCCAGGAGGATTTCACTGTTTTAATTGGGCCCAAAGAGGTTCCTTGTTTTGAGGGGGGGGGGGTTCACTGTTTTAAGGGGGCCCATGGAACTTCCTTGTAAGGGGGCCAGGAGGGGTTCAATTTTAAGGGGCCCCAGAGAGTTTGCTTGTTGTAAGGGGGCAGGAAGGATTCACTGTTTTGGGCGGCCCAGAGAGTTTCCTTATTTTAAGGGGTTCAGTGTTTTAAAGGGGCCTAAGGGTCTTGCGTTTAAGGGGGGGGGGGGGGGGGCTGAACAAAAAAAAAAGTGAATGGACATAGTTTTGTACTGACTTGCAAAATTCCTCATGGAAGCCCTGTCTGTCTTAAGAGACTAGCTACAGTAGTTTTCATGTGACTCATTTTGACAAAACACAAGGTCACTAGACCTTTTTTGTGATATAGTCTGTGCAGTCTGAAAACGGTAACGTCTGTTTCGGTACATCTTTCAGTGAAACATTTTATTCTAGTTGTAGCATAAACAAAGTCATGCCTCGCCCATCTTTGATATATAAAAATTACGTTTCTAACGTTCTACATTTGATAGTTTAGGAGATGCCAGTAACGAAAGAAAGAAATAACGACAGAATTAAAGAAAGGAGAATACCAAGAATGAAATAAGGAAAGAATACCAAGAAAGAAGGACAGAATGAAAGAAAGAATGGCAAGAAATAAGGAAAGAATACCAAGAAAGAAGGACAGAATGAAAGAAAGAATGGCAAGAAATAAGGAAAGAATACCAAGAAAGAAGGACAGAATGAAAGAAAGAATGGCAAGAAATAAGGAAAGAATACCAAGAGGGACAGAATGAAGGAAAGAATACCAAGAAAGAAAGAAGGAAAAGAACATCAAGAAAGAAGGACAGAATGAAAGAAAGAATGGCACGAAATAAGGAAAGAATACCAAGAAAGAATGGCAAGAAATAAGAAAAGAATACCAAGAAAGACAAAGTACATTTGCCTCCCTTGATTACTTTTAATTCTTGTTCATATCGTGCATCAAATTCAATACCTTCCCCACTATTCTCTTATATACTGCAGATTTCTTTGTACAGATTTTGCCGGTACAAAGCCACCAGAGTTAGCACGTATATACGTTTATAAGATGGCGATTTTTCTCTTTAAACTGCTGTTCGGTTCGTCTCTGTTTAATTTTTCCCATTGCAAAGGTAGCCGACGTTGCCCCTGCTCATCTTTCTAGGTCAGATTCTGGCGCCCCTTCCTGGCTTTCTTTCGGTAAAACTCGTGACTCATCTGGCAGGGGCGTTTCCACTAATACCTTTAGGTAACGGCAGATGGACACAAATAAGTGGACAACAAGAGCGAGGAAAATTGTGGGGGCGAGGGGAGATGTGTTGACATTAAAGGACAAGTTACTCACAGACACAAGGTTGGTATTTAGAGAGAACCACGTGGTAGGAACGAGGAGGTCTGGGAAAGGGCAGGACAAGAACCTATGAACCTACAAATCATGTCTAGGAAGTGGAGGTGGATTTGCCACACTATGAGGAAACCCGACACCAGCATAGCAAGACAGGCACTGATATGGAATCCTCAAGGAAATAGAAAACGAGGAAGACCTAGGCTTACCTGGAGAGGAGAAATTATGACAGTGCTCAGAGACAAGGGATACACGTGGAAGGAAGCAGAGAATAATTCTAAGAACAGGGACGACTGGAGAGCCTTTATCCGTTGCCTACGCTCTCAAGGGAAGGGAGTGAAAGATGATGATGATGATGTACCAGTTGCCATTGCGGGGTTAGTCTTTGCCTGTACTGCACCAGGTTGGTATGCGGTGTAACTCTTCCTGCAGTTCCTGAACAGTTGTGACCCTTCTCTACGCCCCGTCTGCATACCAGAATGTCGTCTGCATAAGACGTCTGCATCTCCTCTCTTCAAACTGTACCCCTGTTACCTGAACTCTGTACACACTGAAGAGCACTGGCGATAACAGTGTGCCCTATGGTAGTCCAAGAGTCCAGCTGCCACATCAAAGTACTACTTTTCCCTGGTGAACAGGCGCCGATGTTTAGTGGCTCAAAGCTGCAGTCCTTGCATATGCCACGTGATTCTGCGCAGATGTTGAAACTTGTGCAGCTGCTATAGATCCGGAAGCTGCATACAACAGTTCCGTTTTACTGTACCAGCTACTGGAACTCACGGGAAGTCCAGTGGGTCAAGACCGGCCGGTGGCGACTCATTTACCCTGCTGCGCGGAAATGGGTGCCTGACTTTCCCTGGAGCTGGGGAGAGGAAAGCGACCTTGACGTGATGCTGACCACGTGCTGACCGCCTGTTTACTGTCCAGATAAGGAAAATATGAGCACAGATAACACAGCGCCTCTTTGGCATGGCAGACCTAGGTTTTTACTGGAACTACACAAAATAAATAAATGAACATTAATTTGTGCACAGTTAAATTATTGCAAGAAAAAAAAATCCTGTTGAGGGGCTGAATGTGATTAATAATTTTAAACTGTTCAATTCTAAAAGACATACTGTCTCTTAAGAATGCGTTGTAATAATAATCATGATAGTAATGATAATAATAATACAAGATCTGACGGTGAGAGACAACATCGTTGAAAATGGCCTGAGTTTTATGGGGAATATACTGTCTTTCAACATCCTGTCTGTCACCTGTCTGCATGCCCGTCTATATATACTGTCTGTCTCTGTAATTCCGTCTGTTGCCATTATGTCTGTCTGACTGACTATCTATCTCACTGCCTGTCTTTTTTTGTTTTGTTGTGTTTTGTTTCTTGCATTGTAGCAATGTTTTATTTATACACAGTAATGCTTTTCAGCTTTGGACATAGCGATACGAAACCCGCCATCATTGGTTGCCTTTACAGGTAAGAAAACTGGAAGCACACAATTCATTGACCGTTACTTTAATTTATCTGTATTTAAATTATAATCTCACAGATTCATTCTATTTCTTCGTATGTTCTTCTTCCACTTCACGACATGCAAGATCTTTGTTAAATTCAAATATAAAACTGCAGGTGGATTTACGAAACAAACGCAGACATTTTACTTCCTGTACAGTGTCCCTGGTAACCTCAGAAAAACAGCTGAGAAACACTGCTGCTGAGATTTATAAAAGCATAAACATTGAAAATACAGATACCTTTTTCATGTATCTTTGTTATGAAATTATCTCATATCCTGTTTTCAGTACACAGTACAACGTGTACAATGTTTCTGCACACAGCCCAGTCTTCTTCGTTCGCTTCTACCACCAAAACCGCACTGTGATCCTACTGAATTTACGCCTGTGGTCCTCGTTAGGTCCCGTGGTCTCCTGTGTGGTCCCCGAAAGGACCACACGAGATCCCCGAGAGGACCACAAAAGATTCAGATTATCGCAGGGCTTTAGCCTGTATTCTTGGTGGGTCTCAGAAGCGGGATTGCGTGACACCGTGGTTTTCGTTGCACCAGTTTAGTCTAGAGTTGGACTTTCTCACCGGAAAACCTCGACGTGTTTAGGATATCAGTGCATCCCCGCTGGATGAGAGGCGGTAGCCCACCCAGGCCAGAGTTGGACCTTCTCACCGGAAAACCTCAACGTGTTTTTGAGATACCCGTGTATCACCGCCAAGTGAGAGGTGGTTGCCCATCCAGTCCAGAGTTGGACTTTCTCACCGGAAAACCTCAGCGTGATTAGGATACGCAAACATCCCCGCCGGGTGAGAGGTGGTTGCCTATCTAGACTGCCCTGGTCCAGTGTCTCCGACTTCAGCATTTTGTGGTCGTGGCCACTACCCTTCCTAGTTGTGACCAGGATGGAGCTTTTGTCCAGGAGGACGAATCCTCGCCACTAGTGACTTCCACCCCTGGGTTGAGCCGGTTTAGGTATATTAACCCAGTATGGGCGTGTTTGAGACGAGACCGACCTCTAGAGCAGATGTACTGTGCCATGCGTAGCCTTCAAGATTCACCCCTGGTGTGAGCCAGTTTAGGCATAATTCACCAGTATGGGTGTATATCGGGCGTGACCGACCTCTAGAGCGGAGGTGGCATGACATGTCTAGCCATCAAGTTCCACCCCTGGTGTGTGCCGGTTTAGGCATATTTCACCAGTGTAGGTGTATTTCGGACGTGGCCGGCCTCTAGAGCAGAGGTGCCGTGGTATGTGTAGCTCTCGCAGCGATACTACTGGACATACCGATTAAATTTCACATTATCCTTTCCATCACCTTTTCACATCGGCGCTGCACAGCAACCTTTATTTCTTTTCTGCATTTTCTTCCTTGACCTGGAGGAGCTTCACTCCACGCGCGGCATTCGAAGAGTCTCGCCAGTAGTGTCTTAATCTCTGGGACAAGCCGGTTCATGCTTTTCACCCGATATGACTGCACTCAAGACGTGGCCGACCTCCAGACCAGAGGTGCCGTGATTTGACTGTTTGCTTCGCTTTATCATTTCTACCACCTTTTCTGCAGTGATGCTGCGCGGCAACCACATTTGCACCTTCTTCATTGGCCTGGAAGAGCACCGCTCCACGCACGGCAGCTGAAGAATCTCGCCAACAGCGACACAGCCCAGTAATTTATGTTGCTAGTTAAATCTTGCACGCTAATGTTTTTCTTCTTGTTGTCCTTGACCATGAAAAGTCAACACTGGGTGTAACATAGCACCGTACATACGTGGCTCCGCTTGTTTTTATTGTTACTGTGTGTGTGAGTGGGAGAGAAGACAAAGACGCTGTCTGATTTGGCAGTCAGAGATCCATAGCTGACAATGATAGCGTCAGAATGGGCAACCATAGTTGACCAAAGACCCTGTCCCACCTCTCCGCTGGTACCCCCAGTAACAGGCTTAGTAGGAGTCGCCATAGACTCCATGGCAGTGGGATCTGCTTAAATATAAAAATAGCCGCTGTAATCCACTCCTATTCGACCCAGTGCTGTGTCCCACCGTCTTCACCACATCGATTGCAAAGAAAATCAGCTAGCAATTCCAAGAAGAAGAAGAAGAAGAAGACTTATGTGAATTATCTGAACGAGCGATCTGCTTTCCCGTCTACTGGAGGTAATCAACTGTCATGGAGTTCCTCGTGTGACATGGGGATGTTCAGAAGAAGATAAGACAGTCCCTCCCTGCAAACTACTTTACCAATATTCTCATTAGGCTCCTTGCCGACGGTAGCTTCTTCGCCAATCTATTGTGACACAGATCAGTATTTCCCAGAGCAACGCAAATATATTGCCATGAAAGAAAAGTTGAAAAACTGCAGAAGCCACACAGAAATTATTTATAATTACCTCCAATACAGAATGCTTTTAAAATACTACACATTTTTACTTGTGAATTAGAGTAACTACGGAGAGCAAAGGAAGCCAGCGAACTAGGGCTAGCTGTTAATGATTTTAGCTAATAAGCTCAGCTGAACAGGACTTGCCGTGGGTGGTCTTGTCGAGAAACTCTTTTGGGTCAGTTCCCAGCCCCCAAGCTAGTCATAGTAACCCACTCCCAATCAAATACAATGTTTGTGCTTCAACGGTTTTTTTTCTTCCTTCAGCTGCTAAGAATATCTAGCTCACAGCCCCATTGAAGATACGAGAACATCTTGCTCACATCATCATGGAAGATACAAGAACAACCCTGCTCACAGAACTCCGTGGAAGATGAACTAACATGAGAACTAAACTGGTACCAGCACACAGAAACCACACATTGATCTTTCAGTAGTAATTTGAAAGATTTCACTGATTTCGTCCAACTATGAAACGCCGAGAAGCATGCTTGTCCCAGCGAAACTAACCCTAGAAGCTAAGCTCCGCGCTGCAAGGGCAGCACACATTCGCCTTGCCGATATTTCTAGGTCAGGTTCTTGTGTCTCTTCTTGGCTTTCTTTCGATAAAACTCATCGATGCACGACTGTTTGTATTTTGAGATAGAATGCACGATATATAGGCAGTAATTGCGCGCGAAGAGGATAAGATCGGTTTTGTTCTTACCAAAGACTGGCTCACTTACGAAGTAACCCACCTACGTTTTTGCGAACCCTGCCGCCCCTGAACTAAATTCAAGGCCACGGGATGGGAATCGGCCATACAAAAAACAAAAACAAAAAAATGAGTAGCTGCTTTTCACAGAACCGTTGGCCAATCCTGCACGACTCTTCCATTGCTTCTTTTTGTTTTAGCTACCGACGGGCAGGAAGGTAAGAGTATTATTTTCTTGCATTAAAGCAGTTTCTGCACTCTTTGGTACAATTTGTTATAGCGTATGACTGCGAAGTTTATGAATTATTTAGTCTTAATGAAGCTACTGGTGAGATGGTATGAATGTTAACAGCGCAAAAACTTTTTGAAAATATTTTCTGAGTATTTTGTTTCTTTGGACTGCCAGAGGTAAATCAGTAGATTTTATTCGTGTGTGCACGAACGGACCCATAGAACAACTTTGGGGGTTGGGGGTGGAGGGTTCATTCAGGGCCGTTGTAACAAGTGCATTTCCACGGGGCGGAAAGTTCTGAGGGGCTACAAACAATGGGAAAATGTGATAACAGGTTTTAAAAAAAATTAAATAATATTTTTAAAAAATTACTCATGGGTCGGCCCAACATTATCTTGGGGAAAAAGATTAAAAATGAATTGATTAGTTACGGACTATACTCAAGATGTAAGTCATACAGATCAGTTGACACTGTTTGCAAGATTTGTCAATACAGATACAGGCGATATCAGTTTTTATGAGTGTTTTCTTGATTTCATTCCTGTGGAAACTTTTACGGGTTCGGGGGGGGGGGGGGGTGGTGGGGGTGTGTGTGTGTGTGTGTGTGTGGGTGGGTGGGTGGGGGGGGGGTTTCTTCTTATAAAATAATCAGACATAAATATTGCAGCCGCAAACGTGTGTGGCCATGGTACGACAGTAGATCAAATATGATAGGAAAACATTCAGGAGTTCAACAACCCGTTAGAGATTTTTTTTCTTGGTCTTCTCCTGCCAGTTGTCCACACGGAGGTCTCCTGGGTTCTCACGCCACCATTGTCTTGGTCTGCCTCATGGTCTGTCTGCGTTCATCACTTCTGTATAAGCCTTTTTTGTCAGTCTATTCTCGTCCATCCTCTCCAAGTGTCCCACCCATCTCAGTCTGTTGTTTTTCATAATGATAGTTATAAGTGAAGACTGGACTAGGGCGTGTATTTCTTTGTTATTTCTAATTTTAATTCACAGAAACAAATGTAAATAACGCGAAGTCGTGTGCTAAAAACTAGAACATAAACAAACCATTTGTTTGTAGTTTAGAAGCTCATCGTTGTTCGTGTGATGAGTATTATGATGATGTAAGTAATATAACAATAAATCTCCTAAGGTCTTTATTTTATTTTGCTCTCCATGCTCTCTCTCTCTCTCTCTCTCTCTCTCTCTATTTTCTTTAGCGTCTCACTGTTTGCTGGTTTAGTCATTTCATTTACTTGCCAAGGGAATCATACATTTCATCATCTTTTAGTGCATTTATCTGTATGGTCCTTTGGTACCTCTTAGTCCAACCGATTTCTGTCAGGATCAAGAGTCTCCAAAGTGGTCGAGATTGACTCCCCCAAGAGAGATTGATCATTTTTTTTAAAGGAAGTTATTTTTCCTAGGATATTATTATTATCAGTAATGATATTAGAAGACAGTTTATTAAAATACTTTTATTGGTTCAGTCATTTGCATGTCCCTTGTGGAACTTTGCCTCCCTAACAGCTCTCATGTAGGCTTCTCGGTTGTAAGCAAGATGCCCTGCTGCTGATGCGTCCATTCACAGATCATCAACGATGTCTTGCAGCCATCTTCGCCTTGGTCTTCCTCTCTTTCTTTTTCCCATTATGTACCCTTTCAAGACGGTTTTCTCTAGATTATCATGACGTTTAATGTGTCCAAAATATTTAAGTTTTCTTTGTTTAATTTTCTGTACTAGCTAGCCTTCTTCAATATTAAGTTCTTGTAGTATGGATATATTTGTTCATTTTTTTGTGTCTATGATATTTGAAGAACTGTTCTGTAGCATTCAGAGGCATTTATGTGTTTCTCAGCTGTTTTGTTAAGTGTCCATGTCTCACAGGCATATGTTGCGATGGGAAAGATGCGTGCCATTAAAAATCTTATTTTTGTAGTTCTGTCTGTTCCTCTCCACAGATTCTTTAGTTGTTTTATTTTTTGAAGAGCGATAGATGTTCTAAATGCTTTTATGCATGAAAAAAAATTGTGTGTGGTGGGGGGGGGGGGGGAGGGTAGTGATGAACAGTCTTAAACTTCACGAGGAGGCCAATGAGCTGAAGAGTTTGGAGACCCCTGGTCTGTATTCCCCCAGCCTACATATGCCTGTATGTGGGAACAGTTCTCCGTTCAGCCGTGCCTAGAGAATAAAGAGGCATTGTTTTTGTTTCTTCGTAGCTTAGTACAATACGTTCCTGAGATTGGCGTCTGAGTAGCGAAGTGATAAGTGCAGCTGTTTCCCCGGGCGGGGTCGTTTGTTTGAACGTGGTTAGAGCTGGGCCTATATCTGCTCAACTGTATAAATGGGTATCTGGTTCTTTCTGCAGGTTGTAGGAGGAAAGGCATCTAAGCATGAAGCTGGTCACATCACGCTCTTTTTTTTTTACAGGTCAAAGAGAGTATGGACTGTATCCCCTACAGTTGGTTGACTGGCGCTCTTCCAGCCTTCTCCAGGGCATTTGTCTGTTTCTTACAGAGCTAGTGCTTGGCAGATGTGATAAATATCTTTGGTTTTTTTTCCCCAAAAACTAACAGAAGTAACAGTAGCTAGTCAGCGGGCAGCGTGACTAGGCGCAGTGTTATCCATGACAAAGCATGATTCACGGTCGTTACAATATATTGGTGCTACTTACAGCAGCTATGTGTTGATTGTATAATCTGGGGTATCGGATTGGTGTGGAGGGGAGTGAGAGAGAGAGTGAGAGAAAGAATGAGAGAGAGATAGAGAGAAAGTGAGAGAGAGTGTGAAAGAGTGAGAGAGAGAATGAGAGAAAGTGTGAGAGAGATAGAGAGAAAGTGAGAGAGGGTGTGAAAGAGTGAGCAAGAGAGAGGTCAGTGAAATTTTATGTTGTGCACGCTACAGACTAGGGGGAAAAAACATGAAACCTGAAAGCTCATTACAAAAACTGAAATAATTTATAAAAATAAATCTCTCATTATCAGCTGGCCCTGCCTTTCAACCATGTTTAATAGTTCTTTCGTTTATTTAGACACACCAGTATCACAATGTATCACTGTACTTTTTTTCTCGCAATTTTTTATTCTCAAATTGTCATTGTTTGTACAATTTAAACTTCTTCTCTGTCAGTGTTTCTCAACCAGAGTACCGTTGACCCTTTGTCTCTGTACGATTTATTGAGAAGCTTTTTTTTTAAAAGGAATTTTTGTTGTTGTTGTTGCTGCAGCTGCAGGGCAATATTTAGCCACAGAAATGACAATTCTGTTTATGATATATGAAAGAAGTACCAACATTTGTAGTAAGAATTTTTTTAAACGTTGAAATGGTGACCTTTTTTTTTAGTGACTGTACAGTGGTCACTTCTGTGATCAATAATCTATCTGTCTGTCTGTCTGTCTGTCTTAATCATCATCTGAACTATCTGTATGTCTATCCTGTCTGCGTGTCTGTCTTTCTGCCTGCTGCTTGACACTTCCCTCTTTTCCTCTCAATTCCTCCTTTTTTTTATTTATGATATGGATAAATAATATAAAGATCCTGTCAAGCATAAAAAGTTGAGGAACAGTGCAAGATCTAACAGAATGTCATTATGCCAATGAACGCAGGCATACACAAACACACACATTTACATAAAAACTGGCGATGCTGACACCCTAAAGGGAAACTACCAGACAATAAGTCACAAGATGATTAATATGCCTAAGAAACACGCAATTACAGGTACAGATTAAAGCAATTCATCTTTCTTACATTGTCACATCGCCATTCAGGAACAGCCAGTGGGCGCTTTAGCGGAGGAGAAAATAAAGGGAGATTACTTGGTCGGAAAGTGAAGATTGGCTGAAACGATTCAGTACGGACCTGAGCTAGTCTAACAGCAATATCCCCTAGTATGAAACAAACGGCCAAGATATTGCAGCCTTTGACCCCTAAGAAGGATGGCTGGTCAAGCCACGTAACTGGTCAGTTGACGAAAAAGAGATTTTCTTTGAATCGTGAAAGAAAATAGATGGGTGTACGGTTCAATTTTACAAAAAAGATAGGAAGAATGAGGAAAATGGCGGAGAATGGCAGAAAGCGAGATGAGTACATAAAATTAAGAACATACAACAGTCCAATATTTCGGCAAAAAGCCTTGTTTTTCGGGGATCAAAATAACAAATAAAAAACACGAAAAATGGATGAAATATATAGACTACAGCTTTTTGGCCTGCTCCTTATTACGAAAGCAGACACAAAAATCGCGAACGGGGGATAGAAAAGACAGGGGAGGTAACAAACAGAAACTAAGTTTCTCTCTAAAAGAGTAGGTGGAGGAATATGATTCAATTTTTTTAAAAATAGGAAGAGTGAGGAAATGGGCAGAAACTGGGATGACAAAAAAAGTAAGATGAGTATAAATGAAGAACAAATAACAATCCAGTGTTTGGTCAGAAACGTTGTTCAAGTATCAACACAGCAGTTTTATCACAGTCGTCATTTTACTTATCTCTCTAAGAAGAAGGACGGTATCTTCCCCCTTAGCAGAACTGAGGGGAATTCTTCTGACCATTTGATCCTCCATGTGTGTTGCATGTAAGATGAATTCTTGAAGGACTTTTGCTGTGTATGACGGGTCAGATCCTTTAAAAGATATGTTAATATATAACTGCTGCCATCAGACTTCGTCTCTATTGTTACAAACACCTTGCTAGCCATCAGACTTCGTCTCTGAGGTTACAAACACCTTGCTAGCCATCAGACTTCGTCTCTGTTGTTACAAACACCTTGCTAGCCATCAGACTTCGTCTCTGTTGTTGCAAACACCTTGCTAGCCATCAGACTTCGTCTCTGTTGTTACAAACACCTTGATAGCCATCATTATTTCGTCTCTGTTGTTACAAACACCTTGCTAGCCATCAGACTTCGTCTCTATTGTTACAAACACCTCGCTAGCCATCAGACTTGGTCTCTGTTATTACAGACACCTTGCTAGCCATCAGACTTTGTCTCTATTGTTACAGTCATCTTGCTAGCCATCAGACTTCACCTCTGTTGTTACAAACACCTTGCTAGCCATCAGACTTCACCTCTGTTATTACAGACGCCTTGCTAGCCATCAGACTTCGTCTCTGTTGTTACAAACAGCTGAGTACCAACTACTCGTTTCTTTAAGAGGCAGGTTGTTAAGTAAAAGTGTGAGGAGACAGTCCATGTCCAATATCTGAAGTCCTGCTAATAATAACTTTCTCATGCGGTACAGTTCGGCCGTCCATTACGACAGAAATCTGGAACAGAGCCTTATAAAAAGTCTTTTTGTCCCCTCAGCACTGTGAGGTGCACGAGGAAGGAGAAAAGACAAGATAAGAGTATCATCATCATCATCAGGTGCCGTGCCGACTGGCGTTGGCTATTATGCTTCTCCAGAGTACCCGATCCTTCATGCAGGCCATCAGTTCAGTTGGTGATCTCCTCTCACACCATCCCGTCAGACTGTCCAGTATCATTTCTCTTGGTCTTCCTCTTGATCTTCTTCCTTCTATTTTTCCTGTTGTTATAATATTTTCAATGCCCCATCTTCTCATAAGATAAAGAGTATAGGGAAGTGGTATTGCTTGTGAGACTTGGACAATAACAAAAAAGAAAAAAGTGGATAGGAAGCAACGGAACTGCGCGTTTGGAGAAAGATGGAACATTTACCTTGCATGACTAGAAGAACAAGTAAACAAGCTTGTAGAACATTGAAAATTAATTCAAATCAGTATGGAAACAACTCTCAGAATTTATTTGAATATATCACAGAAGACGGTGGTTAGGTCGCCGGCAATTACTGTAAGTTTCCAGGGAAAAGGAAAAAAAAGATGGAGAAAGAAGGAGACTTATGGATGGATGGACGGACGGACGGACGTGATATAATAAAAAAAAGCAACAAGTTTTACTAGAAAGACTGCTTATGATTATTGCCAGCCCTTTGGCGGAGCGGCACCTGACGAATGAAGTAACGGACTGTGTGTCTGTCTGTGCGTGGGTGTCCGTCTGTCCCGCGCCTCCCTCCCTCCCTCTTTTTTTTTTCAAATGAAGTATTGCAAATAACCACAAAAGAAAGAGGCGAAACTTGTTGAAGGTTTGTTGTATTTGCCTGTTAGAATGACATTGAAGCTGTTGACAAGCCAGGCATCGTGAGTGTCCCTCATATTGGATAAACATTGGTGCCACAGTCGCTGTTTGCTGGAGCGGGCCTTACCTTGTATATGAGGAGCACAGAAGAGTCTCGTGGCCATCACCGGTACCGGCCCAGACGTCAGAGAGTAGAAGAAGAAGAAGAAGAGCCGCCGAAAGACAGGAAAAATCACAACCAGGTGCAGATCATCACACACCGTAACAACGTCATTTTGAGGACGAAGAAGAAGTTGCTATTCACGACCATTGTTTTACGACAGTAAACTTTAGCTGACTCCTAAATAAATGTTGGAATGCTTCATCTTCTTCTTCTTCTGTCTCCATGGAGATGCGACGGAAAGATACTAACCCATAACACATTGTTTCTTAATTCTTCTCCGCCCTTAAAATGACGTTGGTTACGGTGTGTGATGATTTTTTTATAGTTTTCGGCCCATCTTCTTAGATCTCTCTCGGGCGTCGCAATTGTATGCTTCTGAAGTAACTGGTCTTTCAGTTGGAGTTGGTGTACATCCCCATATAGCTGGGTTCGCCTTCCCGTTTCGATCCTCATTCGCTTGGCTAGACTATTGTCTGTTTCCAGGGGGAACTAAGAGAGGTGGAACAGGGTCTTGACTGGCTTATGGTTCGCCGGCCCTGGCGCAAAGAGTCAGTTTTGGGTCACCGACAGCTTCGCCAGCCCTAACACAAAGAGTCAGTTTTGGAGTCACCGACGGCTTCGCCAGCCCTGACGCAAAGAGTCAGCTTTGGGCCACCGACAGCTTCGCCAGCCCTGACGCAAAGAGTCAATTTTGGAGTCACCGACAGCTTCGCCAGCCCTGAAGCAAAGAGTCAGTTTTGGGTCACCGACAGCTTCGCCAGGCCTGACGCAAAGAGTCAGTTTTGGGGTCACCGACAGCTGTCTCACTCAGCTTGAGTACCGAGTCGTCGCCCCGCAGAGAGAACGATTTGGTGTTTTCGTGAGACAAATATCTGCTGAGCCGCTAGATCAGCGGTTCTCAAACGGTGCGCCTAAGTCAGCCACATTATGTGTTCCGACACATTATGGTTGCAAAAATATTTTCTTTCAAAATACACTTCGCTCAGTGTAATATAAACTGTAAAATACCCTAAATTTACGCTTATTATGAAGACATGTGTGTCTTGCATTGTCAAGTGTGTCAAAATTTGTCATAGTTTGAGATCCGCAGCATTAGATGTCAGCGCGTTTACTGAAGCGGGGAGGAGACATTAATTATGTGAAATATCCAGCCATGACCTGAATACGAGGTTCGTAACATCATGTTCCTGCACTGTTGCCTTCTACCTGCTCAAAGTGTTGTGTACAAGCCGGGCTTGTTGATGTTTTCTATACAACTTTTTTTTTTTAAAAAACGAGCGAAAAACAAAACACAGTTCAGGTGAAGGTTTCATAAACATTCAAATCTTTTAAAAAATTTTTTAAACGATGTTTTTTTTCCAACTTTCTGCTTAGTCTAATTTTTAAAGCGGAAAAACATTCTGTTTTGCTGTTGAGATGATTAGTCCTACGTATATTTTATGTATTAAGACACATCCTGCTTCTAAGAACTGCAGACTGTTGTTATTTGCAGCCATCTTGTCGCATTGAAGTTCTTCGTGTAAAGTCTCTGCTCACTAACAAGTCTCAAGTGAAGTGTCAAGTTCGTGCAAGCAGCTTCAAGTCCGGTCTAACTACAAGTCTCAAAATCTGTGAGTCAGAATATGCAAAAAAGTGATTGTTGTGTACCGTAACTACTAGCGCAGTACAAAAGGTGATTTATTACAACATTCATAAGGAAAGGGGTTGTAAGTTGTGAAGAAAATAAAGTGAAATAAACGTGAGTAGCACAATATATACTTTCATTTATACTCAGCATTTTGACTTTTTTTTAATAGTAGCATCACTTATTAGGAAGGCGGTTATTAATCTTCTGTACTTCAACAATGTCCCTTAGACTAGATTTTGTTTTTTGAATTACTCTTTTGTCAGCACTTTTAGTCTTTGCAGAAGCACGTGGGCACCTTTTCTGTTACACAAATCCAGGCGTCAGTTTTGGCTTCAAACGTCAAACCAACTCTTCTACTTCCACTAGACGCTTCCACTATACTACTGGCATGGCAGTGATGTATTACAAGGACTAGTATTATAAATACTTCATTTTGGTTACACCTGTTTACTTCGCGCTGGGCGCACTTTTCTTTCTGTGTCTAAAGCCAAGAGATTACTGCATAACGTATAGCTCTCTCAACAAGCAAAACATGACAGATCGTACGTTCAAGTTAGATCTGCTCAACAGCGCACAAGATAATGATGCCACTGAAGTATGCGTTGTCTTACTAATAACAGAACACTGTTGTATGATTAGACATCGAGAAAATCCTGGATAAAGCACTTTTAGACGTGCCAGAACGAAAAATCACAAGAGGATTACCTGGATCTCGACCCCACGGATTTTAGTAAGGCGAGCAAGCCGTCTAGCAACGACAGAACAGCTTGTTTCCAGGTCTAATAATACACCACTGTGTCCGGTTACTTTACGAAAACTTCGGTGTTTCCTGTTTGTAAAATTTGTTGTGTTACTAGTACAGCGTTGTGATACAGCAGTCGTGTCAACTGTGTTAAAAAGGAAAAAAAAAAAACTCCTACGAAATGGTAACGCGAGTCCAAGTTGTTAATATTCATCTTCGAGTCGACTCGTTAAAGTGTCTACTCGAGTCCGAGTCGATCGACTTGAGTTTGCAACTCTGCTGTGAGGATGTTGAAGCGCGGGCATGGTGGTGGATGAGGAGCATGGAAGTGGAAACAGTAACGGAAAGATGGGACGCCTTACCTTGCTTGTTTGCTTGTCTCTCTCACAGTCACTCCGCCTCTCGTAGTCTTGTAACTGTAGTGCCACACTAAGACAATCATCTTTGTTTTCTTGGGTGGATGTGACGCGTGCGACGGAGCATATATATGGGGCTGTCCTGAATGCAATGACGCTGCGTCTGATTTTTAACCTTTGAAACTTTGTTCCCACTGAACAAAAAATGCATTAGTCTTTTCTCTCTCTCTCTCTCTCTCTCTCTCTCTCTCTCTCCACTTCCTGTTTTTCTTTCAACCTTTCTTTTTACCTGTCTCAGTGTCTCTGCCTATTCCAGTCTCTCTCTCCCTTTCTGAGTCTTTCTCCCACTCTCAGTCTCTCCCCCTCTCTCTTTCTCTCTCTTGGACGCTCTTCCTCTCTATCTCTCTGTCCCTCTTTCTCATTTTCTCTCATTCAGTGTTCCCTCTAAGCTGAGCGCACGAGTGATCGCTCACATGTTTGTTTTTTTTTCTCCTTGGTGTTGATCATATTCTTCATTTCATTTGTTTTCTCTTACATTACTTTTTAGTTCATTATACATATCATATAGAAAACTGCATACGTACACTACGTGTGGAGCAAAATCCATTTTAAATATTTCAAAATGTATTTTGCAACTTACTGCTCGTAAATAACCGGATTACAGCGGAGATATTGTTCTCATTCTTTGACTTTTCCACCATTTCGAGTGAAGACAGTGCCTGACTTTAAGCCTAAATCTGGGTCAGGGCCAAGTAAACAGAAGGCCTGTGCTGACTTGATGACATTGCTAATGTGACACAGAAGGCCTGTGCTGACTTGATGACATTGCTAATGTGACACAGAAGGCCTGTGCTGACTTGATGACATTGCTAATGTGACACAGAAGGCCTGTGCTGACTTGATGACATTGCTAATGTGACACAGAAGGCCTGTGCTGACTTGATGACATTGCTAATGTGACACAGAAGGCCTGTGCTGACTTGATGACATTGCTAATGTGACACAGAAGGCCTGTGCTGACTTGATGACATTGCTAATGTGACACAGAAGGCCTGTGCTGACTTGATGACGTTGCTAATGTGACACAGAAGGCCTGTGCTGACTTGATGACGTTGCTAATGTGACACAGAAGGCCTGTGCTGACTTGATGACGTTGCTAATGTGACACAGAAGGCCTGTGCTGACTTGATGACATTGCTAATGTGACACAGAAGGCCTGTGCTGACTTGATGACATTGCTAATGTGACACAGAAGGCCTGTGCTGACTTGATGACATTGCTAATGTGACACAGAAGGCCTGTGCTGACTTGATGACATTGCTAATGTGACACAGAAGGCCTGTGCTGACTTGATGACGTTGCTAATGTGACACAGAAGGCCTGTGCTGACTTGATGACGTTGCTAATGTGACACAGAAGGCCTGTGCTGACTTGATGACATTGCTAATGTGACACAGAAGGCCTGTGCTGACTTGATGACATTGCTAATGTGACACAGAAGGCAAAAAAGCATTCGGAATCCGGGGCCTCTTCATTGCACAGCAGCGAGGGCAACGGGGGTGGGGGAGGGGGAGGGGTGAAATAAAAGACAAAACGATCCTCATTTGTGAGAAGATGAGATTGTTGAAGAACAGCATATCTGGAGTATCAGGTTTTCATAAAATACAAAATTTAAATACAGTGACACATGACAGAGACATGTTTGACAGCAGTTTTTCCGAGCAGGCTATTACATACATACATACATACATACATACATACATACACACACATACAACATGTGACATGCATGCATGTACGAGGGTCATACCGAAAGTCGTGAGCAAATTTTTTAAATCGGAATTTATAGATAGAGAAAATATAAATGTATCACCATAAACTGGATTCTTTTCTTCACTTTTCAACATAATCTCCGTTTCTCTGCACACATTTTCCCCATCGCTCTGCAAGTTTAAAAATACTCTCCCGGTAGAATTCCGTTCCAGCTGACCGACGGCACAGACGCACTGTTTTCTGGACGTTCTCTTCTGTGGGGTCCAGCGGGCACAAACTTTTCTATAGCCTAGGGTTTCAATCATTTCCTGTACTGCATTGTATCCTATTCCAAGATTTGCAGCGATTTCAGAAACTGTGACACGTCTGTCTTATTTAATTATGTCGTCAACCCTTTTCACGTTGCGTTCAGTGGAGGCAATTCGAGGACGACCGCTGCGAGCCATATCTTGGATGCTCTGTGAAATGTTTCACCCACCTCCTAACACTGCTAGCACCCATACACACATCAAGTTGAATCTTTGGTGAATTTCACCAGCGAGGATTTCCTCTTTAACCATGGAACTCAATTGACACGTTGACGAAACGAAACTTCAGCACCCGCCATTTTTATTTATGCTCCGCGTGGTCACGTAACACATGATGGTTACGTCATGTGACTTCTACATGAAGTGCAAAGGATGCAGTTAAGGTGATATACTTATATTTTCTCCTGTCTGTAAATTCTTATTTTTTAAAAAAAATTGCTTACGACTTTCGGTATGACCCCCGTGTAAAGTTTACTTGACTCGGTTGCACAAACAGGATGTTGACAAGCAACGATACAGTTTCGCGAACATTTCTTCTCGACCAGGACATTGGACGAGCAACCAGTAACTGAAACCAGTGACACAAACCTCAGTCCTGCAACTTACCAGCAAAAGTACTCAACTTCTAATTTCATTACTAGCACAAATTGACCAGTTTGGGGAGGGGAAGAGTTGGGGGACTCCCAAGATTCAGTACTCAGAGACAGTAGCTAGTGACTCATAACTGGCTGCTTTGGTTAAAGTTGGCTGACAGTGGCCCTATTCTACCGATCAGTGGTATCCCTTGGTAACGGACTATAACAGAGTGAGTAGGGATGGAACGGCAACGTGGTCATAAACCCCCCCCCCCTCCCCCGCTCCCAACCCCAACAAAGCCTGATGTATTGGGGCAAAGGGCGCCGGTACAGGAACCAAGCTGTAAACCGTGACAGATCGCAACCATTGCTCTTGTCAGGTTGAAGGCAGACGTACAAAATCGTGGGGGAAAATGCTTACTCCTCTGAGCTTGAAAAAAAAAAAAAGCGAAATTATCAACAAACTTCACTGTTTCTTGCTCTCTGACTTGCGTGTTGTATCGTGAGCTAGAAACATGGCTGTGTTATAAAAACAAAAACAAAAAAAATAGGTCACATGAACAAAGCCCATTGCACTGAAATTTGAACACAACATTGTGAAAGAAGTGTACATGTGTTAATAACATCCTCATTCCTCTTCTATGCCCCCCCCCCCCCCCCGCCTTTCCACCCAAACCTTTGCCAAGGGAATGTTCAAAGTCACATTATAAGATCAGTCTAGTAACTTTTAAATAGACCCCCCCCCCGCACACACACACACACATATTAGTTGTAACAAGTAAAAAAATGATGAGAGAAGGAAGAAAACATTATTTTTACACACACAAAACTGTGCAAGATATATCTACCAAAACAATAACAACAGAATGTTCCTGGTATTAAACTCGTATAGCTTACCTACCACATAATTTACTATTGCACCAATTGCTGCTTCATATAACTGCTATATAACTGACACAAGTTCATATAGCAACTTCAAGAAGAGAAACTAAATCATTTAGTGGCAGGTGAAAAAAAAAATGTGATCCATAAAAATACAGTGCCTGCTTGATAGGGACAACAATAAATTTTGATGATTTTAATAATGTCTTGTCTCCATCCTCATATTCTTTTCAGTGTTGATGGGACAAACAGACGTCTTGATAGGACTTAGCCATTTACTTCATATAATGGGGCATTCAAGTTTTCTGTATTTCTTTCTGTTGACAGTTTTATGCATGGCCACTTCCTCTGTTTCCTACAATTACTAGATTTTATTAATATATAATATTTTCTTATGATAAATTTATCATTTATCTGAAATTATATTTTGCCTCACTTTCAGCAAACATGAGATATTACTTCTCTTTCACTCTGAGTTTTCTGGGAGTTGTTGCAATGAGCTCCGTTCTCGTAACCGCCTTCCCAGACGGAGCTCCCGAAGACACATGTGACAGCATGCGGCCAGGGCACCATGTGGACATGAATGACAACACAACAGCTCTCTTGGAGCCGCAGACCGACAAGCCTTACTTCAGCATCCTCCTGGACAAGACAAATGTTAGTCCTGGAGAAGTTGTTCTTGGTGAGATAATGTGTCAATGTTTATATTTCCAGTTGATGCATCAGTCAGGTATGTCAAAAGGGGGGGGGGTTGTTTGGAGGAAAGTCAATGAAAGCTCCGGCCAGTACTTGGGGTACCATGTCCCAGCCTGGGCAGTTAAGTAGTTCACTGTCATGCCCTTGGGGCATATAGGGTAAATTTTGTTTGTTTACACATATTCCATCACTTTTTTTTTTTGAGCTACAGGGCATATGGTATTATTGTAGATATTTTCCATGTCTCTGAGGCATATACGTGTAGGGTATATTTGCTGGTGGAAATGCAGATGATGTTATTGACTTTAGTTACTGAGGAGAGATGCTGGCAATGTTTGGGGGCATGTGTTCCAGATAACTGGCAACTCATTGCTAAAAACAGCACCAAGTTGGACATCTCAGAGGAACAGGAATAGGAGTAGACAAAGAAGGCATAGATAAGAACAACAGAGAAGGTGTTGAACAATAGAGGGTTCAACTGGGCAAGAGCAGAAAAAAATGGCAAAAGATGGGCATTTGTAAAAAAAAAAAAAACTTGTGGAAGCCCCATGTGCGCTGGGCACCAGAAAGTTCAGAGAGAGAAAGAGAGAGATTGTATTAGTGTGCATATTTTCCTTGACACATTTGGGGGAGGGTGGGCAGGCATGAGAGCATGCATGGCTGTCTTACTTTCCCAGTTCCTGGAGGAGCTAGGTACCCATTTTTACATCTGGATTGACTGGGTTGTGTCTGGCCAGAATCAAACCACTGACCTTCACTATGAGTTATAAGTGCACTAAGCACTTTGTCACCCAGGTGGCCATTTAGTTAAAGAATCTGGAAATCTTGATGCATAAATTTTGAATGTGGAGGTCATTGGTCAGTCTGTGAATAAAATTAATAGCAGTACATTTGTTATTTGAATTTTCATAAGCCTTTTATTGATAAAGTGAATATATATAACTTAAAACTTTTGACAGTTTTTAGGAAATTTTTTTCTGTAATGTGGCATGATATTTTGTGTTCAAACAACTTGCTCTACTTTGCTTATTGTTCTTGATATTTGTTCTAGTCATTTTTGTATGTGTGACTGATTCAATTCAGCTGCTATGTCTACTTGTAATCTTATTGCAGTTACCGTCCAGGCAGATCAGCACTATTTTGAAGGATTCATTATACAGGCTCGAGATGTGAACGAACAAGTTTCATCTGATGGTGTTGTGAAAAAGTATGGTACCTTCACAGTATTGAATGATGAAACAAAAACAATCTGCGTATGTTTTTTTTTTTTTGGTTTGTTTTTCTGAGAGTTTATTTTTGATATTACTGATTTGGCTTTGTGTTTACTGTTGTTCTGACTGATATTGTTTTGACTGATGATGTTATTGTTTTGATTGATGTTATTGTTGTGACCGATGCTATTGTTTTGATTGATGTTTCATGTATTGATTCTTTGATTGGTGTGGCCAATGATTTTGTTCTGCAGTTAATCTTGTTCATCATTGCTCCAGTAGCTTCACTAAACATCTTGCTTTCATTCATTCCTTTTTTTTCCCTCTCTATTTTCTTCTTCACTATTTCACATGCTTTAATACATGCTTGCTCAAGAAGAACCAGTGTTGGCAGTAGGTTGGCCGAACTCAAAGGTTTTTCTATACATATATATATAAGAGCTTGAACCAGGACATCTTTCTCAAGTTATGAAAGCCTGTGAGAAACCTTAGACAGGATTGTGAAAGATTACCTAACTGGATAAAATGAGCAACTATCCTGTATTAAAAGGGGCAGTCCCATATTTTAAGGATTTGCTCCAGAGACTATTATTTTGGAAGGGAATCCCAGTGTCCCCTATTTTAAACCACCTGTCCGTTGCATGTTCATAAAATACCCAGATTTTTAAAAACAATTATCTTATTGGAAATGTTGGTATTTTTAAGACAGTTCACTCTGTAGAGAAGTACAAACAAGTAGACCTGACTGACACATTTGTAAGTAAATTTATAAATCTGGTCAATTCATTAAAATTTTGGGTTAAAATTTAAACTGATTGAATTTACCAGAACTTAAAAAAGATGACTTAATCAACATTAGGGCATATTTTAGGTTTATATTGCCTTAGGTCCCTTTAGGTGCACTAACTGTTTTTCTCCTCATTTCTCATAAATGGCTGAACATGAATTTTGTGGGAACTTGAGAAAATGCTTGGACTCATGAAATATTTCTTTCATGGGCTTTTGTCATTAAACTTTTGTTCTTACGTGTGAAAAGAATGTTCATTTCATCCTCTGGATCCACATTGTAATACTTTTCTGTATTCATTTTCATAAAGTCAGCTACGAATATGTAGAAGAAAAAATGAATCCCATTTCCTTTATTATATGCCGTACTGGGTAGAGTTGGCAACCGTTCTTCTCCATCTTGTGCGGTCCTTGATGCGTCCAACGATTACAATGCTGTCCTTTTTTTCAGTACCACTTGGTCAGTCCAATAAGATGTTTTTATCTTCCTCTTTTTCCGCTGAATTTTCCAGTCGTTATTTAGTTCTCCAACTTCTGTGTCCAAGAAATTTTGACTGTGTTTAATTTTAACTAGTTTTCATTGTTCTAAAACTTATTTGAAGACCACCTCATTTGTTTTTCTGTCTGTCCAGGATATTTGTTGTATCTCTCTTCAACATCCCATCTCTGTTACTTCCAATTTCCTTGTAATATTTTTGTCAGCACTATCCAAGTTTTACAACTATGTAGGAATATTGGTCATTTAAACTTAGTGTGCAATGATTATCATATTCTGTTGTTCCAGCTTTCTTTGGAGTTGTGATGAAAACTAATTTGGACAATCTGATGGTATATATTTTATGGCATACTGATATCAGCAAGTGCCATGACCATTTTTCTTGTGATGTTATCATGTCCTGGTTCCTTGCCTGCTTGCATTTGTCTGAGTTTATTTCTTATTTCCATTTCCTGTATTGATGGTCCTTCATTATTCATGCTTACATTTAATTGCTCATTTATTTGGTTGTTATGCAGATTTTTTTTTACCTGCTCTGGCCATCTCTCCATTATTTCCCTTGTTTCCATTATAACTTTACCTTCCTTTGTTTTCAAGCCTATTGCTTTGCTTCTTTTCTCCTTTGAAATTCTTTGCCATTATAAAACTTCTTCAGTCTCATTGCATTGTTCTAACAGCCACCTTTCTTTCTCTACCTTGCATCTCCTTCTTACTTCTTTGTTAATCTCTTCTTATGTAGTTTGTCTCTTTTTTTTTCTTTTCTCCATTAATTCTAGAGTATCATCTGCTATCACTTTTTCTTGACTTGTCTCTGTGCCTTTGGTACTGATGCCTCTTTGATGGAATGATTCCAGCAGTTCTTTATATTTGCCCCCACAGTTTTCCATCCATGTTCTTTTTCCTGCATCCAGGTTTGGGCTGTCAAGTTTCTGTAGAGAGTGTAAATTTGCCACGTGTGGTGTGGAGGCCATTGTGTCACAATCAGAGTGGAGTTTGAATGGTCTTCAGTTTGTGTATGTAACCTCATAACTCGAAATGTCTTATCTTGAGGCTAAAATTTGTGCTGTGTTGTGTTCGCTTTTTAGCTTCATGCTGTTCTTATTCTTAGACATTTTGCCCTCAAAAGAGCTCAGGATGCATTGATGTTGTGTCTAGGCACCTTTCAGGCCAACACGTCCAACTTCAGCTTGATGTATTTTTAGGTAAAGTAAGAGAACACAGTTTTGTAGGATTAGACCTTGAAAAAAAATCATAGACTAAGCACTTTAGTGAGACGTGAGAGAAAGAAAAATCACAAGAGAATTACCTGGGATTCCAACCACGGACTCTGGTAGGATGAGCAGCTGTCCAGCCACGAGAGAACAGCATACTAACGAACAGCACTATCTCACACCTCTTAGCTGCTCATCCTACCAGAGTCCATGGTTCAAATCCCAGGTAATTCTGTTGTGAATTTTCTTTTTCTCACGTCTCACTTAAGTACTTTGTCTGTGATTTTTTTCAAGGTCTAATCCTACAAAACTGTTCTCTTACTTTACCGTAGGAAAGCCTTGTTGTTTCCTAGTTATGAAAAATTGTTCCTGATGTATTTTTAAGACCAGGTTCATCTTCTTACCACAGTCCCTGCTCGCTTGGCCAGACCACTGCCTGTTTTCAGGGGCACCACCTGTAGTCAGAGTTTGGCTGGCTGTAGTTTGCCAGTCCTGATGCAAGCAGTCAGCTACAGGTCATTACCACTGTTTCATTCACTTACTGCATCTTGACTTCTCCCTTCATAATAAAACTTTGTCTGCTGCCTGTCCTTGTCCCTGTGTATTAATGTACTTTCCCCATGATGACATCATCATGGAAGCACCAAGTAATATCTGAAAATTTCTTCATTGCTATTCTTCAGCACTGGCCCTCATGAAAGTTGTTGGTTGCTTCATGTCACAGTTTGCAGCAAAGTTGTTGGTTGCTTCATGTCACAGTTTGCAGCAAAGTCGTTGGTTGCTTCGTGTCACAGTTTTGCAGCAAAGTCGTTGGTTGCTTCATGTCACAGTTTGCAGCAAAGTCGTTGGTTGCTTCATGTCACAGTTTGCAGCAAAGTCGTTGGTTGCTTCATGTCACAGTTTGCAGCAAAGTCGTTGGTTGCTTCGTGTCACAGTTTTGCAGCAAAGTCGTTGGTTGCTTCATGTCACAGTTTTGCAGCAAGACTGTGATGTCTGCACCTTACAGCCTGACATATTTGTCATCGGCATGTCATTTTTTAGAACTGGGCTTTCTTTTCCATTTTGATACCTGTTGACTCAGCCAGACTATTGTCCATTACCTGGGACACCTCATTGAGGTGGAATAAGGCCTTGGTCAGCTTTGGTTCACCAGCCTTGATGCAAGCAGTTCCTCTTCTTCTTTGTCGTTCACTCAGACACCAGTCTCTTTCACAAATACGGCAGTTCATCTCAGGTTTTCAGCATCACCTTAGAGCTTCTCTTGTAGGGGGCTGGGGTTTGGCCAGCATCAACATAGAGCTTCTCTTGTAGGGGGCTTGGGTCTGGCCAGCACCAACATAGAGCTTCTCTTGTAAGGGCTGTGGTCTGGCCAGGTCCTCTGTTTGAATGGGTTGTGTGGCTGACAAATGCAGAGGATGTGACATAGAGTCTGTTGCTCTATGCCTCAGATACATGACTGGGCTAATTTTCAGCTTCTGGTATAGATGATGTCTCAGCCTGCAGTGCCCTGTTCTCATTCAGATTATTAGTTGGTCATTTCTTGAGTGTTTATAGTATTCGTCATCTGTTTTTTGCTGTAGTGTGTTGTTTTGTCCATTTGTCTTTATATATGACTTTTAGTCTGGTTTTTTTTTGCTTGTTTATATGTTGTGTGATGCAAGCGGTCATCTATGGGTCACTGACCACTATCTCATCCGGTCTGAGTACTGTGTTGTCCTCCTTCATCACTGAAGAGCTTGGAAACTTTTTTCATTGCTTTTCTTTTACACTTGTGGTGTTTCAGTCCTTCTAGCATAGTCATCCATGAATGATTTAATGTCATCATCATTTCTGCAGAGATGTTGTTTTGTGTTGATATCATGAGCATTTTTTTTTCTCTGCTTCACTTGTGCTTACTGCATTTGTTAGTTTATCATCAAGAACTTGTGCTTCATCTCCACAATGCATTTTCTTCTTGTAAACCAAAGAGTGAGATTGGCCCCCACTTTCAAGATCTCTGAGCAAACCTTTTGACTAATGCTTTCACTTTTTTTTTTTAAAATTTTTTTTGGGGAGTGTGATCTGCAGAATGAATATCAATGTAGCTTCTCAGATTGAAGGCTGTGGGTTCTGCCCCTGGACTCTGTCATTATCATTCCTCAGGGTTCTTGCTAGTGCTATATTCATATTACTGGCCTCTTCTTTTGCCAGAGATTGGTGCATATGTGGACTTACTCATTAAACATTAAATATGTCAACATCTGGACTTCATTGTGGAACAGGAATGCATATTTCCTGTCCTGCATCTGATGAAGGATGACATTCCTGGCAAAATCTGGCAACTACTACAGCCAGTTCCTGGATTATGAAGGAGTTCCATTCCTCAGTTTGTCTTCGAGCTGAGTTTTGTACACAAATCGGAACAGCTAGTTATGGTTCATATCTAATGTCAGACAAATGTTTGTCCTAGTATACAGTATATAATACATAATATACCTTTCTATGCATGAAAAACATTAAAGAAACACTTTCACATACATAATAATAATAATAATAATAGTAATGAATATTACTACAGTATTTATAATAGAGAGAGGAGGAGAGAGAGAGGATGTTTGTGTTTGTGTGATATATAGTTATATATATATATATAAGATAGTGTTAACAGTTCAGCTGAAAGGAACAAAGTCTTTGTCCTGTCTTGGATCTGGTAGCAAACAAACCATGTAGATATGCAATGTTGTGATATGCACCATAAAATAGGGCAGGATTGTTATTACAAGCCACTGTATGTAGCTCAAATTTTTAATATAATAGACTTTATTGTGGTTGGTTTGTGACAATAACATTACTTTATGAAAATGTAATCTTTAATGGGTTCTGCATAATCTGGGGACTGCCATTATTAGTATTTTTAGTGACGTAGTGCAGAATGAATCAGCCACTTTGCCAACATTCACACAAGAGTGAAATGTCACTATATTGTATGTTGCCAATAAGTATGTGTATATTCTTTTCAGAATAATCAAGGAGTGACACATTCTGTACATAAGCACTTTAATGTTACAACAGTAAAGTGGACCGCACCGGACGAGAAAGTGGAAAACATTCAGTTCAAGTATGTAAACTTTACACCCTGAAAATGGGTATTGGTTGCATTGTATTATAGTTCACAGCTAAACTGCAGCACCTGCACCTTTCATTTCAACACATCCATCTATGGCCTGGCTTTCTTTCTTCTTCTGTGTTCAAGTGCCGGGTCATGCTAAATCAGAAGCCAAGTCGCCAGGATGAAGTCCACATTTCCATAGCCAGGTCTGGCCTCATAGCCCATTGAACGTTGGGCATTCTTGGAGCACAAGCTCTGAGGTTTGTATTCTGTTCCCACAGGGGCATGCCTCTGTATGAGAAATCTTGAGTTGATGAAGGTGGCTCAACAGTCTGCAGTTGTCTGTTCTTAATTGGAACATGACTGTCTGTTGCTGTCTCTGTAGCTGATAGACTGAATCAAGAGCATTGTCTAAATTTAGCCTATTTGCTCACTACTGTCTGTATTGGTTTTTTTGTTATGGTCTTTGCCACTTTTTAAGTGACTTGATGGCTGCACTGTTCAGCCCGGCTTTATTTTTATGCCTGGATTTGCCTTTCTGTTTGGATATCTGTTTGCTATTGTCTTTTACCAGGGGCACCACACCGAAGTGAAATAGGGCCTTGATCAGCTTTGGTTCAGTAACCCTGATACAGGCAGTCAGGTATGGGTTGCTGACCCTGATACAAGCAGTCAGGTATGGGTTGCTGACCCTGATACAAGCAGTCAGGTATGGGTTGCTGACCCTGATACAAGCAGTCAGGTATGGGTTGCTGATCCCTATCTCATTTATAACAGATTCTTCAGCCCCTACTTTAGCAATATGTCGCCTTCAATCTCCCTGGAACTGCGAGCTGGTATTCTTTGCAGCCGATGTGGTGAAGATGTTGAGGTATGCATCCTGTTGGCCTGGGAGTGGGTTACGGCAGCTATTTTTTTCAGTCCCAGAGTGTAGCTAAAAAGCAGGGGGGTGTGCAATACTTCTTTAGCAGACTCCACCACCATAGGGACTTTGGTGATCCCTGCCCTGTTAGCCAGGCTAGGCCTGTTACTGGGGGTATCACTGAAGAGGTGGAACAGAGCCTCAGTCAGCTATGGTTCACCAGTCATGATTCTCGCATGTCAGCTGTGGGTCGCCAATTGCCCAAACGGGCAGTCTCTTTGCCCCCATACTATGATTCTTTGTGTCTTGGTAGACCATTCTGAAGCAGTAGACACTGGCTGTTTGTGGAAACTGGTAAACATAATTTTGCTCGTTAGCTTCTGTTACAGTCAAGTCTGTCAGTATATATATAATTATAAACAAAAGCACTGAGCTGATTTGTTCATTCAGAAGTTTTAACTTTTTATTTTCTCAGTTTACCTAATATATCATTGTTTTTCTTTAAATTTTTACAGAGCAACAGTTGTTAGGGGTTACAAGATCTTCTTCATGAACGTTAGCTCCCAAACACTGAACTTCTCGAGCGCTGGTTCACTGGTTCCTTCGTCTATTTTATTGGCATTCATGTTCTGCCTGACAATCCGTAACGTGAATTTGTAATGCAGTTCAGCTTCCATTAATTTAAGTGAATTTACTGTTTTACATTTGTGGTTGCTTTTTTTTTTTTTGTTTCATAGCTTTATTTGCTAATCTTTTTTTTAGAAAATAATTTGCTGTGTTCCTCCTTTCTTATACATATTTGGTTGCACAGTCCAGACAATCAAAGGGAGATTACTATAACCCCAACAGAGCAAAGGATCCCAAAGAGGCGTCAAAGGGACCAGCTGGAGGCATGAGAACCAGTGAGTGAAAAATGTTGGGGGCCACTATCAGTATGATCTGGGACACAAGTAGGAGGCAACAGGCCGAAAAAAAAAAATTTCAGAACCACAGGCAATGTTCAGAAACAGACAAATAATGTAATCTATTGCATTGCTGCTTGTCCGGTGATGATATCACAGTCTCACAGTGTGTGCCATAAGAGAATGAAAATGTCCTCCCAGCAGGATGTAATATCATGCTTCTATGTACGCCCCACCATGACATGGTGATTCTTATTACAAGGGTGAGTTAAAATGCAAGTGCAAATCAAGGGATGTAACCACCAAACAAAAAAAAAAGTATATAAAAGATTTTTTGACTTGCCCTCAAGTCTTTTCATATATTTTTAAATAGTTACTCCATGGACTTGCAGTTTTTGACTGGCTCTCATACATTCACTAGGAAGTTTATAAGTGGCTACATTCACTACAATAAAATCACCAAGTTGTTATGACACTGTCTGTTTCAAGTGTGAAGAGAGATGGAACCTTAACCAATTATGGCAGAGTAGCCCTGTAATCCAAGCAGATATCTTCATTTCTAGACATAATAATGAAACATCAGAGAATGTGATCATGGAAATGATTTAGAGATACTGAAATAATACTACACAATACTGAGACATATTTTCAGGGAAATGACATTAAAAAATGCCATCAAATCAGATAGTGAGCTCTCCAGTTTTGCCTCTTTAGTCCATTCCAAATTTCAGAATCTGGCATCATCACATTCTGGACACTCACATACATGCTCCACAGCATACTCCAGCATCCACTGAAGAGTCTGTCTATTAATGATTTCTGTCACATGTTGGTTGTATATTATATGTTTTCTCGCACAAAGTTCATATTTGTGTAATCATAGATTACATAAGAGTTAACAGCATGAGTGGCTTAGGACTGTCAGAGAAGATCTGTTAATTTTTGTGACAAGTGTCAAAGGTCAGTGATCCAGTTTAAACTGGCTCATAAAAAACTGAAAAGCCAGGGAATGAAAAAGGTGTCTGAAAAATTTGCAAAGTTCAAACATTTAACACTTTCCGTGCGTATGGTCGGATTTTCGACATTTCCAGTGGTCCCAAGCTACCGTATGGTCGAAAATTCGACAATTGTTTGTTTCATTAAAACAAGTGGTGTAACATTTAGATTGTACATATTTCGTCCGCGATTCCAGTGACACTTTCAAAATGGCGAATGCGTGCCTAGTTACGAGCGATGCCGAGTGAGAACAAGGACACGAAGCATGGAAATTTTTCAGTTTTTGACAATGTAGATAGGGGTATAGACATAGCCTATGGCCACCCCGCTGCTCTTGAATGTTTTCTAAGTAGATCTAGACATATTTAGACGACTGGAGAAGTAGTTAGGAGATTAGTTCAGACATTCATTCAGCGAGAATGCAATACGGAGTCGCAACACGAGATCGACAAGTAGATCTGCACATCTCAGATGGTAAGTAGCGTGGATCTAGACCTAGCCGATGGTGAGCTGGCCACAGTCAGTGTCTAAAAACATCACATTACTTCTTTTTTCCTAAAAAACTCTGCATTTATGAAATTTTCATTCATTTAGCTATACTTTGAAACATATCAAGTATACGGAAGTACATGGAAATACTGTTTTCCATTCCATTTTATAACTATACCCCCTAACATATCAAGACCTGCATTTTTACTCCCGCACCCAACGACACGTCCGTGTTTCTTCTGCCGCACAGAAAGAGTTAACCCTGGAGTACACCATAAACGTGATTAACTCTTCCCGTGCCAGAGGAAGAAATGCAGACGTTCAGATAGGTGCCGGAATAAAACCACGGGTCTTGATCTGTATAGGGGGTATAGTTGTAAAATGGAATGGAAAACAGTACGTCCGTGTACTTATTATGTTTCAAAGTAAAACTGAATGTATGAAAATTTCAGAAATGCAGAGTTTTTTAGGAAGAAAGAAGTAATGTGATGTTTTTAGACAATGACTGTGCCCAGATCACCATCGGCTAGGTCTAGATCTACACTACTTACCATCTGATATGTCTAGATCTACTTGTCGATCTCGTATTGTGATTCTATGTTGCATTCTCACTAAATTAATGTCTGAAATAACCCCCTACCTACTTCTCCAGTCGTCTAATATGTCTAAATCTACTTAGGATACATTCAAGAGCAGTGGGGTGGTCACAGGCCATGTCCAAACCCCTATCTACATCCTCAAAAATTGAAAATTTTCCATGTTTCTCTTCCTTTTTCTTGCTCGGCATCGCTCGTAACTAAGTACTCTTTCACCATTTTGAAAAGTGTCACCAGAAACATGGACGAAATATGTATAATCTAAATATTACACCGGTTGTTTTATTGAAACAAATTAATTGTCGCTATAACGACTATGGCACGCAACTCAGTAACTGGAAGTTCTCACTATAACGACTATGGCACGAGAGGAGTTAATATAACAGGTAGATTACATGCAGTGTGTATACATTATACATAAGCAATAGAAGAAGTACAGTATTTAAAAATAACTTAATATAATACTAAAATAAATAAACATTATTAAATAAATACTACTGGTGGAGAGGGGTGGGGGGGGGGGGGGGGGAGAACCTAGAAAAAACAGTCTTATAATTTCTGCACATTTACCAGTAAAGGCTTTCAGTAAACTGTCTAAATCATGTCTTCTTAAAAAATATTACTTCATAAAAACATTGTTTTCAGTGAAAAAATAAACAACTATTTATGCTACCCCATTCATGCTGAAGCTTATTACATCAAAATCTTTAGCAGTGGAGCTATAAAGAAATCAGAGCACATTAGAGGAGTTACAAAATCGGCACAGTAATAATAATACATTTTGTTTCAGCAGTTTTACTGATTCTTGATCTTAATGCACTTTGATCCAGAATGTGTATGCCCAAGTAGATTGGTTGTTAGGGAAGAGGTGTTCCGCCAGTGGTGGTAACGACCTGTGAAATGTACTGCAAATATTTAACAATATTTGCTTGTATAAGATTTTACATTTTTTAACAATAAATCTCCCTGATTGTTAGTATTTGACTCTCTAAAATCAAATTGCCTAATGTATGGTTAAAACTTGCTGAGTAAAAAAAAAATGATATTCCAGATGGAGTAAAGAGGTCAAGTGTTGAATAAATTTGAACCAGTGAACCATGGACAGCATGATTAAGAAAATGGCTGGATAGTTACATGCTTAGAACTTAAGAGTGAAAAATGAGGTCATCACTTGCAGAGATAGACCTTCCATCACCATCATTCTGTACAGAGACAGACTTTCCATCACCAACATTCTGTACAGAAATAGACCTTCCATCACCAGCATAGTGTACAGAAATAGACCTTCCATCACCAGCATAGTGTACAGAAATGGACCTTCCATCACCAGCATAGTGTACAGAAATAGACCTTCCATCACCAGCACAGTGTACAGAATAGACCTTCCATCACCAGCATAGTGTACAGAGATAAACCTTCCAACACCCATATATTATACAAAGATAGACCTTCCATCACCAACATACTGTACGGAAATAGACCTTCCATCACCAACATACTGTACAGAAATAGACCTTCCATCACCAACATACTGTACAGAAATAGACCCTCCATCACCAACATACTGTACAGAAATAGACCTTCCATCACCAGCTTAGTGTACAAAGATACAGAACAACTGAAAAAGACCTTTACATTCCACTGTGTGGCCCAAAGGAAAAAAAAAGTAAAAAAAAAAAAAATGTAAACCTTGGAGTCAGAAAAGTCAAAGAAAAAAAATGAGAAGACAAGCGATAAGTTTTACATTTACAACAGAGAGTTTCAGGAACTTGAACCACAGAAGAATGTTTATGTAAAGAGTTGCCATTTTTTTTTTTTTCAGTGTTTATATATTTTTTATGAAGTGCCAGTATCGTGTTCAGTTTACTTTCATTATTTTCTTTTTGTCAGTTATATTAAGTCTACATGAATATAGCTTCGCAAGTGCCTGATAAGAAATATCTTGAATTCATTTAATGACAAGTGCTTGACATGAAATATCATGAATTCATTTAATGACAAGTGCCTAAAATGTATTTATCATGAATGCATTTAGCCACAAGTGCCTGACATGAAATAATGAATTCGTTCATCAAATGTTCATCATTAAAATCTTGTCATTTTTTATGTGTAGCCTTCTTACATGAAATATCATCTGTGTATTAAGTGTACAGTGTCAGATTTTGCACTTTGCTTTCATGAGATATCATTAGCATATTCTGACAACTTTCAAATCACAACAGAACTGAAGCACCTTACACTATCAACAACTGTGGCCCTACAATGGATACCACCACCCCATTGTGGAATAGCTGGCAATGAAATAGCTGACAGCATATGCAAAGCTGGCAGGAATCAAGATCAAACAAATCATCCAGTAAACTACCAAGAGGTGAGAAACTGCTATCTGTAACCAGTCCAGATCTGAATGGAAGAAACAACTGAAATCCAACAAGGAACCAGATCATATAACCAACTACAAAGACATCAGCAGACCATCCTCTTTCACTTAAGCACAGGCCACTGCGGACTACTGAGCCACTTACATTGACTCTGAATGTCTCACACAGGCCAGTGTCCACGTGATGGTAGTGAAGTCACGACTCCGGAATATATCCTTCAAGAGTGCCCAAACCACTCAGCAGTTGCCCTTCGCTCACACACTTCGTTTTTTTTTTTTCAACAAACATTTTCTTTTCATTCAGTATTTTTAGTGAGGTCAATTTTATGAACGCTGGGTTCAGTCCCAGCAGTGGAGTTTTTTTTCTGGTACACGCCAAAAAGGCCCCGAGGTTCACCCAGCCTCTAAAAATAGGTGCCAGAGAAATCTGGGAAAGTAAAGCGGCCAGGCGTGATACTGACCACATCACACTATCACGTGCCGAAGGTCACAGGAAAATGCGGGCCTAACACCGTATTCAACAATATGCCTTGGCATGGAAACTGGCCTTTAACCTTTACCATTTTATGAAGGGACATTAATATGTTCATCGCCGTTAACAAATAAAATCAGCACATCAGACTGTACAGTACAGAAATATATGGCTACGGGATTAAAATGGTTCAGCAATTAATCCTGTTGTTTTTTTTCTTTCTAGATTTATTTTTTCACTGTGTTCCAGTGTGTTTTACCGTAAACTTTGTGTAAACAGTGGCTCAAAGATCTAATATAAGATCTATGTAGACGTGTGGAAAAGCATGGGAGGAAATTTGTTTTATATGCAAATCATCACCGGCATTTACCAAGGCCAATAATTCGAGGAATCGGTTCCATATCTTACCCGCGGGGTATCCAAAAGATTCGAGTCTTTAAAAACCGAATAAAATCCCAGTTCTAACCTGCCTTCGAAGTTGAGACCGGTTTATTTGATTCCTCGGGTAATACCCGATTCCCGTTTTATATCTTGTCTTATATCCTTCCCGTGCCGTTAAACGTCACATAGGGCTCGCAAAGTAGTTCGTCAATTTTTCCTGTCTTCGGCGAGTCTTTCAACCTCATCAAAGGATGTTATGCCTGTTAATGTGGCCTCTCTTAATAATGTCCTCTTCAGAGTTTCACGCGGTCTGCCCCTTTTTCTTCGGCCTGTTGTGTTCCACTTGATAGCTTGTTTTGGGATTCTCTGATCATTTCTTCTCATCAAGTGACCAACATATGTCCATCTCCTTTTCCTGATCACCCATGAGACAGGTTGTTGTTCAGTCATCTGTCGTACCTCTGCATTGTTCTTGAATTCGTTCCACTTGATGCCGAGTATTTTCCTTATGCATTTGTTTTCAAAAGAGTCTAATTTCTTGTCTATTTCTTTAGTTGTTTTCCAGCTTTCACATGCATAAATGAGGGTGGATATTACATTTGAATTGAATAGTCTTAACTTGGTTTTGTGCTTATAACTTTTGAATTCCATATGTTATCAAGATTCTTGAAGATTGATGCTGCTTTTGCAATTCTGATCCTAATTTCCTTTCTGGTGTCACCATCCTGGTCTATGTAGCTGCCAAGGTATGCAAATTGATTGACTTCTTCAATATCTGTCCCTTCCATGTGTATTCTTCCATTTTGATTAAGGGGAATTTTCATTATTTTTATTTTGTCTTTGTTAATTTCAAGTCCTATTTTACTAGCCATTGAAGACAGGCTATCTGTTTTTTCTTGCATGGAATTCACATTATTACTGATAAGAGTTATGTCATCAACAAAATCAAAGTCTTCTAGTTGGGTCCCATGTACCCAGTCAATACCTGTGTTACCTGTGCAGCATTTTTTCATTATGAAGTCTGTTGTAATCCCAAAAAGTAAAGAAGACAGTATACATCCTTGTTTCACACCTGTTTCAATCTTGAACCATTCACTCATCCCTTCTTCTGTCTTGACTGCACAAACATATCCATTGTAGAAGTCCTTAATGATGTTGACAATTTTAGATGGTATTCCATATAGACTTAAAATTCTCCATAATGAATCTCTGTGTATGCTATCAAATGATAGCGATTCCCATGACACCATTAAAAACCGATACCGGATACCGAATAGTAGCTACTTGAAACCATATGAAAACAAACATCACATCAGCTCCAGATACTGGTGGAACCAACTGTTGACGGGCAGCGTTGCAGAATGATTGACGTCGGATGACGAGAGATTTTTTTGTTTGATGGTCAAGCATTTTCAGATTTCAGAATCTGGCATCATCGCATTCAGGACACTTTTGTACATGCTCCGCCGTGTACCCCAACATCCACCAAAGAGTCTGTCTATTAATAGTTCCCATCAAATGTTGGTTATTTATTATAGGTTTTGTCCCACTTAGGTTCTGAGGACTGTTATTGCCAGAGGTGGGGTGGAGAATTCGCTCTCCGCTCCAACGGCGTGCGTCTCAAACAGCCTCTGGCAGTAAAGTCCAGCTCCTGGCCTTCTCGTGGCGGAACTATTTAAACTGACAGGAGAAGGGGCAAAGGCGAATATCTGGCGCCTGAAAACCAGACACTTAGGGTAGATGAAAGGCACGTTTGGTAGCTCATATACCGCTGCTGGCGAGATTCTTCAGCTGCCGTGCGTGGAGCGGTGCTCCTCCCAGCCCATGAAGAAAGGTGCAAATGGGGTTGCCACGCGGCACCACTGCGAAAAGATGGTAGAAAGGATAAAGCGAAGCAAACAGTCAAATCACGGCACCTCTGGTCTTGAGGTCGGCCACGTCCTAAGTGCACTCATATCGGGTGAAATGCCTGAACCGGCTTAACCCAGAGGTTAAGACACTGCTGGCTAGACTTTACGAATGCCGCGCGTGGAGTGAAGCTCCTCCCGGTCAAGGAAGAAACTGCGGAAAAGAAATAAAAGTTGCTGTGCGGCGCCGATGTGAAAAGGTGAAGGAAAGGATAAAGTGAAATTTAATCGGTATGTCCAGTAGTATCGCTGCGAGAGCTACACATACCATGGCGCTTATGCTCTAGAGGCCGGCCACGTCTAAAATACACCTTCATTGGTCAAATATGCCTAAACTGGCATACACCAGGGGTGAAACTTGATGGCTAGGCATGTCACGCCACCTCCGCTCTAGAGGTCGGTCAAGCCTGATATACACCCATACTGGTGAAATATGCCTAAACCGGCTCACACCAGGGGTGAAACTTGAAGGCTACACATGTCGCGGTACCTCTGCTCTAGAGGTCGGTCACGTCCTAAGCACGCCCATACTGGGATAATATGCCTAAACCGGCTCAACCCAGGGGGAAAGTCACTAGTGGTGAGGATTCGTCCTCCTGGACAAAAGCTCCACCCTGGTCACAACTAGGAAGGGTACCGCCACGACCATAAAATGCTAAAGTCGGAGACACTGGACCAGGGCAGTCTAGATAGACAACCACCTCTCACCCAGCGGGATGTATGTGTATCCTAATCACGCTGAGGTTTTCCGGTGAGAAAGTCCAACACTGGACTGGATGGGCAACTACCTCTCACCCGGCGGTGATAAAAGGGTATCTCAAAACACGTCGAGGTTTTCCGGTGAGAAAGTCCAACTCTGGCCTGGGTGGGCAACTACCTCTCACCCAGCGGGGATATACTGATATCCAAAACACGTCCAGGTCTTCCATTGAGAAAGTCCAACTCTAGACTAAACTGGTGCAACGAAAACCACGGTGTCACGCAAACTCGCTTCTGAGACCCACCAAGAATAGAGGCTCAAGCCCTGCGATACTATGAACCTCTTGTGGTCCTCTCGGGGATCTCGTGTGGTCCTTTTGTATATATATATATATATATATATATATATATATATATATATATATATATATATATAAGTAGAAGTAATATAATTCAACTAGAAGATTACACCACTCATTTATTTATTGTAGATAACCAGCAGCATACAAGTAGAAGTAATATAATATAAGCAATGTTCCCTTTAAGGGTTTGCAGTCTGTGTGGAAACCCTTAAAGGGAACATTGCTTATATTATATTACTTCTAGTTGAATTATATTACTTCTGCTTGTATGCTGCTGGTTATCTACAATCTACAATAAATAAATGAATAGTGTAATCTTCTAGTTGACTTACATTTTTTTCTGCTTGTATGCTGCTGGTTGTATGTTGTACTGACTACAGTTACTGATGTACAGACAGAAGACGATAAAACACTCCCTACAATGATATACACTTTACAGTACACCCAGGGCGATCACATACTGGCACATTGGATATATCTATCAAGACTGCATTACCTTGGCACTCACACCCGATTTACTGAGTGAATGTGATGATAATGGTAATGGCTGACGACGAAAATATATCAAAAAACGATTTCTTGGAATATGCATACTCCAACACGAATAATTCCGGGCTGTTATCTATCCAAGTTACTAGGATAGCGCCATAAGAATTCAAGCAGGCTAGCAACTATCACATACTTAACACGACTACGTTTCTCAACACAGACATGGCTGCACTACCTTCTCACTCAACAGTCACAACCTTTCTCTCCTTACTTTCCACGTGTAAAACCACTTGGAAATCACGAACTCTGAAAGCAAGCACGGGCCTAATTCCACACAATAATTTAGAGTTATATCACGGGTTAGATATTCTTGAGCAAATACTGTCACAGTACTTTCTTTATATTTATCACCTTATAGTACTATCTGCAACATGTAATACTTGTGAAAATGTTACACGTTGGATACTACTTTTGCTTCTAAAGATATACGATCTTCTCTTTGGTTATTAGTCATTACTGACCGATTTCGCATATCTCTTCTTGTTACTGCTGAAATCAGGTGCTGACTGCTGGAATCAGGTGCTGCCTTCTGGAATTCCGCTCGAAATCGTCGCTGCACAGTCACAATGGACGAGGTTCTTGCGTATTCCAAAACACAAAATGACTGCTCACGTTTACTAAACGCCTATTTGCTACTGTTGCCTCCTAGCGACAAACCACGGAAGTTCTCGCTCTTGGCCTAAGAATAATCGTGATCCGTTACGTAGTTTATTTGTTGCGAATTTTTAAAATGTTTCACTGACTTATGAATAACCCTGTATAAAACGTTGAAACGGGTTACCAGGTCTAATCATCGGCTAAATAGGACCAATTGGAGGGGATATAAGCAAGAAATATTTAAGAACACCAATAACTAGATTGTTCCCCTTCGATTAAAATCAAAACCCCTACCGAAAAAGAGATTTAATGATAGCAACAGAAAGGACCCTGGAGATTGTTTGTGAGATCTCCTAGTAACTGCGAGCTGTTGTTCTTCGCAGCCGATGCTGTAGAGATGTTGAGGCACAGCAATGTATCGGCGTGGGAGTGGGTTATGGCAGCTGTTTTTTCAGTTCTGAAGTACAGTTAAAAAACAGGGGTTGTGCAGTGCTTCTTTAGCAGACTCCACCACCATGGGGACTATGGCGATCCCTGCCCTGTTAGCCAGGCTAGACCTGTTACTAGGGGTACCACGGAGAGGTGGGACAGGGTCTTGGTCAGCTATGGTTCGCTAACCCTTCCGCTAGCATATCAACTATGGGTCGCTGATTTGTCTCATCGGGCAGGCGTCTTCACTTTATAAAGCTGCACAAAACTTCTTCTTCTTCTGTGTTCGAGGTTGTTGGTCACATCAAACCCTGATCCCTGTCGACATGGCAAAGTTCGCAGTCCTGTCCAGATCCTGATAGGAGCCCCAAAGCTTTTGCCACAGGATTATTAGACCGAGAGCCTAAATACTCAGCCAACCAGGCAGCCATGAAGTATGAAACGGGTAATTGTGTATGCTGAAGTTTAACAAGTTTCACAGAGAAATTTGAAATTTTGATAAGCGGCAGGGGGGAGTGAGATAAACTCTGGATGTTCACATTTTAAAAATGCTCACATATTTCAGTGCTCTAAACAATCTACTCTCCGATCACTCGTGGAACCCAGTGGTCTAAGATCCATAGTTTTTAGAACAGCTAAGTCTGAACAATGCCAGTGTATGCCCCGGAGATTAAACCTATTCGGATGTTATGAGTCTCACAGCAGTAATAAATGTGAACTTTAATGCGTGTGATCTGTGCTGTAAATTTTTCTAACTAAAGACTGTTAAAAACAAACGGAATGAAAGAGGAAAGCATGATTAATAAACTGAATATGAACTGATGACAACACGCCGAAGCTCAGGATAAAACCATTTGCTGATTTAAAGGGTTAAAAAAAAAATCCTGAATGGGTAAGGTAGGAGCTGCTACATTGGTGTCAAGGTAAGAAAGCGTGGAGGTCAGATAACTCTATTTTGTACCTCCCAGGTAGAAGAACTGCGTTGCTAGGGAAAACCTGGAGGGATCGCTAGGGCTATAACCATAAATGAAAGTATACAGTCGACATTTTCCTAGTAGAATATATTTGTTGAAAACTTTGGAAGGAAGAGACAATGTAGCAAGATAATGTAGATTTCAAACACTTTTAATTGATAATATAATTATTGTGGGCTGTGGGGGTATATAACGCACACACACACACACACACACACACACACATAGCGCTGGCTTGCAAAATGCTAGGTCTTGCTTAGATCTGCAGTAAGTAGTAGTAGCAGCAGTAATAATTAGTAGTAGTAGTAGTAGTAATTATTATTACTATTATTAGTAATAGTACTAATTATTATTATTAATAGTAGTAATTAGTGGTAGTAGTAGTAGTAATTATTATTAGTAATAGTAGTAGTAGTAGTAATTATTATTATTAGTAGTAGTAGAAGTAGTAGTATTAGTAGTAGTAAATATTATTATTAGTAGTAGTAATTATTATTATTATTAGTAGTAGTAATTATTATTATTAGTAGTAGTAATTATTATTATTAGTAGTAGTAGTAGCAGTAGTAATTATTAGTAGTAGTAGCAGTAATTATTATTATTATTATTCGAAGTAGTAGTTGTTATTATTATTATTATTAGTAGTAGTAATTATTATTAATATTATTATTATTAGTAGTAGTAGTAGTAGTGGTAATTATTATTATTAGTAGTAATAATAGTAATTATTATTAGTAGTAGTAGTAATAATAGTAATAAGTAGTAGTAGTAGTAATCATTAGTTAGTGGTAGTAGTAATAATAGTAAGTATAATTAGTAGTAGTAATCACTAGTTAGTAGTAGTAGTAGTTGTTGTAGTAATAGTAAGTATTAGTACTAGTAGTAGTAATAATCACTATTTACTAGTAGTAGTAGTAATAATCACTATTTACTAGTAGTAGTAGTAGTAATAATCACTATTTACTACCACTAGTTGTAGTAGTAGTAGTAATAGTAATTGTTAGTAGTAGTGGTAATCACTAGTTAATACTAGTAGTAGTTGTTGTAGTAGTAGTAGCTGTAGAAGTAGTAGTAGTAGTAATAGTAGTAGTAATAGTAATTATTATTAGTAGTAGTAGTAATCACTAGTTAATAGTAGTAGTAGTAGTAGTAGTACTAGTAACAGTAGTAATAGTAATAGTAATTATTATATAGTAATAGTAATCACTAGTTAGTAGTAGTAGTAATAATAGTAATTATTCTTATTAGTAGTAATCACTAGTTAGTAGTAGTGTTAATAGTAGTAGAATTAATAGTAATTATTATTAGTAATAGTAATCACTAGTTAGTAGTTGTAGTAATAATAGTAATTATTATTAGTAGTTGTAGTAATCACTAGTTAGTAGTAGTAGTAGTAATAGTAATTATTAGTAGTGCTAGTAATCACTAGTTAGTAGTAATAGTATTAATAATAGTAATTGTTATTAATAGTAGTAATCATTAGTTAATAGTAATAGTAGTAGTAATAGTAATTGTTAGTAGTAATCACTAGTTAGTAGTAGTAGTAGTAGTAGTGGTAATTATTATTAGTAGTAATCACTAGTTAGTAGTAGTAGTAGTAGTAGTAGTAATTATTATTAGTAGTAGTAATCACTAGTTAGTAGTAGTAGTAGTAGTAATAGTAGTAGTAGTAATTATTATTAGTAGTAGTAATCACTAGTTAGTAATAGTAGTAGTAATAGTAGTAGTAGTAGTAGTAGTAGTAGTAGTAGTAGTGGTGGTAGTAGTAATAGTAATTATTATTATTAGTAGTAGTAATCACTAGTTAGTAGTAGTAGTAGTAGTAGTAGTAGTAATTAGTAGTAGTAGTAGTAG